>OY282449.1:65232139-65617139 GCA_958295655.1 Palloptera scutellata | reverse complement strand
AGTTGCATTTCAAGTATCAAGAAATGCATTCATGTATGCATTACGTTAGAAAAAATTCGGTAGAGAAAAACCAAATAAAAAACAAGCACCGAGCAAATAGAATTTGATCTAAAAGATTAAAATGTACGATGGAAACTTAAACTTAAACCAAATCGACATAAAAATGTTGAAAAAAAAAAAATTCAATCTCGAAGCATTCATTGTGTGATAAAAATTGACTGTAAAATGGCTCGCGCGGTTCAGATGATGATGCCGCCATCGCTGCTGCAAGAGAAACGATTCTCAAGTCTTTTCGTTGTTTTTGTTTTGTTTTGTTACTCTTGGTTAATATTGTGACGTTTATTGCGCAATAGGAACACGAACCAAAGGACAAAGGTTTTTCATTCAGAGTGCAAAAAGTATGCGGCGAATAGTAAATAATAATTTATATTAAATAGAGAATAAAATCTGGGGAAAACAAGAAGAACAAGAGGAGGAAGAAGCTTCAAATTCACTCGCTCAATGATACAATTGCATCGCATTTAAACCAAGAGTTAGTTGCTTGCGAGTCTGACAGATAAAAATGAAATTTTGTGGCAACAACAAAAGCACAGTCACGAGATGTTGCTGTTGAGTTGGTTATTGTTGTTGCTGTTGCTACAACAAATCTAAAGTATTTTGAGAAGATACCTGAGCTGAATCGATTAATTTTAAGGAAAATGTCGAAATGATATTTTGCCATAATAAATGGCACAACTATTATTATTTATGACTTCACTGGATTTGTGCATTTTTCTATTGCACAAGGTAAAGTCCTAAATTGCCATTCATTCATTCTACACAGGTATATACTTAGTAGACTCGACAATGAAAGGGCAAGGTTATGCAATATATAGTAATATTTACTGAGACTTTAAGATAAGTCAGATACATACGGATACAAGTTCATATCTTTTCTGACTCAGATTTAATACGGAAAAATCTTTAAAGTTTATTAAGCAGGGTGATTCAGAGATTCTTGTCAGTACGAAGTGAAGATCAAGAAGATAGGCAAAAACAAATTATTTATTTTTCAGAATCTGGAAATCATAAAAAAAATAAAATTAACATTTAGTTTCAAAAAATTCACAACCAATTATAAATATTTATATGAAACAAATAATATGGTCTGCCTAAATTTACATTTTCTCTAGTTGCTATTAGCTTCAACACATCCAAACGTTCGTGCTAAAAACAGAAGATCTTTCATTTGAACCTTTCCATAGAAATCTACAATTTATTTATTCAAAGCATTAATATTGTTTTTAATTTCTCAAATTATGTCACAATACTATGTCGTATTGTCATAATGTTGTATAATTTTGTATGAAAAATAAGAGAATTAATGACTATTGGCGGGATACGACACTAAATACGATACCTTGTGAATTCTTCTTCTTTTAATGGCGCAACAGCACATGGAGGGCCTAGGCCGAGCTTTTCGCATTCACTCTTGTTGTGCGCGTTATATTTTCTTTTTGAAGAGACCTATGTCGAATCCGATCGGCGAAGTGAAAAGCTTTTCACAGGCCGTTTTTGCTCTTGTATTTTTTTATTGATACATTCAACACACAGGGTGTACCCCTATGAATGCAGAGCATTGTGTTGAATGGAAAGAAGATTGATAGGTGAGAGGAAGAAGGAGGGAGAATGATAGAGTGAATGTGATCACACAGGACACCGATAAAGAGATAGGATAGGCAGCCATTGTGGCAAGTGTTATGCCTTTACCACAATGAACTTCAGTTCGTCAGTGTCGACTATGACCGCATGTAGCGCCAAAGGCCAAGCTTTTCGCATCCACTCATGTTGTGCGTGTTATATTTGTACATGAATGGAATGGACCTACAGTTTTTATGCCGAATCCGAACGGCGAAGTAATAAGCTTTTCATAGGCAATTTTAACTCTTGTAGGTTTGCCATTGCCTGCCAAGAGAAGCTGCCGTTAATTTTGTTATTGTTGCAACGGCCAACTACGCTGCCAACTACGCTAGGGCGACACCTTGTGAATACCCCCAATTCATTAAAAACTGTTGCCTTTCTTTTCACGAAACAACAATTCACTCGATATGTTCAACAACGTGTGTAAATATTTGCTTATAAATAAGCTAGCAGTAAGATTAAATCGATCAATAGCTTCAATGCTTCCGCGTTTCATAGGCAGTGTTTGGGATTTGTTTTTAATCAAAGTCCAAGAGTTTTTTTTCATCGATATGTAACATTTAGTGAAACATGGATCCATCAATAGACTCGTTAATCGAAACGACAAGTTAATGGAAGTGCTTACAAGCGTCCGAAGTTTGAATAATCGGTTAAAAAGGTTATAAGTAGTAACTCTGGGCACTTATTCAATTAATTTTTTTGTTTAAGTTTATGGTTATTATTCAGTCTTTCCTATTTGGAAAATAACAATAAGTTTACAAAACTTATATGTAATATTATTATGTTTATTTCATTATTTCAATGTTTTGGTTAGTTTAAGTTGGTTGGTTACATAGTATATATTATTATTTGTACTTTTTAGCCATTATTTTATTCCAAAAAAATGTTGAATTGATTCCTAAAAGCCAAATCATGTTGGCTTCTTAAAATTTAGCTTCTTGAGTACGTTTCGCTTGAATATGTTTTTGCCATGTCAAACGCTTGTCAAGTTGTACCCCTAGGTAATTGACTTCAGGTTTCTGTGGGATACTTTAATTAAAATCAAATATGTAAGAATAAAAATACTTAGTGGTAGAAAATATGTAGGTAAGTACTTGTTTAATTTTTCCCTTCTATCTAATGATGCTATAAAATTAATATTATACATTAATATGTAAATAACGAATGTGTCTGTCTTGTAAGCATAGTTAGCATTAAGTAAAATTCATGTTTATGTATTAATAAATACTTGATGCAACTAATCCGTAGAATATCTTTGTAAGCACACGCTTGGATACTATCGTTTTAATAATGCTTAGTATTTTTAGCTTCCGATGAAGAGAGTGTGTGTGTCTCTTTTCGAGAATAAATCGATGCAGTTGCTGTTACAAAATCTCGGCTAATTAAAACTCAAAAACACAATCCACTTCAGTTCGTCGGCGGTACTTGGTAGGTGCCAACATACATATTTTACGATACTTATGCTCATCGTTAAATAGAAAGTATTGGCACTGGAAATTTACTTTATGGTATGTAAGTAGTTTGTAGTTAGTTAGGGCGCTGACAAGCAGGCAACACATACCAGATTCAAGCGTTTTCGGTCGCTTTATGCAGCGCACATATTTTTTGCTTTAATTTATTGCGGCCGCCATTGGCGCTGACGTCGTTCTTGCATGCGAGTTCCATTCTGATGGTCTTATGTATCTATATTTGGAATTTGTCTTTTTTTGGGGGGTTCTCTGTTTATTTGTTTGTTTTCGTAAGATACATACCTATTTCAATGTCAAGGGACTACCTTACCATGTTAACTGCGTACGTTCATTGCATAATGTGTGTTTTTCTTCTTCAACTGCCCTATACCTCCCTCATGTGTAACATACCATAGATCACACATTCATTTACAGTAATATTGTACTTCGTCGCTTACGAAATCTATGTGCATATCTCTACTACTTATTTATTTTAAGCGTGTACATATTCACTACCATTTTTGAGATACTTTTAATTAGTTCTTCTTCGGCTTATTCCAGATCTTCCTTTTATTATTTTTCTTGCTAATGTTCGCATGTAGTATGTATGTATGTGCGATTAAGAATGTGCCTGCTTCATTTGAATCGTTCAGTGTGCACTTAAGATATTAATAAATATCTTACTTTAGATTCTTCTGATACACAAATTTTGAGGGAAAATTAATTTATAAGTAGATGGTTTATTTTCTGACTTTATAAGTTTTTAATCGATTCATTTTGTATATAAATTGTTTAAATTAGGGTCGTTTTTGGAGTCTAGCATATGCCGTTGAACGCTGTAGGAACAAAAATATTAGGGGGACTTTCTAGTATGTGCCTTTTTTTATTTTTCTTTTTTATATTGGTTCATGCCGTCATTTTTCATATCCAAAAATGCATATTTTGTTTATTGACAAAACCATTAAGCCAAAAGTCAGCTCCATCGCAGAAGATGATTTTTCAATGAAATTCAGCATTTTCTTAAAACTTTTGCAGAGCTGAATCGGAAAAGCTTCAGCGCTTCAAATGATCACGACAGCTTCATTTCTTGTGTTAATTCGATCTTGTAAGGGTGCAGGCCAACATCCTTATGCAAAATTCGTCACAATGTGGACTGAGAGATTGCCAATTCCTGTGAATGATTGATTTTGGCTGCGATATTTTCGTTATTTCGACCGGTGCGTTGTCTCCCTGGCACAGGAAAATTCAATTGTGAATATGTTGACTCGAGGCCTGTGTGGTGAGTATGATTATTACAATAGAAAATTTGAGCAAGTGGTGTTAAAGTTGCGACCACCTGCTAAAAATTTCGGTAATAATTCTTAAAAATTTCCAAACATTGCTCGTTATGGAACTTCTTTTTCTTCTCTTAATGGTACAACAGTTAATGGAGGGCCTAGGACGGGCTTTTCGCATCTACTCATGCTGTGAGTGTTATATTTGTTTGAGCAGGTTAACTTTTACCTTACCTCTACCAGTTTTTGAACCCAGAATCAGTAGAACTGGGTGGCTTACACTAAATTATCTGATTGGTAAATGTTCAACAACAACAAGTTATTCGGTCCGAAACTGTTTTTAATTCGGATTTTAACATATGTAGCAAGATAGACAGTAGTTCTCCGTTAACTGCGTGCTATGTGCGGTTTTTAGTCTAACATTGTGTGTCACAATCTACTATTTCTACTATGCTGGACTACACTGTGCTAGGCTGCGCTTAATGAGCGGGTAGCCTTATATCAGGCATCTACGAGTTTACATGAATCCGACTGTTATTTTTCTTTTTTATAAAATATATTTTTTCAATTTACGTGACGAGTTGTTCGTTGGCGGATCAGACGATCCGACCCTTAATTGTCTTTTAACCCTCTAGTTCCGAAGCAGGCCTCTCGGCTGCCGTCACCAAAACGGGTGTAATAACCACCAGAACAGTAGCCTGGAGGAACACTTTATCATATCGTACAGTGAACTCAACAAACTTTCATAATAATGCTTCGACTATGAGATGCGATGTGTATTACAGCTGCTGGAAGCAAACAAAGTTAAAAATTTTCGAAAATCTGAAAACTAATTATTTAGATTGAGTTGGAGAATATTGGTTAAAAATAAAAATATAGAAAACAGTCTATGATTACATAAGAATTGAAACATTTAATATAAAATGTTTCATCATTAAAAAAAAAGCAATTGGTAACAAGATCAAACCACCTCAATTGCTTTGGGGTATTCCGACTTCATAAGTCCGCGCCATTTAGTTTTTTTTAAGTTTCTGAGAACAGTTCGGTGCTTTTTACATTGACATTTATCTATTATAATTTTTGTGGGTCAATCAAAAATGTGGGAGCTTAGGGGTTAAACCAATATTGATTGATTCGAAATTATGTATATATAAAATGAATTTATTTGTTGAGTAGTTTTAAGAAATAATTAGTTTTGTGTAGCTCACAGCAAAATCAGCATAGCTGTACCATATTTTTCAATTTACTTATAGTATTACAAATTTATCTAGAATCTTATCTTTGCAATGTTATTCTGGACCTTTGGAAATATTATCTCGTTATCTTGACTAGCGAGAAGGTTTACATTAAGCTTGTCGCTGGGCTACTGTAAAAATTCAATAACTCATGTTTTATTAGGAGGTGTTTATTTCTTTTGGGTCTTGTGTAAATTGTTGGTAATTTTTAACACTCTTATAGCATAAAAATATCGTACAAGTAACTTTGAATATGTATGTCATAAATAGTATGTAAAATTAACTAAAAGTTTATATCATTTTTAGATTTGCAGCCGCAAAATAAACTGCTAAAGTACATTGTATGTTTTCAGCTTTCTGACGAAACTATCGAAAAACATTATGTATTATTTTATAAAAATAAATCATTTGTACCGGTTACTACCCATACTCAACTTAACCTAGGAATAAAATACTCTCAATTGAAATGATTTTTGTGGTCTACTGAAATATGCAAATTGTGCCAATCAATTGATTCTCGAATGATATTATGAGTTTAGTAAAACGTTTAGCTTTAATTATCCTTTAGAAGAATACCAACTTTGAAGAAAGCATATGTAGCAATTTAATTTCTATTAATAATCGCAATGATTGTAAGCGATTTTCAATAGTAATAATGATGATGAGAAAACCGCAATCAACATCGACATAGTAGCTAAAGCGTTACTTACATTAATAACAGTTTATACTTCTGTAATACAAGTTCATTGTATATAAGCATAAATTTTCATTCCTTCAATTTCAGTTGGCAATTTTTTATTTGAGAAAAGTCATACTTCAGGCAAAATGAGTCGAGTTATTAGCTTGCAAGATTTCGTTCAAATTCCATTCGGAATATTTTCTATTGTTGGGATACGTCTTGTCAAGTGGAATCCCGGTGATTCTCTGAGTAGAGTGGAGTTAATTGGTTTGCTGATGATGGTCGTAAATTTAACAATTAATTTCATCACGAAAGTAGCGTACATATTTAAGGGTGAATTTGATACTACTTTGGATTTAACCGCCTTCATAGTTTATTGGGGATTCGTAATAAATTCGTTGAGCAAAGCTTTTACTGTCTGGATTGGCCGGAGTAATGTGGAGTATGTGTTGAAGAAGATGCGAAAAAGATTTCCCGAAACGCAGCAAGGCATGACGGAGTATCAGGTGGATGCCTATTATAAGAAAATTCAATATTACAATAAATATTTGACCATATACCACATATCAACGACAACTATGTTCAATTTGTTCCCAATCATCCAATCGATAGTGGAGTATTGCACCAGCAGGGATGAGAACAATCACTTTATTTATCGTTATCCGTTTATGATGTTTTATTTCTTTACCGAGAATCACCCGTCTCGCTACATAATCACGTATGTGTTGCAGTGCCTGGGCTCCTACAATATGTCGGTCTATTTTCTGGGATCCGATTTACTACTAATAACCGTTGTGCATTTGATCAACATGCACTTCAAGTATCTGCATAATATGGTCACTGACATGGAACTTACGGGCACCGATGAAGATCTCTGTAAATTGGCTGAAGTACTTGAGTATCATAATGAAATTTTAGAGTAAGTACTGGAATGATTCTAATGATTGATTGTTTCCTTTTCCTTGTTTTCGATTTTCCAGTTACGCCGTAAGAGTTGATCAAGTTTTCAGCATTTCCATTTTGCTGAACTATTTTGGCTCATGCTTAGTGATTTGCCTGATCGGCGTATTAATCGTTACCGGCACGGAGTTACTAAGCTTGATCAAATTTCTCGCATTTCTAGTCTCCACTTTGGTTCATATTTATTTCATTTCATATTTTGGTAACGATATGATTGACTTGGTAAGCGTTGAATAAAGTAAGAAGTCAGGCATCCTGACTCATCGACTGAACGTTTCTCATTATTAAGAGCACTGACATAAGTGACGCTTTCTCTCATCATCGCTGGTATATGGCTAATGTTAATTATCAACGTATGCTGCCGTTGCCTATTGCGCGTGCTCAACGTCCCGCTCGCTTGATGGCCTTTAAGTTTTTCGTTATATCAATGGAAAGTTTCAAAACGGTACATCGATGCACGTATTAATTGAACTTTCATAATTTTTAAACTATTCGAAACCTTTCACAGCTGATGACAACATCCTATCAATTTTTTACTCTCTTGCAAACTAGATTAGCTGAAAATACGAATTAATTACGACGAATGCGACAGAATAAAATTTGTTTGGAACTTGTACTCGCAAAAATATTAGTAAATATATTTGTGGATTTTAAGATTGAAAAAACTATTACTTGATTTATTGATACATCACAGCAAAGTAAGCATTAGGTGAACATTTAATAAAAATTATATTATTATTAGTCAATAGCTCTGCGCCGAAGATTGATCTTTTGTGAAAGAACGTAGTATTTGAATGCTTCTCTTACTGTTATACTGTCCGGCATTTCATGCTACGAAAGCCTTCAAGACCCGGAGCGGAGCTTTATCGTTGCCAACATCCAATCATCAACGCGCCTGGTTAACTATTTATAGTAAATTTATATTTTTGCATATTTGATGGTCACTTGTAACCAATGGTGAATCTGTGATTTTCGTTTGGGGAGGCCGATTTTGCTTAAGTATAGAACCAATAACTAGAACAAAATCCAAACCAGAAATCTGACTAAAAATCGAATGGGAAAACCAAACAAAAAACCCAACAGTGACCACAGTTTAAACAAAAATCCAATCAGGAGCAAAAGTTAAACCAAGACAAAAATTCAGACTAAAACGCACGCAAAGAGAAGAGACCTAATTCTGGCTGCTACTTGGACAAAATTCAGAAAAAATAAACTAAATTCAATTTAGATCTACAAATAGATAAAAAATTGTAATCAAAAAAAAAAAAATCCCTACTCCTGAAATTTAATGTTACTTCTTACAATCTCATAAAAATTTCTGGAAAATATACGAAGCTTTTTCAGTCGCGAAGCCCAGTTTAATTTTTCAGCCATAATAGTAATGGTAATTTTTGATTTCTGGATCCAAGTTTCAACCTTCTTCCTAATAAAGGATGATTTTTTTGCTACTTGGTTTTTGACGTTTATGTTTCTGAAAGTTCACGCGTAATTCTTGACATGTGTCAAAGTAAAAAATGCTCAGTTTGGTTTGCCATTTCATCATGAATAGACTTACATACGTGAATAAGCACAATTACCGTATTTGGAGTGAAGACCAGCCAGAGGCAATTCAGCAGCTACCAATGCATCCCGAAAAATGCACTGTTTGGTTCGGTTTATGGGCAGGCGGCATCATTGGGGCGTACTACTTCAAAGACGATGAAGGCCGCAACGTTACGGTCAATGGAGAAATGTACCGATACCGTTCGATGATAACCGACTTTTTTTTGCTGAAAATGCAAGTGGTCGCTGTGGCTTAGTGGTAATGCGTTAGACTGCTGCGCAGAGTATCCGGGGTTCGAATTTCGGCACAGGCAGAATCAAAAAGTAGAAACAATAATTTTTTACACGGCACCACCTCTTGGCAGGCAATGGCAAACTTACAAGAGTAAAAATTGCCTATGAAAGCTTTTCACTTCGCCGTTCGGATTCGGCATTAAACTGTAGGTCCCTTCCATTCATGTACAAATATAACATGCACAACATGAGTGGATGCGAAGAGCTCGGCCTAGGCCCTCCATGGGCTGTTGTGCCATTAAAAGTAAAGTACAGTAAGCAAGAATTGGACTCGGCCGACATGTGGTTCCAACTGGAAGGTGCCGCATGCTACACGCCACACTGCACAGTGCACGCGAAACCATACATAAACTGAGAGGCGCATTTGGTGAGCAGTTAATCTCAAGTTTTGGTGCAGTTGGCCACCAAGATCGTGTGATTTGACCCCGTTAAACTATTTTTTTGTGGGGCTATGTTAAATCTCTTGTCTATAGGGACAAGCCAAACACGATTGCTACTTTGGAAGTCAACATTGAAAGCGAACGCGTCATTAGTGAGGTTCCGGCCGAAATGTGTGCAAAAGTGTGCCAAAATTGGACCTTCAGAATAGACCACTTGAAGCGTAGCCGCGGGAAAGATTTAAGTGAAATTATCTTCAAAAAGTAAATGGCAGGAATTGATTTATCGATCCAAATAAAAATTTTATTTACTTTTTTAAAATTTCTGTGTTTTTTTATTTTTAAAAATCAAGCTCTTAAAAAATCAGCGTTTAGTATTAGATAAATGTTAGTTACAAGTGAACTTTCTCTTCAGAATTAAAGCAACTAGGAACTAGTTCTATTTTGACTTATAGTTAACCCCTAGTGTGGCATTGTGAGAGCTTACTGCACATTTTCCCAATGTTGTTTGAAATATTATAAATTTCATCACCGCACTGCAGACGAAATGATACGAAACGTTTTTCATGACACGAAAAATGGAAATGCTTGCATATGTATGTCCAAAGGGCAAAGGAAATTGGAATTTATCCTTATTAATCCTTGAAGATAAATCAATCTGCTGAAATTTCTTTAAAAGTTAATTGAATTGAAAAAGAGACAACAAAAGCAAGAATACCAATAATAATACGCTGAAAAGTATTGACGATAAATTTACTCGAATGCCTTGAACAGGCGTTGGCATTATGTGTGTTTGTGTGTGTGTGTCAAAATGCAATAATTGAAATCGAAACGGTAGCAACGCTCCAATGATGCTTTGGGCACGAACTAGCCGTCGCGTCATTACATTTACCCGCTCTTACGAACACATACAGAAATTGCTTGCGCTTAACTTTATCGGACGTGAGTGAATGCACACCCCAGGGATGTATGCAGCAGTTAACGGTATTGTTGCACACAGTGTGACCTCATATTGAAGGATATGAAACACGAGGCTGCATAACATGGACGGTAAATAAAGAGAATGCGTGAATCGGATTGTACTTGGTGGCGTTGGTGATGAGGCTTAGTTGTGATGTGCGATGTTCATATGTAAAGATATATGTAGGAAGTATACATGTATGTAATAAGTATTCACTCGTACACGTGTCGATATCTGCTTTTCTTATAATTTTCTAACTCAAAGTGTAGTGAAATTTTATCTTTAAGTTGTTCGATTTTTTCAACGTCGACTTGTGAATTCAGTGGCGCAAAAATTGTTCGAGAGACATTCATGTTTTTTACATAACAATGTTATTTTTTTAAATATGTCATAGAATATTTCCAAATTCTAATTTTTATTGCCAAAAAATTTATATGCATATAGAATATTGCTTCGTATTGTTAAGATTATCTAGTTTCTACTGTTTACTTATTCTCAACAAATAAAAGGTTCGACCACTGCAGTGTGTTAAAAGCACATTATTCCAACTGTATTCACCACTTAACAAAACACTTAAAAATTACTTTGCAATTATATTGCACATTACACACTCTATGACTGTCGAAGTTAAGACTTACTATATTTCGCTGCTATTTATAACACACTGTGGCACAGTGCTAAACACAGACTACATCGCTGTCACGAACATTCCACAGCTCTTCAAAGTTTCCGGGTGATACTTTGTTTTATATCATTAGATAACATAGCCCCGATTAATTATCATGTCCACGAACCTTTTCGGAGTTTTTTAACTAATACATTCCGAAGTCGCTAGATGGCGCAATAACTACATATATGTGTATACCATTGCAGATCACTACACATATATGTACATAAATAAGTTATGCCCAACGTCAATGTATGCAATTTGTGCGATTGTGTTGGGTACGCGTAAAAGCTTTTATATTGATACTTCGGCAAACAGTACGTTGCAAAAGTAATTGTACGCATTTTAAGAGGAAAGCATTAGTTCTTCTACCTACATGTCTCTATTTCACTTTCTTACTTTTTGATGCGTATGAGATCAGAAACATGGTGATCGGTCATTCTATGTTGGTATTTAATTAATATTATTTTCATGATAAAAAAAAAAAAAATCTCTCATTGTTCCTTATTCTTCCTGTAGCTATTTTTTATAATATCAAAATCTTTGAATCTGATACTTAAATTTTGTAAAAAAAAGTTTCTATTGATATTGAGTATTCTTCCATTTTGTTAAATTCTTTATGTTCATTAAATATTTGTGCTAAGCTTGGTAAGTTAGATAGATTATTATTTTTAATTACGTTCAACATTATTTGAATTTTTTCAAAATGGTTTATGGTTCGTAGTAAAAAAAATTTCTTTTGTTTCTACTCAGAAGCAGTAAGTTTAATTCGTTAATTATTTGTGCGATATCGCCAAATCGACGTCTGGCTATGTTATCTAATGACATAAAACACCGTATCATCTGGAAACTTCGAAGAGCTCTGGAATGTTCGTGAGAGCGATGTAGTCTGTGCTATAAATAACAGCGGAATAGAGTAAGTCACACTTCGACAGTCATAGAGTGTGTAATGTGCAATATACAGTGTCGGACAAAAAATAAGAACACTTTGCACTATAAAACTTCCAATGATTTTTTTTTATCGGACTGCTTATGGTAAACTATTTTTATAGAGAAGAAAATGGTATGTTATATATTTTATAAATTTCTAAGTGGCAATACTACATTTAAATATTTTTTGGCATTCGAAGGCGGACAATTAATAAGAACAGCAGACGAAAAATTTATATTTCAAAAAGAAAACTTAAATTTGTTTATAATTTGTACTGCTAAGCATTTAAATGGTAGCATTGAGGGTAATTCAACAAATTGAATGTAAACTATTTCGTAATGTCACAGCAAAATGTGTCGAGCAAAGCACTGTAGCAAGGAGGAGCGTGATTTGGTGAAAAAACTGCGAAATGAGGGACAAAGCACCTGCCAAGTAGCTAAAACCATTAGCAGATCCTCGACATTTGTCTACCAATCTTTATTACCTCAAAAATTTCATTGCAAGAGAGGCAGGCCCCGCAAAGCGGCAAGTGCAGATGACTATCGCATAAAAATGTTGGCGACACGCGATCCATTTAAGGCAGCTGCCGCAATTAGAGAGGAGACAGGGGTTAAAATTTGTGCTCGATCAGTACGGAGACGTTTGGTGTAAAAAAAAATGGATGGGAGTACACACGAAAAGTACCAATGTTGACTTAAAGGCATAGAAAGTGTCGCATAGAGTTCGGTAAAGCGCACATTGAGTGTGATGGTTCAATTAATGCAAAAAAAAAATTGCGTAACGTGTTATGGACAGACGAAAGCAAGGTAAATCTTGTTGGAAGTAATGGCAAGCGTTGGTGCCCGAAAAATACAGAATTGAGCCCAAAATAAGAAAAACGTTTAATAACGGAAGTGAAAGCATTATTGTATGAGGATGCTTCTCTTGGTATGGTGTGGGCCCTCTGTATTGGATAAAAGAAACGATGGACAGATTTCTTTACGTAAACATCCTTCAGGAGATGATGCTTCCTTATGCTGAATGGGAAATGCCCCTGAAATGGCAAATGCAACAGGATAACGACCCAAAGCACATCTCAATCCTTGCGCTTGATTGGTTTTCCCACAATGGAATTCCCGTATGACCTGGCCTGCACAATCTCCTGACCTTAATCCAATCGAGAACTTGTGGAATATTGTCAAAGAGAAGATTGGCTAAAAACAAAGACGAATTGTGGCAAAGCATTCAAAGAGCGTGGTATTCCATACCCCAGGCTACTTGCGCGTCTCTGGTGGAATCAATGCCTAGAAGGTGTAAGGCTATTCCACAAAATATTAGCATTAGTAAACAATTTGAGTCAATATTTTATAATTTTTTTTAATTGAATTGTTCTTATTGATTTGTGGTTTTGAAATGTGATTTTATGTATAACTTTTAAATTTCTTTTTTTACAATGAGTTGATTTTGTTTTTGTTTTAAGAAAAAGTTAAACTTATGGAATAAATGAATAAAAGTAACAACCTTTTAAATTTATCATAAGCCTAGAGAAATATTTTTTTAAGGTTTTTGGTTTCAGAACCAAGTGTTCTTATTTGATTGTCCGACACTGTAATTGCGAAGTAATTTTTAAGTGTTTTGTCAAGTGGTGAATAAAGTTGGAATAATTTGCTTTTCACACAATGGAGTGGTGGAACCTTTTATTTGTTGAGAATAAGTAAACAGTAGATACTAGATAATCTTAATAATACGAAGCAATATTCTATATGTATGTAAATTTTTTGGCAACAAAAATGAGAATTTGGAAATATTTTTTGAGAGATTTAAAAAATGTCTGTTCAAGAAACTTTGATTACTTAAATTAAATAATCTGTGCAGTCATTTCCCTCTACTACGCTAACGTACTTCAGTATTTAAAAGTAAATCCCCGTAGTCAGCGTCAAGTTCGTAAAAAAGGGAGATCATTATGGCCTGTGGTTGAGAGCATTATGGCCACGCTGTATTTTATTAATAGTTTTAACTGCGATATCCATTGTATTATTCAAACACAATTCTTTTATAAAAAGTACTTGTTGGTGAATGTTGACATATTTATGCTTTTGCTTAATAAACAACCTGCAAGCCCTTTTTAGTTCCAAGCATAACCTTCGCTTCGACTGTGGATATTGAACTTAATTTGTTGATATCAGTACGACCAAAGAATAATTATTAATTATATCAGAATTTCCTTCATCCCATTCAATAATTATTTTTTTTTTTTTCAAATTAGCAATTAAAATTGCTCTTTTGTGGTTACGCTTGCGTTGGCATACCAAACACACAGGTCCCCAACGTTATTTTGCGTAAATAAAAAATAACCTTTCCAATCGTTGGTATACATTTGTAGCGTACTGTATATTTTGATTTCCGTATAATACCTGCTCGCATGAAGTCTATATATCGACTGATCATCAGTCGCAAAACAAAATCGATTGCTTTCTAGCATAGCATGACACGATCTGTCGTGTATATGCTAAAGCACATAAGCTCCATGTGTGTACCTGTAAAAGCACAAAAGCTTTTTTCGCTCGCGAGCTCAAAAGCTGGGCATAGCTGACATAAATATGTGCTCTTGCTTTTATGCATACCTACAGTAGTTTCAACAAGAAAGTAATCGGCTAAAGTCACTGAAAAAATTAAGGTATCTTAAAGCAAAAGTCCACAACATCTTGAAATGATTAATTATTCATTGCGCAAATATATTAATATGGCCACACCATCTTTCTCATTCCATTACAATGGAAATGCATGCTATCGACTAATTTTTCAGCATATGACCGTGTTAAACTTCGCCATATTACCCTAAGAAGCCGTTTCAAATGATTTATTGAACGTATCTTTTTTCCACGTAGTTTTAACTTCATAAGAGCCCAAACATTTTCGATCGGATTCGCATCTGGCGACTGTGAGGGCCAATCCAATGAAGATATGCCGTTTTCCTCTTTCCAACTGCTACACAATCGACTGCGATGTTTTGGGTCGTTGTCCTCTTGAAGAACTCAATCTCGGCTTCCTGCCCCAAATCACATATCCGTTGATGGCAGAAGTCCACGACGGTATATCGTGGTCATGAAGTTGGCATCCAAATTCCTCGTGAACATGATGAATTTGTCAAATCCTTGTTTTGTGAAGCATCCCCAAACATGAACCTTTCCTGGATGTTTCACTGATCGCTGGAGCATCTTACCGTCTTTAGTGGACCAAGCACGCTTAATAGTGTTTGCCATTCAAAAGGAGTATTCGTCTGTGAACACCACTTGGCTCCAATCGTCATCCACATATTCAGTTGCCCACTCTTGGCGTTTTTTTATTTGCTTTGCAGTTAGTAGGGAATTTACCGTCGTTGCTCGAAATTGGATCTGAAACTCCCTCAAACATTTATGCCCTTTCGAGCCAATTTAGCTGCTTATTTTATCTGCTTTCAAGTATATGGCTGGATTTACACTATACGAATGGCATGTAAGCCATATTAACCTTCCAATAAATTACTAAAATAAATCGTTTTCTGATTGATTTAAAAATGTCTGCTATTAAAAAATCGTTATCTATAAATTGCACTTTATTTTTAATAAAAAACAAACAATCCGATAAATATGAATACATACGTACAATATATGTACACATGTACAACAATTAAGCTATTTATGTATTGGTTTGTTTTTATGAACAATTCAGCTTATAATCTGTTTCCATCGAACTGATTGATATTACATAAATTGTACTGCCAACAGCGCCCTCTGTATGCCAATTGACTTCTGCACTACTCTGGTAATATGGGAACATGCAATAATTTCTTGTTTGTTTTTCAGTTTTGAGCCAATGTGAATTCATTTTATTACACATTCGATTGATTTTACATGTGTGCATGCACTAGAATATATACAATATTATCGATATACTCCCATTATGCATGTACTGTTGCTCCTTCTTTCTTGTTGCTCTTTGCCCTGGGATAGTACAATGTTGTGTTTTTGTTTTATGCCGTGTGTGCGTTTGCACCCTTAATGGTCTCTAGGGATACGTTTGGCCCCTCTAGCGATTTGGTAAGTCTTTCGAATGCATGACTGAAAGCATGAAAGGCTAAATGGAATGTTGGTGTTGGTGGTGGATGGATGAATTCGTGTCCGGTTGAATTGATACTGTCGATTTAACGTTTTGAATTATTGTTTAGCAAATGGTCAATTTTTTTTATGGCATGCTGAAGTACTAAGTGCACAAACAGAGAGAATACAAATGTGTTTCCATAAACAATCAATTACTCAATGAAACCGCAACAACGCAACATGCAATTTCTATAGCAGCGAATGCTAATTGTTAACTAGAAGAAAAGCTTTCAATGCACATCTATTGAAGGGTTGAAGAGCATCTTTTCTTATAATGGCGAGATGCGACAACACTATTCGTCGTTTGCTGCCGAATTTTGTTGAGCACGGGCAGTGGGATATCGTCGACAAGACGTTCATCAACGTCCAAGACGTTCCAATGAACTGGTTGAAGCGGTAAGAGAGAGAGAGAGTATTGCCGAGAACCCACATGTGTCGTATCGTCACCGCGCTCAGCATTTTGGCGTTAGTGGAAGCACCTTCCGGCGCATTGTGAATGATGATTTGCATTTATTTCCGTATAAAGTGCAATTGACTCAAAGAATATTGCCGACAGACCGTCCACGTCGCTTGAAATACGGCTTAACAGTCGCTCGAATTGTTGACACTGAACCTGATTTTTCGAAGGAAATTTTGATGACTGACGAGACGAGGCCCATTTCATACTCTCTGGCGCCGTTAACAAGCTAAATTGCCGCATTTGGGGAACGGAGAATCCACACGAGATCCATGAAACACCATTGCATATAATCAAAAAGTGACTGCTTGCGCATGCGTTTACGCCAAAACCATCATTGGGCCATTTTTCTTCAGAGAAGTCGAAACAGTCGATGGGAATCGATATCGGTGGATGTTGGCTCATTATGTCTGCTCACAAATGTGTGAAAAGGTCTGAACGGTTACTGTTTCACCAAGACGGTGCACCAAGCAAAACTGCAAATCAAACAATGCAATTTCTGCAACAAAACTTCCCTAGATGTGTGGTGCCAACAAATGACGACTTATTTTTGTGGGGTTATTTGAAAAGCAATGTGTACGTCAGCAAGCCTCAGCCCATTGACGAGCTCAAGACAAACATTCGTGCCCAAATCATCACTATACCACCCGAGAATGGGCACATTTTGCTTTGGTCAATAACGACGGCCACTTGATTGATGTTGTATTAAAAAACTACTCCAAATAAATTGTAAAAGAACAAATTAAATAAAAATACCTCATATATGGGACAATATCATTAAAATAATCTCTTAAACAATTGTTCTTTAAATTGTTAGCATTGGGCATAAGCCATGCATACTTTCAATATAAGTGAAATATCAAAGAAAATAGTGAAGCAAATGGCATAAATTTGCTTAACTTCAAAAATTATGATTGTTGCGCAATAACCACGCCTACTTTCCATATAAAATTTTACATAGTGAGTCTGTGATAAAAGAAAAATTTCACACAATAATCATAAAAACTTAACCTATTCTTAAATTCAATTGGATTTCATTAGCATATACATACATTCGCTCAAAAAAGTACCGGGAATTGGTCAATAAAACACTAAATATTTATTATTCATTCAAATTTATTGTATCGCCTTTAAAGTAGCACCCTTCCGAAATAATATGTACACTTATGCCAATGAATAATGAAATCATTAAAATATATTTCAAACTCATTTTCCGGAATCGATATCAGTTCTCGCGGCGAATTCTCTTTTATGACTTCTATCGATTGAAAACGAGTGCCTTGAAGTGCTAATTTGGGTGTTGGAGAGAGAATTCAGAAATTCAGCCGGAGCCATATTAGGTGAATACTGTGGTTGTTCGATGATATTTGTAGAGTTTTTGGCCAGCAAATTCCATTTGCAATATAGTACATAATTTGAGACAAATTCTTTGTTCGATATTTTTATTCGTTGTAAAAATCGCAAAACACACTTGATGATGATGAACTGACAAAATCGTGCACTGTGTACAATATCGCGCTTAAACTTCACATCAGAACAGAGGACAGTAGTGCCAACTTAGTGACAAAAAGAATTTTTACTTTTTGAATGATTGTTTCCCGGTATTTTAAAGTATGTATGTATGTATGTAAGAGTACGTATAGAAGTCAAAGTGTTTTCGAACAATGCGCTTTAAAAGCGCTGCAAAGTTCAAGCTCATTATATTTTGACATAGAGCACACACACACACACAAGTACGAGCACATGTATATATAATTATTTGTGATTTGCAACTTTAAAAATTAAATTGCACTTTTTTTCGTTAGCATCTGTTTTGCTTCAGTATCAGTAAGATTGATAGTTGAAAATTACTGCTGAAGGACTACTTTTCAACTTGAATTGCTGTTGTTGGGCATGAAATTTACGGTGTTTTTATTGTAATTTGACGTAACGATTTTATATTTTTGGTTTAATTTGGGAATACATATTCCAATATGAGTGGTAGCTGTGGTGTAGTGGTAGTGCGTTGGACTGCTACGCAGAGTATCCGGGGTTCGAATCTCGGCACATGCAAAATCAAAAAGTAGAAAAAATAATTTTTATACACTGCACTACCTCTTGGCAGCCAATGGCAAACCTTCAAGAGTAAAAATTGCTATGAAAAGCTTTTCACTTCGCCGTTCGGATTCGGCATTAAACTGTAGGTCCCTTCCATTCATGTACAAATATAACACGCACAACATGAGTGGATGCGAAAAGTTCGGCCTAGGCCCTCCATGGGCTGTAGTGCCATTAAAAGTAAGTAAAGTATTCCAATATGAATGAAATCAGTTAAAAATTGCGCCTTTTTATTTCCAAATGCCACTTCTTACTTTTATTAAGAATCCATTAGGTACATAAACGTGATTACAATACTATTTATAATTAAACTAGGAATTAGCTGTGGTCGCTGTGGTGTAGTGGTAGTGCGTTGGACTGCTACGCAGAGTGTACGGGGTTCGAATCTCGGCACAGGCAAAATTAAAAAGTAGAAAAAATAATTTTTCTACACGGCACCACCTCTTGGCAGGCAATGGCAAACCTACAAGAGTAATAATTGCTATGAAAAGCTTCTCACTTCGCCGTTCGGATTCGGCATTAAACTGTAGGTCCCTTCCATTCATATAGAAATAGAACACGCACAACATGAGTGGATGCGAAAAGCTCGGCCTAGGCCCTCCATGGGCTGTTGTGCCATTAAAAGTAAAGTAAGTAAGGAATTAGCTTAGAGGTATCACTGGGTACTCAAGAGAACTTGGTTTCTGGAAGTAGGGCTCATTTATTTTTACAACAAAATTTATATCTGAAAAGCTTACTTACGACTAGAATCATTTCATCATATTCTAATATTATAGTTTTGTAAAATATTTGTGAAAATAACTACGTACTTATATATTTAAATTATTGTTTTCTTGCAAACCTAAGAAGTTCCATTATTTTTTCTTCATTCTTACCTCAAGATAGAAATCGATTTTTTCTGCTTAATTAAAGTCACGTTTAATAAAACAATTTTTTCTATTTCGCAGCGATCATTAATCAAAATTAAATAATAATTATCGAAATAGCGCCAAGAGAATAGAGAATACATGCAAACACATAATCGTATACTTGTAAGAATCAAAATATTCAATCTATGGTATGTATGTATGTACAATACAGGTATCCCTCGTATAACGCGGTAGTTATGTTCCAGGAAACGTTCCGCGTTATGTGATTCGCGTTATGTAAGACTTAGTTTCCATATAAATTTGAGGGTTATGTTCCCATAGGTTTTTTTTTAAAATAAAATTCATACTAAATATCAGACGTACATACTTATATTTCAACTTAAAATTCAAATTCAGAGTTTGTTATAAAATTAAAAACACAAAATAAAAATAATAATATCACAAAATTCAAAACACAAAATACCAAAAAAATAATTCGCATTATAAAATTTAAAAACAAACAGAAAAAATTAAATGTGTATTTCAAACTTCATTGTTGTAAAGTAATTAATCTGTTTCGCTGTCTTTAAACATCGTATTTCGTGAAAATTTTAAACGTTTTGGGTGTGCAATAGCTTCATCAGAAGATATTTCTTCAACATAGCCGCTATTGGATACAAAACTGGTTCTACAACTAGTGTGATTCTTGCACTGGTTTTATAATCGCGAAATCAGTTATCAGTCTTTGCTTGGTTTTTTTTCCAAGATCCTTTTCAATTTCATAATAAGGTGCTAAATTCATATCTATTTGCCTTATCTTTCCAGTGAAGGATCATTATTAGCAAAGAAAGATTTCCCTCGTATGCGCTTTAGTGTGAAATACGGAATTGATTCACAGATATCTTCTTCCGAAGTGATGTCGTCACTTTCATGTGTGAGATGTGGCGCGGTTGGAGATTCAGTTGTTAATTGAATTAACTCTCCTTCGCCTTCGGTGAGGTCTGTAGCTTTGTTTATAATTTCATAAATGTCATCTTCGTTCATATCATTAAAGCCTTCTCCACTGAAACGTTGACCTATCGTTAATATTCGGCTCACTTCCACATTTAATGATGGTACTGCATTATCTTTTGCAACAGTCTCCGGCCATATGTTTTTGCATGCGCCGTTTAGCGTGGACTGTTTTAATTCTTTAACAGATGATTCTATAATTTCAATGCAGTTTAAAATTGAAAAAGTTTTCCACAATTCTGTTACTGTCATGTTAGCATTAGAATCCATTTTGTCAAGAATAAGTTGGAATGTTTGCCGAATATAATATGCTTTGAACGTAGATAT
This sequence comes from Palloptera scutellata, assembly GCA_958295655.1. NCBI lineage: Eukaryota > Metazoa > Arthropoda > Insecta > Diptera > Pallopteridae > Palloptera > Palloptera scutellata. Next base: position 65,596,233 of record OY282449.1, on the reverse strand, counting down.
TATATCTTGGTCTATCTGTTGCATTCAACCTATCATTATAGACGTGGTATTAGGTGGTAGGAAAACTATTTCTACATTAGGATGGTTCACGTCTCTTGGATGTCCTGGCGCATTATCTAGTATTAACAGCACTTTGAAATCGATGTTCTTTTTCTTCAGATAACTTTCAACGTCGGGTATAAAGCAATTAAAAAACCAATCGCGAAAAATACTGCTTGTAACCCAAGCCCTTTTATTTGCCCGCCAATAAACAGGTAACTTGGATTTATCAATGTTTTTCAAAGCTCGTGGATTTAACGAGCGGTTTATAAGTAAAGGTTTTGTTATATAGTATAGTCCCCTGATGCATTACTACGGAGAAGTAGAGTAATTCTGTCTTTTGCGGCTTTAAAACCTGGTGCAACCCCTTTTCATTTTTCGAGATGTATGTTCGACGCGGTATTTTTTTTTTTTTTAAATTTAGACATGTTTCGTCTGCATTAAAGATATTTTTTCCCTTATAATCACCCTCTTCAATAATTTTAGCAAGAGTTTTAGGGTAAGCCCTCGCAGCTTCTATGTCCGCCTATCCAGTTTCGCTTTGAAGTTTAATACTATGTAATCCAAATCGTGATTTAAAGTTTACGAACCAGCTTTTGCTAGCTAAGAATTCCTGCTCATATGTTTTGGTTACTTGCACTGCATCTGGATTACTTTCTTTTAAAGGTGTATAAATTTTAAGAACTTTCGTCTTAATGGCATTTGTATTGGGCAGCATTTTTTGTGTAGCAAAGTCTTCTATCTCCAACATTAAAGCTTTTTCCATTTTTTTCTATTATAACATTGCGCAGACGTGCAACTCGTTTTGCCCTTATTGATGACCCAACCATAACAGAATTTCTTATTTTATTTTCCTTTTTTTTAATGATGCGTATTGTGGATTCATTTAATCCGAGAGACTTTGCCACTAATCCAGCTTTTGCACCACTGCACAATCTATCTAGAATTTTAGCGTAATAAATTCATCAAACGAAATAAATTTTCGCTTAAGCATAGGTTTTTGGGCATTTGAAACTTTACTATACATAACTAAACAAATTTTTTAATAATAAAAAAAAAATATTCCAAAAATTGTTCGCAATTAAACATCTTATATGCACAAAAGTTCACGCTGTAATGATAGTTTTCAATTCACATGTTTACGATATCATTCATTGGTTTACGATAACACATGTGGTCGCTGTGGCGTAGTGGTAGTACGTTGGACTGCTACGCAGAGTGTACGGGGTTCGAATCTCGGCACAGGCAAAATCAAAAAAAGTTAAAAAAATAATTTTTCTACACGGCACCACCTCTTGTCAGGCAATGGCAAACCTACAAGAGTAAAAATTGCTATGAAAAGCTTTTCCTTCGCCGTTCGGATTCGGCTTTAAACTGTAGGTCCCTTCCATTCATGTACAAATATAACACGCACAACATGAGTGGATGCGAAAAGCTCGGCCTAGGCCATCCATGGGCTGTTGTGCCATCAAAAGTAAAAAAGTACATGTTTTGAAAGCAAAAATGGGTAATTCCCTTTTAATTAAAAAAAAATTATGAATATGTACATACACAAATTAGTAAGTATAACCAGTATATTATTGTATTAACCAGTATAGCCAGTATATTATTATGTTATACATACATATTTACAAGTTCGCGTTATAAAAGTCAAAATCTCTCGTTGTACTGAAACCGAATTTTTTTCAAATCGCGTTATACCGAAAACGCATTGTATAAGTACCGCGTTATACGAGGGATACCTGTATTTTGTGTTATTCATGCTGAACCATGCCGAATAATTGTGGGAGCCACAGTTTGCAGTTTCGAACTAACAAATCAGAAGTTAACAATGATGGTGATGGTTCATTGCCTACTGACGAACAAGATTTTTGTTTTGTTTTGTTGTTGTTGTTGTTGTTGTTTTTTCTTCTAATTGAGATTTGATGATCTATAATTATATTTATAGAAAAATTGTACGCAAGATGATTAAAAAGCTTCAACACTCTTTCTTAACGGCTTTTGTTTTGCACGACTACGATAGATTGTTTATAATAGGGGTGGAAATCAGTTCGATAATTGCCGATATTATCGATAACTATCGATTGTTGAGTCGCTTCAACGACGATAATTGTCGATATTTTAAAAACTTATCTTCGGTTAATTTTTGTCAAAAAAAATGCGCTCATTGAGTGCAAAAAGTATCAAATTGGTATCACCTTAATTTCTTGCTTCTTTCTTTCTTTGTTTTATCTCAATAAATTATAATAAAAAACTTTACTAAACTACTAGTGTTACTTGCCATCTATTAGCGGAAGAAGGGTTTAAGGGAGATAAGTCCCGGGGCCAAGATTTTTTAGAGGGGCCCGTGATTCAATGACAAAATTTGGAAATATTTGACTTCTGTAGAAAACTTAGTTGTCTATATGTTTTTTTGTTTTAAAAAGTTTTACCAGCTGTAGTCTCTGAGAAATACATCGGAACCAGTGAAGCTATAATTTTTTTTATCAAGTTTGTTTATTTATCTGAATCGATTTTTTATTTTAAATGCAAAACATTAACCTTTAAGCCACTGAAATCGAAATACGAGATACTTTGTTTTGAGAATTTTGGTTCTAAGATGAATTTAGGCTGAAAAACACGAATCCGAAGTCTGTTTGACGAAAAAAATTTACATGAAAGCGAGAGGTGAGAAATAAGGAAGACCGTCTATAGACGGTCTTAGTGGCTTAGGTGAAAAAAATCAAACAGGTACCGTAAAATAAAGATTGTTTTTATTCAATTTAAATGTTCAATAATTTGAACTAAACAGGTAGAAACAAATAGAAAATGAATCATTCGTTCACGTGATACGTTCTGAAACAGTTTTTTGCTTTAGAAAAACACAAATGGATGTTACATTTGGTACAAAATGTGTGTGTATCGGATTTGTTACACAATTTGCACGACTTTTTTGATCCCCATTTAGGAAAATGACGTAGTTCGTCGAATCTTCAACTTGCCACTGGATGGGCTGCTTTTTTTTTTTTACCAATATTGCTGATCGATGGCCCTATGGACATGCGACTCGGTGGACGGCCAACGGGGCGTTTTTCAACAGAACCACAAAGTTCTTTCGCAATGCTCAGGCGAAAGTCACACATCGTCATGTCCATTATCATTTCATACGAATCATCTGGATTTAGATTTTTTTCGGCGTTGCTTCTGCGATACAGAATGAATGCGTTGGTTATGGCCATGTCGAGAAGATGGTAAAAAATCCATGTAATTTTGAATTTCTTCATCACTCATTGCAGAAAGATTGAATTTTTTCTGCCGATCGCAGTCAAATGTTCGTTTAGCTCCTAAAGACATTTTCTACATACAAATGATAAACACAATAACACCTTTGCTAACAATGGACACGCTCGATTCAAGTAAAAAAAAATGAACAAATGACCGACAACATAACACAAAGGTATAATAAGGAAGGCGGATTTTTTTTCAGCTAAGCCATTAAGACCGTCTACAGACGGTATTCACACAAACTCGATAACTCGAGACGGTATAATCCGTAGCAACGGATTATTGAAAAACACAAATAAAAGAAGAAAAATTCCCGAGTCGATTGAGCTATTGGAATGTATTTTTTTTCAATTTCAATTTGCAAAAAGTCACAAATAATTTTCGGGTGCGTTTTTACTGAACTTTTGTACTCAGAGTGCGCTCAAAATGGCACCTTTCGATAGCAAATTTCAGGCACAAAAAACGTCTTTGGCGGTTAGAGAGGGCTATACAATACCGTCTGTAGACGTTCTTAGGGGCTTAAGAGTTAATCTTATTATTTTTGTTGATTTTCAAAACATATGGGTTAAAATTATAAAACGTGAAAACTAAGATTAATATGCATATTTAAAAAATATGAGGTCCGTAAGATGAAGATCCTCTTTTCAACCGGGAAAAGTAATTTAGACATTTAACGGAACTATTAATGCGTTATTGTTCATAGAAATTTGAATTTCTACCTCAATGGGGATGTCTGGTGCTATATAATGTGAAGACCTTCTTCGGGTCTCAATGGCATTTTAGTTGATGCATATATTGGCTCTAATTTGCCATTTATGCTATCCACTATTTGCGATTTATTTTTCAATGAAATTCGAATTCTGTTGTGCCTCAAGTTGTTTGCGAAGTCTGCACTCTAGCTATCTCTAGGTGCTGGTTTTTGGATTTTTCTCACGGTAGCAGAATCTGAATTTTATTGGGCCTCCATTTTTCGACGAAGTCTACATTCTCGCTGTCTCAGTTTTTGCTGGAGATTTTATCATAAAACAATCGCCATTTTTTTTGTCTCGCTTTTGTTTTTTCAGCCTATACTCGCTCATTCTTTCAACTCTAGAAATTTCTATCGATTTTTGTTTGAAATGTCAAATTATACTAGAAACTGACGGGAATGCTGAGCGCCCTCTATCAATAAAGTTTGATTCATACTCGTGGATGCAAATAAGGCGTTGCCATTCATTTCCGTGACAATATTCGCTGCGACGATCATGCTTTACACCCTCATAAATACAAAAACAATTCTAAAGAAGTAAATTTCAATAAACTTAAAAAAATTGATATTATTTATTACACAATCCATAGGAAATGTACTTAAAAATGCTCAAGAAAACTTTTCTTGTGAAATTTCTTTCGAATCAGTCTCGTATTTTACTTAAAATTGTAACAGCTTACGGTTTATTCCTGTAAGCATTGAAATACAACCTTGTATCACTCTTATCAAAAAACAAGAGCAATACTGATTTTTCATTCAAGAAAAAATATCAAACTTCTTTTTCTTTGAAGTAAAAATTTAACTTCATCTTAAAATTACTAACTACCTTTAGTGACCGCTGTGATTCCAAGACTCACGATTCCGCAAAAAAATTTATTCTACAACGAGTTGAAACATGTTCAATGTATATCAAAAGCTTCCCAATCGTTCGCAATTTTAACCGGTTTATTTTAAGAGAGAATGTAAGCACAAGTGATCGCTGTGGCGTAGTGGTAGTGCGTTGGGCTGCTACGCAGAGTGTCTGCGGTTCGAATCTCGGCACAGGCAAAATCAAAAAGTAGCAAAAATAATTTTTCTACACGGTGGCACAACCTCTTGGCAGGCAATGGCAAACCTACAAGAGTGAAAATTGCCTATGAAAAGCTTTTCACTTCGCCGTTCGGATTCGGCATTAAACTGTAGGTCCCTTCCATTCATGTACAAACATAACACGCACAACATGAGTGGATGCGAAAAGCTCGGCCTAGGCCCTCCATGGGCTGTTGTGCCATTAAAAGTAAAGTGAAGTATGTAAGTACATATAAATTCCCCTACTTTCTTCTGTTTTCGTACTTTTTATTTTTGGTCAATTTCCATTAAAGTATAGGTCCCGTGCAAGGTTATAGTATTTCGAGCTTTTTTCTTAAATAATATTACGAGGATATTCTCTATGTCTAGCATATGCCCTTTCACGGTGCCTGAATGACGACATTTTTTGTGGTGTCTTCATTGTAGGGATGTCAATGTTTTGCAATTCTGCCAACTACTGTTGCATCGTGCTAAACTTAATAAATCCCCCTATTATGATATCTTTCTTGATCGTTTTCTTAAGAGCTGGAAACTCTGCTCTAAATGGAACAACATTGTCGCACAAATGTAAAATTATGCATGTTGCATATAGAAATATAAACAAGTGTCAACAGTAGACCACAGACACATGCAACATAGTTAAGTGCATACATTCATAGCCTGACATCACCACAACGGAATTATAACAAAAATTTCTTTAAACATTTTTTACATGACGTCAGCAGGAATTACAGTGCCATAACTTCATGTTCGTCGTATTGTTTTCACTTGCATTATCATATTTTTGCCGTTACGTGAATGCGAATTTTGCAGCGGCAGCAGTAAAATTTAAAACCGCAACTTGCAACATCACAAATCCATTTGCGTTTTTAATTAGCAGCAAGTGCGATGCCAGGGGATCATTGTACGCTTATTATACTGCTTCTGCTGTTCTGCTGCTGCAGCTTTTACTACTTCTGCCGTCGTCTCGTCCACTGTACACAAAACGTGTCCGTCCATTGTCGTTGTGCTTATGATTCTGTGATGACAATGTCTGACCGAATACTGTAAGTAAGTAAGTAACTACAGTAAGTAAGTGAGTGAGTAGATATGCTTTGTACATGAAATATCATGACTATGCTAATTTCCTTTGTGGTGGTGATGGTGGGAGCGGAAAGAGGAATAATCGTAGACTATAACAGAGCGAACGGATGTACTGTGGAGCAAATAGTACTAAGATACCTTCTGCTAACATGTGTGGAAAGGCAACACTTTGCTAAAAGTTCCGGATAAATTTCGCCGTACTTCCAAGGAGAAAGGAACTCTCCAGAAAGAAATTGACTACACTAAAAAAAATTTTCACAAGAAACAGAACCAGATGTAAATGAATCAAAGAGAAACTTGATTAGCCTTAGCCCCTATTAGCTATTAGCAGAGCATTCATAGGGGTACAACTTGAGTGTTGAATGTATCAGTAAAAAAAAAAAATAAAGTATTCTTTAGTATTCCTTAGTTTTCTTTGTAAGTATATTCGACCCAAGAACATGCGCACGTTCCATGCCGGAAGTGAATAGAACTCGTATATGCGTTATCTACCTATACTTATATGTAGCTATTCCTAAATCTTTTGTAAATAATGCAAAAAGAAATAATTTATTAAATTGATTCTCGATATAATAACATAGTGAAGGCAAATTTAAAGGAAAATATTAAAAAAATTGTATTTACTTATGTAAAAATTGTATTTATGGAAAATAATATGTCTTTATATCACATACGCTTATTATTTTCCATAAAATAAATTTAAATAATGTAAAAACGCCCTAACTAACATTTCTTGTTCACTATCGAATTTTCAGAAAATTCTGATGCATTTGATTTGAATTTGTAAACAATATGATTGTGAAAAAAAAATGTTTTTTAGTACTTTTCTACATTAAGGTAACGATATATGTAATAAGTTGATGAAAAATATGTAATAAGTTTTTATTTATTCCAACTCGAGTTCAGCTGTTATTGCTTGTGGCCACAGATTTGCATCCACAGGTGAAATTGAAATGGTCCATTCGAATTTGCAAAACAATTTGATCTACAATATGCATCCACAGGTAATAAGCAATATCATTTCTATCGCAATTTTCTGAAAAATTTTAAATTTTGAGTTGTTTTTCTTTTCTAGTCAGTTAGGGTTCGATGTATGTTTCTATGTACACAAGCTTACTACTGGGTCAATGATGCAATAAAAAATAAATATGGTAAATCGAAATTGAGGTGAAAGAATAACATATGTAGTTGAAAAGTATTACAAGAAAATAAATGTTGATAAATTAGAGAAAACACAGGCAGAATCAATTTTTTTTAGATATTTCACAAATGTTATACACCAGGGATGCTAATCAGATTTGAACCAAACAAATTTTGTCTGAACCATCCGCAGTTTGAGTTACTTGAATCGAACCATAAACCAAAGTTTACTCACTTTGTTCACCATACATGCGATGGAACAAAGCCATTTTCATCTCAAAAAGGCATATTTAAATACTAGCTAAACTGTCACCTAAACGAACTCAAAGATCGAATATTAATAATTTTCGCTCGGCGTAGGCCATTTTTCTTCCTATTCTAATGGCACAACATTCCATGGAGGGCCTAGGCCGAGCTTTTCGCATCCACTCCTGTTGTGCTTGTTATATTTGTACATGCATGTGAGGGTCCTACAGTTTTATGCCGAATCCGAACGGCGAAGGGAAAAGCTTTTCTTAGGAAATTTTTAATCTTCGAGGTTTGCCATTACCTGAAAAGAGGTGGTGACGTGTAGCAACATTGATTTTTCTACTTTTTGATTTCGCCTGTGCCGAGATTTGAACCCCGGCTACTCTGCGTAGCAGGCCAAGGCAACCACCACCATTGTGTCATTAGAAAAAGGAAAAATAAAACACATTTATTATCTGATTTGCGTGCAAATACATTTAGGAAAAAGTTAATTATAGTACAGTGCTTCAGACTGTAAACCGCTGAACCGAATACTAAAACAGAATTGTTTTGATTCACAATTTCCCACACAATCTCTTGATGGCTGTTTACACTGGCGCAAGCATGAAAGATTGTGTGAGAGAGACTAGTAGAAACGTAAAATATAGATTATTGATTATTATTTGGATCTCTTTCTTAGTACCTTGGATGGATGGATGGATGAGAAGAAGGCCGAGAACCTGACCTACAGTTCCTCAAGCACTCAGGCTATGTAGCCCATTGTACTTAAGGCCTAGGAAAAGAAGAAGGGCTGACAACAAGTAAGGGGTTAGAGAAAAAGAGGGGAAAAAGTTGAAAAAGGGGTTATAGGGGGACTACGTTCTCTTCCGCAAATTTTCCGGATTCTCTCACAAATCTCAGAAGATCGCAGAAGGGGAAGTGAACTTTGTTCATGTACAAATATAACATGCACAACAACAAGCTTGGCCTTTGGCGCTACATGTGGTCATATTCGACACTGATAAACTGAAGTTCATTGTGGTAAAGGCATAACACTTGCCACAATGGCTGTCCTATCCATTTATCGGTGTCTTGTGTGATTGCATTCCCTCTCTGATTCTCCCTCCTTCTTGCTCCCACCTATCAATCTTCCTTCCATTCAACACAATGCACATTCATAGGAGTACACCCTGTGTGTTGAAAGTATCAATAAAAAAAAATAAATAAATGAATTAATTCCTGTGACATCGAAACCCAAAATGCACCCATGGATTATGCCCTGTGATGAGTCCCACCATCCGGCGCAGGTCCTTCCTTTCTAATTTAAGAAGGAATTCTGCTGCCTTCCTGTTTGGACAAATCACAAAACACTTAACCGTTTTACAGATGTCCAGATTGGACCAGCGTCTCTTATGTAAATTAATAGCATAAGATTTTATCCAATGCATGGCACCTGCCAAACTGGTTCCGACTATTGGCTCTGGTCCCAAAGGCATGCTCTTTGATCCACAGTTGACCAACTCGTCGGCTTTCTCATTCCCAGGAACTTCACAGTGCCCAGGAACCCAGATAAGATGGAGCTGATTCAGTCTTGCGAGTGATCTAAGTTTCTTCTTACACTCTTGGACAATCTTTGAAGTAATTCTCGCGTTCTCCAGAGCCTTAAGTGCAGCCTGACTGTCACTACAGACACCTATACGTTTCCCGCGCCATTTTCTTTCAATTATCCATTTCGCTACTTTAAAGATGGCGAAAACTTCTGTCTGGAAGACAGTTGGCGACCCACCCAAACAATAGTAGCCTCTTAGTGCCTTACATTTCTAGCTCTCTCTCGCACAGTCTGTTATGCTTAGCCCAGTGTAAACAGCTACCTGGAAATGGGATCAGAGAAAATTCGAGTTTGTTTGGATATCCGTAAATATTTTTTGTTTAGTGTAAGTAGAACTCTAAATTAATTTGCTGACTATTAACTTGAACTCTACTGTATGTAATAAACCTAGGCTATGATAATATATTTACATACATATGTATGTATTGTATACATACATATGCAATTCTTGCCTACAACTAAAAACTCAGATTTCAGTTTTTGTTTTATTGCTTTATGTATGTAGAGAAACGAACAATGAATGAATGAATATAACCTGGTGGTAAAAAAACAAAAAAGTTAGGCTCATAAAGGATCGCACATAAAAAACTTATTGTAGTTTGTTTTTTGTTTTTACTAACATATAATATGTATGTAGTTAATTAAAACCCCCCAGTTGTAAAATGATTCATCTACTACTGTGGGCAAAAGTTAGTAAGACTTTGTTCATAATTTCCAATTTTTTTATTCATTCTTCCAAATCTATTTCGTCCCCTTCAAAGTAATCCCCCCCGGCCCCAATACACTTGTGCCAACTTTTTTTCCAATTCTCCGAAACAGTTAGTAAAGTCAATTTTCGGAATAGCCTTCAATGCGCTTAGCGATTCATGTTTAATGTCTTCAATTGACTCAAAACGGTGTCCACGAAGCGGTTTTTTGAGTTTAGAAAATAGCCAATAGTCACACGGTGCTAAGTCAGGCGAATAGGGTGGTAGGGTGGTTGCGGAACGATATCAGTCGAATTTTTGGCAAAATGGTCTCGTAAAACCAATGCAGTGATTTTGGAACCAATCGTGCATTCACTCTTCTTAGGCCCAAATGATGTTTTAAAATGGTTTTTACTGATCCTTCTGATATTCCAACGATGCCAGTAAGGTCTCTGACTGTTAATCGTCGATTCTCGATTCTCGAGCACCAATTCCTTGATTTTATTGACGTGTTGATCGTCAGTTGTGGTTCGTCGTCAACGCGTTCTCGACCATCTTTGAACAATTTGTACCAATCAAAAACACTTGCTCGCGACATACAGTTATCACCGAAGGCCTTTTGCAACATTCTGAACGTTTCGGCACCAGAAATTTGATTCCGCACACAAAATTGAATGGAACTTCTTTGTTGAATAATTTCACTCATTTTGAAAATCGCCGAATGCACTTTTTGTACTTCAGAAAGACAAGCGTATACTAAACACTAATGATTATTTTGATATGACATTTGGCACAGATGTCACCGACAGTCATACCAACCTTAAAAAAATTAATATTTTGATGAATGGGTTTCCGCGCGAAATTTAAATTAAAAAGTCTTACTACTTTTTGCCCACAGTAGTACGTATGACTTTATAATTGTCCAGAAGTTCTTGTGTTTTCAACTCTTTTTAAACACCGTGTACCAATGCGGAGAAAAAATGGTTACAACTCGAAACTCGAAGGTTCGTGTTCCAATGTAAGTAGTTTGAAACACGTTAAAAAACTTGTTCTCTAATTGAAATATCACTTAGCGTGTGTTTTAAGCAGCCTTAGTTTAATAGTCATTTGAGTAAAGCATCGTAATTGTAACAACTGGGCGTATTCACACTTGAAATAAAAATATATATTCCAAGCACATATGTATGTAAGTACATGTATACTTATGATGTATGTAAGTATATATTGCTTGTAATCCTATTTATAAAATTAAGTGTAATTTGAAGTTTTTGCGGTTTGGAACTTGCTGTTGCTGTTCCGGATTGCCAGCGACGACTATGTTGACGCACTTACATAATAAAAACGGCATTCATTCATTTTTCTCTTTCATTATCAAAATATAAAAATTAGAGCAACCGCATCAAAAAATTAACATATAAATTAGCAAAGAAACAAAAACATACAACAACAGTAAGATGCTTCCTTGAGGTACATACATACATAAGTACGTACTTGAATACCTTTGGTATCCCGGCAAATTTTGTTATTTACAGCAGCGTGTTGCTGAAACAGCAAAATGTATCCTACGTGAATAAATTATACAATTAATTTACTTTTTCGGTTTTTGCCATTGTTGTTCTGGGAAATTTCAATTATTTCGGAAGTCAACTGTAATAATGAAAATACTTATTTATTAAATTTATGCATAAAAGTTTTCCAATGCAGACGCAATTTGAACATTTGCAATAATACGAGTGTCAAATGAAATGTGGTTAACATTTGATAGAGAAATTCTGAAACAATTATTTAAATTCAATTTAAATTAACTTTTCTAAACTCATATCTCGAGAAAGTCATTGGCGTTAACAAAAAAATTTAATTACTTTGAAATTTACCGATTCAGAGATCAATAGAAAGGATGAAAAGTACGGAAGTAACTAAATTCAAGATTACAAAATTTTTTTAGTAATACTGAAGTTTATGTATTTAAGTATTACCGAATTAAAGGAATTATTGAAGTTTACTTCTCTAGAGTTCAGAAAGAATGAGCGAGTATAGACTGAAAAAATCAAAAGCGAGCCACAAACAAATGTCGACTGTGTTACGATAAAACCTCCAGCAAAAACTTCGGCTGAGCGACAGCGAGAATGAAGACTTGTCGAAAAATGGAGGCCCAACAAAATTCAGATTCTGCTATCATGAAAAAAAAAACCAAAAACCAGCACCGAGAAATCGCAAGTGTGTAGACTTCGCAAGCAACTTGAGGCCAATAACACTCATCTCATTAAGCCCCGACGAAGGTCGCCAGATTATTCAGCACCAGGCAGTCATTAAGGTGGCCGAGTTCTCAGCTTCTCAATGAAAGAGAAGGGCAGAAGATTTACTTGATAATTTGCCTGAGAATCTTTTTTTCGTGGAAACAAAAGAAGTTTCTAGTCAACCTCATAACATTCGGGAGTTCTCAGGCCGGCAAGTGGCAAATTCTCCACCTGTTGAGATCATACAACCTGAACATTTTGATGATGAGGATTATTATAATGATGATGGTAAAATTATAATTGTAATGATGTACCAAGTAAATTCGACTGCTTTGAGTATGAAAATTATGATGGAGATGATGATTTTTCAGAGGGTGTTGCATGCATAGGAAATGCAATGAAGGTAACCCAGATGTAGCACACCTTGGATCAAAGAATCATCAAACTGAACTATAACAAGTCTTATCATGTGCATAAATCAGTACATCGTTAAAAATTCCTTCAGCCACGCCTAGTATCTCTGGTTAACTCTGGTTTTTAAAAGCTTACTGAACCTAACCTGAAAACCCAAAACGGAAACGTTCTGAAGAAGTAAACTTCTGTAGGGCGTCCCACTGGCGCGCACCATTATTTTTATTTATTTGCGCATATATCGAAGAAAAGACCAAATTTTCATTTATTTATTGGCTTTTAAAGTCTTTGATTTTTAATTAGCCAAAAAAAAAAATTGTAATTTTGGGATTCCCCTATAATTTTTTACATGGAACATTTTCCAGTAAGAACATTACTGTCATTTCTTTGTGTTTTACGGTTGTGGTAACTTATTATATGTACTTAATATCTGAAAATTAGGCTAGCTGCCATTTCCATCGGTAGTCAACTTTTCTCAGTCAAAAAACATGGAATGTTTAAAAAACAATGTTTAAAAATACCAGTCTGTGAAAATATTGTCTAGTAATCTCATTTACGTTACAATATTTTTTGTAAAATTATTTTTGATATAGTGGCGAAAAAATCGCTTGTAAGGAACAGTGGTGGTTTCCGAAACGATCGTATGATCTGCCTGCTCTACGAACGTATTTATTCTTTGGCACTATATCCGAACAAATTTAATAGAATATTATCGGAAATATGAAAAATTAATTTTATTTTTAGCTATTATTCCTTGTGGCCAAAGAATTGATGGTTTGAGTTAGATAAATATAAATCTTTAGACTCGATGGCCGATTTCTTGCCAACACCAGAAGAGATTCCATGCCCCATTTAATGTTGGTATATATAGGTATATATAGGTGGTTGCTGTGGTGTAGTGGTAGTGCGTTCGTCTGCTACGCAGAGTGTCCGGGGTTCAAATCTCGGCGCAGGCAAAATCAAAAAAAAAAAGTAGAAAACATAATTTTTCTACACAGCACCACCTCTTGGCAGGCAATGGCAAACCTACAAGAGTAAAAATTGCTATGAAAAGCTTTTCACTTCGCCGTTCGGATTCGGCATTAAACTGTTGGTCCCTTCCATTCATGTACAAATATAACACGCCAACATGAGTGGATGCAAAAAGCTCGGCCTAGGCCCTCCATGGGTTGTTGTGCCATTAAAAGTACAGTAAGTAAATATATAGGTAGAGGCTCAGCGGTCAATTAATATATACGAGTACATACATTATTTAATTTTTAATCTTTTAAATGTCAGTCCCAAGTCGAAAATTTCATGTCAAGGAAAAGTTCCCTACTTCCCTACTAATCCCTCAATATTTTCGATTTTGAGAATGGGAGATGTGAAGGAACAATATACATTCTATCAGTACCGAGACAATATCATTTAAAAAGCCCGCCTAAAAGGATTGTAAAACTTCTTTTCGTTGCTAAGTTGGCACTACTGTCCTCAATACTGACGTGAAGTTTGTACGCGATTTCGTGTTCGGTTTTGTCAGTTCATTTCAAGTGTGTTTTGCGATTTTTATAATGAATAAAAATATCGAACAAAGAATATGCCCCGAATTTTGTATTACAACGGGAATTTCTTGTGACGAATCACTGAAAATGTTACAGAAGGCTTACAGTGAATCGACTTTATCAATTTGGTATAGTGCATACCAAAGATTTGACTAGTTCTGGTAGGTAAGGTTGACTGTTTTCTTTGACTATCGAAGAAATTCTTATAAGAAGGCCACACGGTAAATAAAGAATATTATCTGGGCGATATGCGGTGTTTGAGAGATCAAATTCGTTGAAAAATCCAAATTTGTGGTCGCCCCATGACCTCCGTGGGCTGTTGTTCGCGAAACAAGTTTTCTTATAACTGATGTATAAATTCTCGCTAAAAACTTTCATTCGTCAAGTTAAGTGTTAAGTGTATTAAAAGTGTTCAAATACTGTTTTCCCCCCATTGTGAATTCCACTTTGTCCAAAACTTGACGTAATGGCATTTATCACGATCAGATACGAAATCAGCATTCCAAAATCTATCTATCAACAAATCGTAATGCGGTACTTAAATTATTTTAGATGTTGTCCATTGTTAACTTATCTGTTGTTTGATTTGCAGTTAGTTATACTTACGTATACTTTTTTTTTAATCGTTTATCTTTTATCGATCCTCTCTATACTTCTTCTTCTTTCTTTCTTTTAATGGCACAACAGCCCATGGAGGGCCTATGCCGAGCTTTTCGCATCGACTCATGTCGTGCGTGTTTTATTTGTACATGAATGGAACGGATCTACTGTTTTATGCCGAATCCGAGCGGCATAGTTTTCATACTTATAAACAAATAATAAGTTTTCAAATCTTAAATCTAAAATAAAAGCCACTTTACATGCCAGTTCGTGGGTTTGCTGATGTATTAAAAGGATAAAAGGGTCTCGCGTAGATTTTAGTAGACTGAATTTACACCGAACCAGAAAGAAGTATAGAAACAACTTCTGGTGAAGAAATGTAGTTCAGCCTCCTTCCTGTTCAGTGAAGACCCAGAATAATTTATAAATATTTTATGAATATAGATATTTCTTATTTGCGAGAATTCTGTACATTTTGGATTACACTCTTTGAAGTTTTACCACGTTTTATGGCGTCGCAGCTCCTATAGTTGAATGCCATACGTCCAGGTAGGTTTAATAACTACTTTATAGAAAAGCAATTTGTTGTCCGGGTTCAGCTTGAAGTTTTTATGTATGCAACACCCAGTGTTCATTGTTTCGATGCTTTTATTTTTGTTAGGGTCACTTTGAATACAATATACTTTTTCCAGGTCAATCTTTTATTAATGTGCAGTTAACACTATCTCTTTGGGGAATAGGACAATTATTGAGAGTCAAGCGAGAGGCAAGCTCCTCTTGTTAGTTTAAAAGTAAGATGGGTGCTTTCCGATTCATTCACTTTTATTTTTCAGGTCTCTAACCAATTTTTTGTTATTTCAAGGTGATCCAATAGGTTTTTGCTCACTGTTGTGAGGACGGTATGGGTACTTACAACTGCTGTGTCATCAGCAAATGAAGATGGGTGTACATTATACTGTGTTGGCAAATCTGAGGTGAATAATACGAGGGCACTACCTTGTGGGATTCCAGCTGCAATTTGATAACTTTTTGAAATGTAGATTTTGTGTTTAACGCAGGAAGTTCTGTTTGTCTGATAGCTCTTTAGTATTTTTTATTATAGTATTTTGGGGTAATACTTTATTAATTTTGTACAAGAGGCCTTCATGCCAAACTTTGTCAAACTGCTGAACAACATCTAGGAAAATAGCAGCACAATATTTTTTCCCCCAAATACTTTTCGTACTTCAGATATAATTGTGTGCACTTGTTTGACAGCCCCAACGTTTTCTCTAGAGCCAAATTGGTGAGTGTGTATTATTTGCTTTGATTCTATCGGTTGTCGGTTGTCGATTTTTTTTTTTTTTTTTTAATTAAGCTTATTGGCCTATACGAGCCAACAAGTTTAGGGTCTTGAACTTGATTGGGAACCATTATTATTTGAGAGGAGAGAATTTCCAGAAGCAAGTGGTTGTAATAACAAGTAAAATTATCATGGGCGAGTGATCAAACTATAAATCGAACGAGGGTTCGTCTTTAATTTTGTCACTCTATTTTCGTTATTTTTCATTTATTCCTTATCAAATATTATTTTGTTTTAAGGTGGCAACACGAGAGCTTAATTTTGAATTTCAAGTAACTACATACGTGATATCAACTGAAACAAGTTATTAGCAGCTCTACATAATGATAACGTCGAGTTAGAAATTCCAGTGAATGAAATGCATACAGAAGCCATAAAAAACATCGAAGAAGCAAGAACAACTTGTAAAGCCAGATTCGATACTAAGCATAAGAAGCCACATCAATACAGCGAAGGCGATCTTGTGTTGGTGGAAAGCGGTCTACCAAGTACAGGTCTTAAATATCGTGGACCGTAAATTATTAAATAGGTTTTGCGATATGATCGGTAGATGGTAAATCGTCGAAGAAGACGATGGAATGCAGTTAAAACAACCTAAATTCAGCACTGTAGTAAGCAGTGACAAATTAAGTCTTGGTGCGAGCTATATCCTGAAATTAGTGAAGATTATGATGACAACCCAGATGAATATTTTTAATTTGAAGTTAGGGTTAGAAAAGGGTTAGAACTCTATTTTTGTTCTTTTTCATTTATTCCTCATGAAATATTATTTTGTTTTAAGGTGGCAGCACGAGAGCTTAATTTTGAATTTCAATCAGCGAAGTAATGATATTGTTCGTTTTTTCCGTTTGTTCAAACCGAATGTTATAATTAAATAAAATGATATATTTCAAATTATTAAATAACTCTGCCTTTAACTCGGCCAGTGACAATTTGATGTCGCTTAATTTTTTTTTGAACTGATTGGTCCTTATCATTGTGGCTTCAGGCTTGGTAAAGCCACCATCGACCAGATATTCACACTATGCCAAATCCTGGAAAAGACCCGAGAAAAACAGATCGACACCCATCATCTATTTGTCGATTATAAAGCCGCCTTCGACAGCACGGTTAAGGATTACTTGTACACCGCAATGTCTGATTTTGGTATCCCTGCAAAGCTCATTCGTCTTTGCAAAATGACACTGACCAACACCACCAGCGCAGTGAAAATTGGAACAGACCTCACCGCACCATTTGATATCAAAAGAGGTTTCAGACAAGGTGACTCCCTATCGTGCGACTTCTTTAACCTTATGCTGGAGAAAATAATTCGAGCTGCGAACATCGACATCTCTGGCACTATCTTCTTCATGGCACAAGAGTGTCATGCTGCTAGCATACGCTGATGATATTGACATCATTGGCAAAAACGCTCGAGCAGTCAGTGCAGCATTCGCCAACCTGGAAAGGGAGTCTCGTGGAGTGGATCTAGTGGTGAACGAGGACAAAACGAAATACCTTGTGTCAACAAACAAAGAGTCACGGCGTCTTGGACAAAATGTCACTGTTGACAACTATACTTTTGAAGTCGTCAAGGATTTCGTTTTTCTAGGATCTAGTATAAACACCAACAATAAACCTTGAGATCAAGCGGAGAATAACCCTTGCCAACAGGCTCAGTAGGAAATAGAAAAGCAGAGCCCTCTCTCGCTCTATACGCTCTATAACGCCCTATAACTCTCTTATCCTTCCCGTCCTAATATATGGCGCAGAGACATGGACATTGACCATCAATGATGAGAGGATGTTAGGAGCGTTCGAGAGGAAGATACTCCGAAAGATCTACAGTCCAGTATGCGTGGACGACGTGTATCGAATAAGATGGAACGATGAGCTGTATGACCTGTTCGCCGACACTGACATAGTCAAGCGTATAAAACTCCAGCGGCTTCGCGAGCTGGGTCATGTTGAGCGAATGGAAGAAAGCGCTCCGGCTAGAATGGAGAGGGTGTTTTATTCGAACCACGGTGGAGGAACACGCAGAGGGGGACGTCCTAATCTCCGTTGGAAAGACCAGGTGCAAGGCAACCTGACTACACTTGGCATTATCAACTGGAGCCAGAGCGCGCATATCAGAGGCGAGGAGCGAAGCTTTATCGAGGCGCCCAAGACTGATCATCGGCTGTAGTGCCAGCTAAGTAAGTAAGTATGGTCATATTTTTTATGACACCAAAGTTGATCAAATTGTAAATTGTTGATCAGTTGTAATTGGTTGAAATTGTAAAGCAAACAAATGCATTTTTTTATTTAAGTATTTTGTTTTGTCCTTTTTTTATTTATTTATTTAAAATATTTTACTAAAATGTTACAATATTTCCTGGTTGTTTGTGTTTGTTTTATTTCAAGTTTTCGATATTGGTTAATATATATCATGCCTGTATTTATGTATGTATGTATGTATTTGCATGTATGTTTGTATGTATTCATTCATACTCAATCAGATTTCATCTTTGTATCCATGATATTTTAATTGTACGATTAATTTAATAAAATAATTTGTATGTAATTTTTTAAGACAAAATTCTTTCCTTTGTTTGGTTTTTTGTTTTTTTTTTTTAATTTCATTTTGTTACAATATTTATTGTTTATTGCTTTGTTAAATATTTTCTTTTAGTTTAATTAATAATTATTTATGATGCTTTTATAATTTTAATTCCTATTTTTTTTTTAGATTTTGTAGGTGTATGCAGCGAAGGTTTTGTCCCGCTCAACATTACCAATACAGTTTAACATAATTGTTTGAGTGTAATTTCTTTATAGTACTTATAATTCGTATTAATATATATATATATATGTATCTATATATATATATATGTACATATGTATGTATGTATATTATAATATATATTTATTAGTATATAAACTCCCTTGTATTAGTTTATCATATTTTGTTCCTTATAGTGATGTCAATTTACAATTTTGTATGTGTATGTAAATTTAATGAGAAAAAAATCGAATTGTTTAGGAAACTAAAAATTCTATTTTAATTTGGAAACATTAATACATAAATAATTATTTAGGTACGTATATATTTTAAAAGGAGCTACACGCTCGTACAAACTATGATTTAAGTTGTAGAGTTTCTGAATGCCTTCTCCAATCAAAATTTGTAAAAGCTCATTGTAACCAAAATCGTAATTAGTTAATTCAGTAAAACTTTTCACGAGAATCCCAAAAAAAAAATACTATGGCAGAAAACAGAATACAGACAACTTTTATCTAAGAAAAACGCCATCAATAAATGCCAAAATACTGATCCAAAAATGGTGGGGAATAAAATTAATTTCAGTGTTTTTTAGCTCTTTGTATTGTACGATTTATTTTATATAAACTACAAAGAGCCGCACCTCAACTTTTAAAAAGTTAAGAATTTTTGAAATATTGTATGTAAATACTCACATGTAATTTATTATGGCAAGCGCAGTATTAATCTGCGAAACAAAAATTCTCAATTAAGCAGAGACTAAAGTGGGCACTCCATTCATGTACAAATATAACACGCACAAGTGGATGCGAAAAGCTCGGCCTAGGCCCTCCATGGGTTGTCGTGCCATTAAAAGTAAAGTAAACTGGGCACTCCAGCAAATTTGAATCTAAAAGAACATTGAAATAAGTACGAAAAGTAAACCAAACATTTAAAAAGGTCTAAATTTATAAGACATTACACTGAGAGAAAAATTGCGGTCTAAAATCAAGCCCGGTAATACTTAATTGTGGCATGTACTCTTCTTATTCCGACTGTCCTAAATCAAAACTGATGTTTTTATCACTACATTCTTGATTTAAAAACTGAAAATTTTATCTAAAAAACTTAGCGGCCGTAAAGGAATTTTCAAACAAGAACGAATTTTTCAATTATTCACAAAACTTTCTCACCATGAGGCCAGTTTCAGGCTTAACATAAGAACGAGCGATCTTGATTCTAGAGAACACATATTCTTATTGTTGGAACAAAAAAATCTTAAAATAAACTTTTTTCATTAATATTAAAATTTCGTTCTTGTTTTGAGAATTTTCAAGCTTAACAGACTTTCAGCAACGAATGGGTTTTTCTTGAATTCATGACCATTTTTCCCCTGAGTGTATATTTATAATTTTAGCAATGGAACCTTCGAATTCAGTATTCTGAAAAAAAAGGTTGTTAAATCTGGCATTAACACAAGTTTTCAGGCGGTTATTCCAGGATTTACGAAGTAAAGGGTGATTTTTTAGTTACTTGGTTTTTGACGTTAATATTTTTGAGAGTTCACGCGTGATTCTTGACATGTGTCAAAGTAAAAAATGCTCAGTTTGGTTTGCCATTTCATCATGAATAGACTTACGCCTGAACAACGTTTGCAAATTATTGAAATTTTTATCAAAATTCGTGCTCTGTGAAAATTGTTTTTCCCACGCTACGTCCATTTTATAGTCGTCATAATCGACCCACAGAACAGGTTATTCATCTCATTGTGACCTAATTTCGCACCAGCTTCACTTTATTGGACATCAATCCACCACATCGTATCCATAGAATGCGTACCGAAGAGAATATTGCTGCTGTATCCTGCAGTGTTAAAGAAGATCGCGATATGTCCATCCGGCGCCGATCGCAGCAATTGGGATTGTGTTATTCGACCACCTGCAAAATTTTTCGTAAAGATCTCTGATTAATACCAAACAAAATACAGCTGGTGCAAGAACTGAAGCTGGTTGAGGATCCGTTTTTTTTATCGCAAAATTGTCTTCAGCGATGGGTTTCATTTTTGGGTCAATGGACACGAATAAGCAGAATTGCCGTATTTGGACTGAAGACCAGCCAGAGGCAAGTCAGCAGCTACCAATGCATCCTGAAAAATGCAATGTTCGGTGCGGCTTATGGGCAGGCGGCATCATTGGGACGTATTTCTTCAAGGACGATGAAGGCCGTAACGTTACGGTCAATGGAGAAATGTACCGATATCGTTCGATGCTAACAGACGTTTTTTTTTGCCGAAAATGCAAGAATTGGACTAGGTCCAACAGGACGGTGCCGCATGCCATATGCCACACTGCACGCGAAACCATGCATCAATTGAGATTTGAATTTGGTGAGCAGTTAATCTCACGTTTTGGTGCAGTCAATTGGCCACCAAGATCGTTAGACTACATGTTTTTTGTGGGGCTATGTTAAGTCTATTGTCTATAGGGGCAAGCCAAACACGATTACTGCTTTGGAACAAGCAGCAACTTCGAACATGGGCTTTGTGGAGCTATTTTAAGTCTCTTGTCTATAGGTACAAGCCAAACACGATTTCTGCTTTGGAAGCCAACATTGAATGCGTCATTGGTGAGATTCCGGCCGAAATGTGTGAAAAAGTGTGCCAAAATTAGACCTTCAGAATGGACCGATTACTTGAAGCTTAGCCGCGGGCAACTTTTAAGGGAAATTTTTCTTTAAAAGTAAATGGCAGGAATTAATTTAACGATCTAATAAAAACTTCATTTACTATTGTAAAATTTCTGTGTTTTTTTGAATTTGCCAAAACCAAGCTCATACAAAATCACTCTTTACAAAGTGCCGACATATATTTTATACATATACTTTGATTTTGGAGATTCAATTAAAAACGTAACTTTACCTCTAAAAATCTCGAATCTTAAAATTTAAGACAACCCGTGCGAAAATGAATCTTGGTTAAACCCGGGTCCGACATTGATATGTCACTCTTTGCAACGTAGGGTCAATATTGGACCTCCTAGCTGAGCGCCAGTTGGGTATAATCGTTTGGGCTATCCATCTACATGAGTTTACAATATCGTGCCTGTATTAGTGCATTGTGTGGTAGTGCACACTATGTACCATCTCTGCTACGCAGAGTACCCGGGGTTCGAATAATCGGCACAGGCAAATTTAAAAAGTAGAAAAGACAATTTTTCTACACGGCATCTTGGCTTACAAGAATAAAAATTGCGTATGAAAAAGCTATTCACTTCGCCTTTTGGATTCGGCATAAAACTGTAGGTCGCATTAAATTCAGAAAGTTATCTTTAAAAGGAAGCCAATGTCATGGATATTAACAACATTTTTCTGTGTTTTATTTTAATTTAAAGTTCTCTGCCTCTAAAAAAAAACACCCGATATTATTGAAATAAATTAAAAAAGAGAGAACAAAAGATAACAGCTTAAAACGGAATGTGATCTCTTGAAAAGAATACATGAAATGGGTGTCGTCTACATATCGTTCAGTTTATATTTAGATCAATGTTGATGCAGTATAGATACATTAGGTAGGTCGGTAGTACCTGCTAGGTACTAAGTATCTTATTACACCTTCATATCACAATTTGATTTATTTTTAAAAATCATAAAACCCCTTAGAAGAGCAAGCATTGTGTTAAATGGGAAAGAAAAAAAGTTTGAAAACACCATGCCATTGCCGGGAATCGAATATGCATTTAGTGTTCGGAAGTTATGGACTCAAATCTGAAAATATGAATTTAAATTATATTAAAAAAAAGATAAACAAAATAAAAAAATAATTGTTTTAAAATATTTTATTTTAATAATTTTTTTGTATTATATTTATTTATTTTTTGTTGTCAATAAAATGCATTTTAAAATTAATAGTTAGTTGTTGGTTGTTGTTGTTGTTGTTGTTTTTCAATTATCGATGAACAAAGTAATATGCACTATTTTATTTTCTCTTTTTGTTTCATTTTTCGTTCTTAAATTTTTCAATTTGATACTATTTTAATTTTATTTATTTTTATTTGTTGTTGTAGTTTGTTGGTAGTTCCCTTTACTCACAATATTAATCAATATTTTCTGTATGCGTTTATTTAATAATTTTTTTAATTTTATTTAAATGTTTTTTTTTTGTTTTTGTATTCTGTTTGTTTTTGCATTTGCATTTTATCTTGATATCTAACTATGTATGTATATGTGTTTAATTTCATTTACATATGTATGTATGTGTGTGTGTGTGTGTGTGTGTGTGTGTGTTGTATAATATTTGAGTTCATATTATAGTTGTAATTGGGCTGCAATAGTTAGTTGCGCTGTGTTTACTTACAGTACTAAATAAATAAAAAACTACATTTAAATAAAATAAAAAATTCTTAAAAAATTAAAAAAAAAACACTCCTTTATGACTAAATACATATGTACATTCATACATACATATGTATAAGTATGTAGGTAAATATAAATAGTTTTAATGACTTGTGTTTTTTCCAATTAAATTTATTTATAATTTTTTTGTTTGGTTTTTTTGTTTACATTTTTATTTTCATGTTTAATTTTTTTATAATATCTGATAAATATTTACACAGTTGCTTATTTATTTTAATTTTAACTTAAGTTTAAGATCACTGGAATTAAATTTTAGCATTTTATATTTTTTCCAAAAATGGGTTTTTTCCTTCTATTACATATTTTGTTTTATTTTTAATTTGCATTTGACAGAGAAACAAATTCCAAGCTAAAGAGTTCAAATGCATAATCATATACTTACAAATAAACTGAAACGTGTAGCCGTTAGACAACAGAAGTGAGACGTTTTTACATTGTTCACTGCTGAACTTTCTCGGTATCTTCTTTATACACACAAACACGCTCATTCCACAGAGAGAGAGGCTTATATATTTTAGTTATGTTGTGTTGAGAGAATGTAACAGAAGATTCTTAGAGAGTAAGGCACTCTCTTGCCTTACGTAAGTACGTTTCACTTAAAAAAATTGTAATGAAATCATGTCGCCTAAAGGTCAAGTTCAGCTTTCAATGAGTTTAACGATTTTCCAAAGAAAACTTCAAGAAACTGGAATATATTGGTAGTGAAAGTCATGCTTGGTTTTTAAAGAATCGCAAATTTAATAGTAGTCGTATTGTTTTGAGAAAAGCCTCAGTTTATTATGTGTTTGATGTTAATCAATTTTATCGTTGAGATTTCGATCAATTAAACTGAGTAGTAAGTGCAAATTGCCAGCCACGCCTCTCAGTGCACTCCTCAGTCGGTCGGTACCTATTAATTGATTGCATGTAATTTAATGCATAATTTCCAAAATGCTTGCGCCGAATAAACGTATTTAATTCGAAAAAAAAAACATTTACAAATTGTTTATGTAAGTAGTAATTAATTTAATATTAAGATTTAATATTTCTTTTGTTGTGTGGCGTTTTTTTTTTACTTAACGTTCTCGTATTTAACTTCAAAACTAAACCTAAGCGAATTACTCTTTAGCTAATTAATTGATCAATTAAATGAAATTGTAAAAATATAACACATTGGCCCTGGCAAACAACGTTCTTAATTACGATTCCTCTTTACCGCTACGGCCTGATGAAGGAGCACATCTCAATGTCCTCGCCGCCGTGCTCGTATTCATATTTACCATAGACATTTCTGCTTGCGCCGCCACACCCCTTTAGTGAATATCAGTGATACCGCCGCAAGCTGCCGTTGTTGTTGGTCAAGGCTACGACGTTGTTGTTGTTGCTGGCAATGTTGTTGTTATTGGCGCTGCTGTTGAACGAACGCCGACCTGCGGTATTGCTGTGGATCATCAGTGCTGGGCCGGTGCCACCGCAGCTACCGTTCCGCATCGGCAGTGCTGGCGGCGGCGGTGTAGGCGAGGGACTAGGTGGCAAATCATGATCGAGCGGCAGGGAATAGTGCGAGTTATTGTGTATGTAGTTGCCGTCTGCGGAATGATGTGATCCAGTGCCGGTGCTGAACGTATTGTGTTTGCCGAAAGTGCCGTGCGTGTTGTGATTGAAATGGTCCTGGGTTAGACGAATATGGCGATCTGTGGTGGCCGACTTGTGCATGCCGAGGCTAATGCCGCCACCATTGGCCAGCGGTTGACTGTAGTGATCCTGCGTTAGGCAGCTTTCCTGCTGGCGCGAGCTATGACGCGGCAGAGAGGAGAGTGTGTGCGGCATGTGTCCGTTAGGCAGTTTGCGCATATCCTGCTGCGAGAGATAAGCCGATGTAGATGTATTAGATGGCGCAGCTGCTGCCGTGGCGTTGTTGGTCATGAGATGTATTTGACTTAGCTGCACGAAGGGCGATTGTGTGTCGACAGGTAGACAGCCACTGACTCCACCGCCGCCGCCGCCGCCTCCGCCGCCACTAAGCATTGTTGACGCCGACATGGGCACTACTTTTAACTGTTGTAGGGTATTTGAATTCGCATTCGAGGCACCCCGACCTCGATGTGGAGGTGGGGGCGGAGCTTCTAGCTATAGTTCGGTAACTGGTATTGGGCGTGTTCCCATGTACTGCGATTGGTGTGGCTGATAGCTGCCGCTAGGATATGGTGCACTTACAAGAATTCCCAGACCGCAAGGATGCTGCTGTCGCGTCATGTATTCCTCGTCGGAGAATGTCTTTTGATATTCCCGTTCTTTGCGACCCAGAGCAGAATTGCCCCAGCCGCCTTTGAGCAGCTCACGTATTCTGCGGCGACAACCATAGATGATGAGCGCCAGCGCTGTGATGGTGGCCGCAGTAACAACGAGCAACACACCAATCATGGCTTGTGTCTTTGCGTCACTGTGCGAACATCCAAGTACCTGGGGCGATAACTGACTCAGGGATTCGTCACGCAAATGTTCGGGATAGGCACATACCACGTCAGAAACCTGATCGCTTGTCGCATTCTTAGTGAGAAGCAAGCTATGTAACCACAGGACGCCACAGTCGCACACAATTGGATTGTCGGAAAGGTCTAGCGTTTGCAGATCGGACCATGGGATCAAACCCTCAGATAGTGTCTTGATGATGTTCTCCTTTAGTAAGACATGCCGCAGATGTGGCAGGCCACTTAGAGCGTTCTCCTGCAAATCGCTGAACATTTTATTCGACGACAAATTGAGATATTCGAGATTGGTGTTCGTTGCAAAGGCTCCATTTTCGACGCGACGTAAACGCTGCGCACCAGTTACGTCCAAGCGTCGCAGGTTCTTGAGTCCAGCAAATGCGCCCGACGCTATCACTTCAAAGTCGTTCTGGCCCAACGATAACTCCTCCAAACGCTCCAAATGGCTAAGCGCTGTTGTTGGAACGCTTTGCAAGCGATTATCAGCTATATCCAAGTAACGCACTCCCTCCAATCCCTTAAGTGCATCCGCTGAGATATTGTGAAGGCCGGCACCGCGTAAATCCAAAAGCGTCAGCCCCTTCAAGTCATTAAAAGCCCCAGGCGGTATAGACATAAACGAGTTTGTGCCCAAAAATAGTTCTGCTAAGCTCGGCATCGCCTGAAAGGTAATAACCGATGGTACTGTCGTCAGCGTATTGTCATCCAAATACAAAACGCGCAAATTAACCAAGCCATCGAAAGCGTGCGGATCGATGAGACTAATCCGATTTTGGCCCAGGTTCAGCTCTTCAATTTTGCTCATCGGTGAAAATGTGCCCTGCTCCAGTTCGGATAGTAAATTGCCACGTAAATTCAACACGGTCACCGATGCCAAACCGATAAACGTCTTGTTGCTCACCTGTCCAATCTTGTTGTGATTCAGATGCAGCTCCTGCAGTTTTCGCTGGAAGGCGAATGTCCGCTGCGGTATGGTAATCAAGTCGTTGTACGACAAATCGAGAAATGTCAGCTCCGCATAGAATTGTATCGACGAGTCAATTGTCTTAATTTTATTGTTCTTTATCACCAGTCGCTGGATGGACGGATTGAGTGCGATGGGCAGCACATCGAGCGTACCCTCGCCGCACTTCACGACGAGCGTATCGTCGTTGCACTCGCAACCATTTGGGCAATTTGCCAAACCATTCGCCGACGAAATGAGCACAGAGCTAAGTAGGCAAATTGTGATGGTAATCGCTGGCAGCCAGCGATGTGGTGTAAAGCTTATTGCCGTTTGCAGTCGTTGTCGATGGTAGGTTGCAGCTCCAGCTGCAGCAGCCATCATTGACATTAGTTTCGTGGTGCTCATTGTTGTTGTTACTGTTTTGCTGCTATTTGCTTCTATTTTGTGTTTTTGCGCTGTTGCTTTTGCGCTTTTGTTTATGCTTATATTTTTATACGCGTTGTGTTGTATTTCGTTCTCGTTGTTGTTGGTTGTTTTGTTCAGGTATCGCGACTGCAATAATTGCAGTTGCAGTGGCTGGTTTGATTTGTTTTTGCTGTACTTTAGCACTGGCTGCCAATGGCTTTCACATATAGTAAACGACATTCGAATGTTGGTAGAATCTGGGGGGAAAAAGAAAGCAAATTATTGCTCATTAGTATACCAGGATAGACATATTTTGTTGTTGTTAATACTTAAATATATTCCTATATAAAGCACAAATCGATATTTATTGCTTCGGATTAGGTTGAAAGAGTATTGCCATTGTTGGCGAAGGGTTTTTGATGATCTCTTACATATATTCTTAATATTTATGTATCTCAAATAATAATAAGTAGTCTGAAACTACTTAACTTGACACTTGTAAATAAGCGGTGTCGTGTAGATAATAATTTTTTTGTTTGCTTGTGTCGAGTCTCCAACCCAAACACGGCGACCACTAGCTAGTGATTATATCCTCTATACCTAAGACGCAATCAGAGGCTTCATTAATTAGCTCTGCCATTACCGGAAATGATCTGAAACTGTAATAGCCTAATGTCAAGCCCGTGGCTAAGAGAGGTGAACTACTCCTTAGCGATAGATTTGCTTGGCGTCGATCAAATATGCGTTCGCTAAAGCTTCTGTTCACTAAAGTTTCTGTGACTTAAAACTTAGCTTTCAATTTCTAGGCTTATTTGATAATCAGAGAAGAAAACCGAAATGCACCCGCGATTCACGCGGAAATCGAATACCTTCATAAAATAAAGAGAAAATTTAAAGCACTTTAGAAGTGCCAACTTGAAGCTTCATGTAAGCGACTGGCCATGGGACTGGCCCCCTTTCTCGTAGACCACTATTTACATAAAAATATACATTTGCCAGATATATATCTCTCGTATAAGAGATAGGCGTGCCAATGGTCCAACAGTCATAATCGCTGATGCGTTGAAAGTTATGGTAAGTATAAAAATAAAAATTTCAGAATATTCGGAATGAGTAAAACATGTCAAATGGCCCCACAATGCATGGACTAAATTCAGATTAAGAAAGCCAAATGTTTTTCCTATTGTAAATTGCTTTCTGTCAAAATGACAAGTTTTGTTTGGTTTTTGTTTTCAGTACACAGAACAAAAATCATTTTGTTTTATTAAATATTTCATAACAAAATAAATTAAGTTACACTGACTTTTGACTATAAATTTGCCACTCATTTGAATCTTTATCAAAAAGTTTTCATTATTTTAAAAATGCATGTGTATCTAAATATTCCCAAAGGCGAAATAAAGGATCACAGAAATTATTTTTGCACATCATACACGGGAGTATCACATCACAACAACAACATCATCAACCTCAGATACACATACTCGGATAGGCACACACACACACATACATTCACTCATTGTTTGTATATTGGTATTCACATCCTTTAAAGCTATGCTAATAATTTCGTTGCTTTTTCAAAGTGAAGGCAGCAGTCTGAAGCGGGGGCAAAACAGAGCGGGGGAGGAGAGAATATGCATACTAAAAGGCGATAAAGGAAGGAAAGTAGTCAAAATAAAGAAAATCTTTAGCTCGTGTGGCATGGCGACGATGATGATGATGATGACGGAGGCAATGACTTCTAAGCATTGCTAGGGTTCTAGTTGCAACAGAAGCTTTTTAGCAATTTAAATTTGTTTTTTTGTTGCTGCTGCTGCTGGGGGTGTTGTTGTTGTTGTCATTTGGTATCACGACACACATCTTCATTCATAAAAATTTAACATAATAAATAAGTATAACAGTGTCTAGTTGGCTCCTAACATCCTTCCTTGCCTACATGTGTACTTGTATGTAAATACATATGTATATGTATGTATGTAGTGTGAAAGATGAAGGAATTCACAAAATAAAAAAAAATAAAAAACGGCAAAAAAATAATAAAATCAAAAGGGAAAAGCAAAAAAGCAAAGCAAATAAGTTTTCTTGTAAAATATCAACGCATGTATGTAAATGCGGTGTATATGCGAGTGTAGAGTATGCGTGTGTGTGTTTGTAGTAATGTTGTATCTTAGAGGCCTAGATTGCTGCTGCTGTTTTACCTTTTTTGACGTTTTTTTTTTCTTCTCATTTTCTCATTTCGTTTGACTTTATCGCGTTGGCAATGTTTTTATGATATTATTTTGCCATGGGTTATATGCTACAAAAATGTGGAATCCATTTCACAGTTCACCATTCCGTGCCAACATACTCACTAGTATGTGCATGTCTGTGTGTGTGTGTGTTTGTGGCGTCTATCACGCTCACCAATGCAACATGACAGCCAACAAGACAATGAATTTTTCGTAGTCGTAAGCATTTCGGCAGCGCTTGTTATAGATCGGTAGAGCTCGACATTTTCGGGGTGTGGTGTTTTAAAATGTTTGGTGATATGTAGAAAATTTCTTCCTTCCTGTGCGAGAAAAAAATCAAAAATATATTCACAGCAAGTATGCACAAACATACACACACGAATGTACAGCTATGGTCCAAATAATAGCAATGAGACATTTGGAATTTGAGTAATAGCTCGACGGTCTACGATCTACTTAGCACATTCCAACATAAGCGAAATAGCAAAGTTTTGAAAGTGGATTCTGATAGAGCTGGAACAACTAAATAATTCGTGTCTTTGCGATTTAAAAGTTTGCATGTTCACCATTTTTTAAATTATTATTTCGTTAAAATAAAATCATATATATCTTGTGGTCACTGAGCCGTAGTGGTAGTGCATTGAACTGGGGTTCGAATCTTGGCACAGGCAAAATCAAAAAGTAGAAAAAACAGGCAGGCAATGGCAAAACCTACAAGATTGCCTATGAAAAGCTTTTCACTTCGCCTTTCTGATTTGGCATAAAACTGTAGGTCCCTTCCATTCATATACACATATAACACGCTCAACATGAGTTGATGCGAAAAGCTCGACCTAGGCTTTCAGGGGATGTTGTGCCATTAAAAGAATAAAGAATATTTTGGCCCAGTTTTGCATTTAAGATGGCTCTGTTTCAATTAATTACTCATCATGAAATTTGGGACAGAATTTTTTATATTTGATTGTTCTTATAGTTTTGAAGATTATTTGGTGAAGCTATTGTCCTAACCCCTAAACAAAGGGGTCAACTTACTTTACTTTTGATGGCACAACAGCCCATGGAGGGCCTAGGCCGAGCTTTTCGCATCCACTCATGTTGTGCGTGTTATATTTGTACATGAATGGAAGGGACCTACAGTTTAAAGCCGAATCCGAACGGCGAAGGAAAAGCTTTTCATAGCAATTTTTACTCTTGTAGGTTTGCCATTGCCTGACAAGAGGTGGTGCCGTGTAGAAAAATTATTTTTTCTACTTTTTTTTTTTTGATTTTGCCTGTGCCGAGATTCGAACCCCGGACACTCTGCGTAGCAGTCCAACGCACTACCACTACGCCACAGCGACCAAAGGGGTCAATGCGCTATAGTAATATCCACTTAATATTTTTCTGATATATACAATATAACCTCTCCTTGAATCCTTTTAAAAAAATTAGAACTTTTATTTTCTGGAAAAATCAAATCAGATCCATAAGAAGCAGGTAGATGAACTATTAGCATATTAATATTTTACTGACGACAGTGACAAATATTCTAGTGAGAGTTTCGGGGTAAAAAATATTCATGTTTCTAATCAAATAATCTTAAGACTTGGTAAAATAGTTATTTTTGACTACACCTACCACATAACGCATGGAATATACAGTGAAGTAAACCACATAATCTCACTACAGGAATCGCCTGCTAGGTTTCCGTTTTCGGATATAATTGACCCTTCAATATTTTTGACTTATCTTGTGACTATATTTCCAGAAAATCAGCAATTGAATGCATATGCACAATCAGCACTCATCAGCAACTCCAAACTTAATATAGATAATGGAGTGTCGGGTGCTAGAATTAGCTAAATTGAATTTCGAGTACCGAAACAATAGCAGCAGTACCATCTAGTATTGAAACCAACTGCCAAATATTGGCAGTATTGAAACTGGAAGTTTAGAAGTGATTGCAGAACTATCTATAAACTACCAGCATCATCTAAAAGCTTATTGCTGAAAGTCTAAACGTGAAAACGGAATGCGAAAGATAATTATAAAGTGTTTGTAATTGCAAAATAATATAATAAAGGTGTGCAAACAATTTGTGCCAAGGAATTTAATGGTGACAACCGTTTCGTTAAATTGGTGCGAGTTGGCAACATAACGGTATTTTGAATTTGGCCAAATTTAACTTTTTTCCATTCTGTTACCTCGAAAACTCGAACCATGAGGACCTAAATATTAGAAAGTATAAAATCGTAGCCAAACCTTTGCCTGTGACAACTGATTTTTATGTATTTATTTATTGAACAGACTTTAGTTTCGTTAATGTGAACAATTCTCCTTACCTTACACCACTACTAATATTTTGACCGCACCTGTTTGAATATGAAAGATGTTATGGCGGATTTTTTATGAAAATGCTTACAAATAGTTGCCAAATGCTCTGCTGGTCCAACAAGTTGGTTATGGAAAATGTATGATAATGACGCTTAGTTTTTTTTTAATGGGAGGGGAGAAAGGTTTCGAATGATTGCGCTGAAGATGCTCCCGGGTGTTTATGTGATATTTACATAATAAAAACAAAAACGAAAATGAGACTGGAAAAAAAAGGATATTTACCGAAAAACAAACCAAAAAACAAAACATAAGAAAAATAAGAAAAGGATGAATGCATGGGAATGAATCGTTGGGACGAAAGGATGCTATCAGTTTAAAATATCCTTTTACACACATACTCACACAGGATTATTATTTTCACAGCGCTTCAGGTCTGATCCGTACAATAACAATAATAACAACAACAATGAAAAAATATATATGCTTTAATGCTAGCCAACATACTTACTTGTATAATATTATATTAAGTAGAAGGAAAGTTTTGTGAAGGCGTGCCCCGTTTTGTTTTCAGTTTTTGGCGCATGTTTCAGTTTTCATGAGGGATTTACATTCGAACTTACTTATTTACTTACTTACATTTCATTCAGAACTTGAGCTCAGAAGCGTACGTGAAAAAATGAGCAACGTGAACCATCGAATAAACTTCATTGTTGTTTATGGCTATGATGATAGCTCATCCAGCACCGACCGACCAGTCTTCATTTATAAAAGTTTTCCTCCAAAAAATTAAGAAAGTACACCCACACACATTCACATGCATTTTAGAGGATATTTTCATCATGTTAACAAAATAAAGTAAAACGTAAATTTGTAAAAGTTTTCCTCAAGCATATCAAAACTCCTATATGGACGTGAAAAAGAGAGAAAGAAAAAAAAAGCCGGAAAAAGTGATAAAAAATAAGGGAGAGAAAGACCCATTATAAATTGTATTTTATTGAGTGTTTTTTATTTTTATTTTTATTTTTATTTTCATTTTCCTTTTTATTTTGTCCCTCGAAAAAATATAATAAAACATATTATTTTACAAATAGGTCGAATGAATACAAAATAAAAGCCACTCACACTCACACACATACACTTATGTACATATGTATGTGACTTCAGTCCGTGTATGTGACGATATAACCAGGCAGTGCACAGTAAAAGTGGAATTATCGTTTTGAGAGTAGTTCCGTGTAGGCGACTCATTATTCAGGTTTTGTCTATCACAACTGGAATTTCGACTATGGAGACCCAAAACTGATATCTTGGTTATATGGCGGTACCCATATACAATTTTCTTTATTTTCAACATGCAATTTACATACAAACATCTTCCCTATGAGATTTAAGAGCGTTGATGCTCGTTGAGCATTTTTCGTATAATCTTTCGAACAAGCTTATTGAATGCTAATCGGAGCAGGCTACCAGGTCATTGAATTCTTGAACTATCTTCGAAATACGACTTGCATAACTCTTATTTACTATTACATGCCGTGAGTTCGGATGTTGTCCAAAGCTACATACATGAGCGGAAAGAGGAACTCACTGAACGAGAATTCTAATGCACCACACATTACAGGACAGGAAAATGTCCCTCGGTAGTTATGAACATAATCAGCGCAAAGTAAGGTTCGTTCATACTTAAATACTTCTCTCTCTTCCCCCTTTCCACTACCCTTTATCCCTTCATTTCATAAATCGATCTCCCCTAAAAGTTCATTTTCTATAAAAAAAAATGGTTTGTCATGGTTAACTATAAGTTGTTTTGATATCTGAGATGGTTATCTTTTACTGTGTATTATGAATGGGGTTAAGAGATTCTCTTTTTCCTTTAAACTGAAATTGTTTCCACCTATAAAGCTTAATACATAAATGGTTACCAGAGGGTAGCTTTTATGCTTGGATTTGAGAGCTCATACTCGTGTATTAGCTATGAGCTTTATTCGACTTTACTTTAATACACGGTGACAGTCATTGCACATAATTATTGAAATGTATATGTATTCAAAAAGCTTTGCACGAAAAAAGGAACAGCAAAGGACCACTGATCAGCATTTTCCACAAGTACAAGAATTAAATATTTTTTATAAGGTTCACGTTAATTCAAGCTTTTTTTCACTATGTAAAAGCAAGTTAATTAAATCTTTTTTGGTATCACTGATCTAATATAAGAAACTAGTTTTTCTTGCGTTGCCAAAATTTGAACCTGTATGGGTTAACTATGAGAAAAATAGCAAAATTTTTGAATTTTATCACGTTCTTAAGAGTTTTTGCACACTGTATTCGTTACATACTTGCCGTCGTCAATATTTATGTATTACTGTAAAATGCCTCAAGTAATTTTTCACAGTAATATAATTTTAAAACAATTTGTAACCTAAGAGGAAAAACCCCATGCCCTTACCCCCTCCCCCCACCCCAAAAAAAAAAAACAAAAGTCATTAAAATTAAAAAGTTTAAGTTTTAATATAGCAATTTTTGCTTTGTGTTGGGTGTTGATCCATAAATGAAATTATTAATTTAAATTTTAACACAACTTTTTTCGTTACACCAAATTCATAAAGTTTATTTTTGCAAAATATTCTTTTAGCCAAGCCGAGAAAGGTAAGGGGAAATGGGAAGGGAAGGAAAGGGTCGGGACAGGGAGCTGGCAGTTGGGCAGTAAGGAACAATACCTCTTTTAAAGTAAGTGGATAAAATAAAGCTTAAAAGCAAAAACATGTGTACGCTTGCATTTTGTGTTAAAGCTGCAATTTTTCTATTTCAAATTCATGTACAATAAGAGAAGAAATATCAACAATAGCAACAGAAACAGCAGCAACAGCAACATCGTTGAAAGATTGCTTCACTTTTTTGTCACATTGTAATTCTTTTTTTTTGCCCCAATTTCGAGTATACATGTATGTATGTGTATATTTATGTATGTGTATATGTAATGTATGTATGTGAAAAAGACAACAAGACAAGCAAAGAAGAAACTGCGCTGCGAAAAGTAAATGTTGAACTTGAATTGAAAATTGTTTGCATGCAGAAAATTCA
Organism: Palloptera scutellata; assembly: GCA_958295655.1. NCBI lineage: Eukaryota > Metazoa > Arthropoda > Insecta > Diptera > Pallopteridae > Palloptera > Palloptera scutellata. Next base: position 65,561,661 of record OY282449.1, on the reverse strand, counting down.
ACATTGTAAATTCGAAATACGAAAGATATTCCTTGTACTCGTAGATAAACAAATGTGCATAGATACATCCATACGCACATCCATACATGTGCATGTATATGTATAATATTATATGTATATAAAAAAGACAGATTGCTCGCGCAAAGACAGATAAATTTGCCAACTTCATCATCGTGGTGGTAATGCTGCTGTGAAATTGCTACTGCGTGAAATGCAAAAAATATTGCATGCGATATGTTAACGCGCTTAGACAGAATTGGCATATAAATAACGTAAGAAATGCTCCAAAAAATAAACAAAACTGACAGACAGAGGAACATACAGACAGACGGACAGTAAGACAGGCGTGTACAAAACAAAATTGTAGTGTTGATTTGTTGCTGTTGCTGTTGTTGTTGTTGTTGTTCTGAGAAAAAAATACACTAAAAATATGGAATTTCTTACTCTCTGCGTTGACTTTGAATGATAAGTGCCGAGAATATTGAAAAGTATTGTTTGCAATAAAAATTATTTAAATTCATAACAAAACAGGGAAACAACAACAAAACTTAAGAAATAAATTCACATGCCACTTCATAAATTATAATAAATTATTCTCATACAGTATTAACAAATTTTTAAGCACGTTAGCCTTCATCATGTAATCTTCATCAACAATCTTAAGATGTGGGTCATTATACTAGAAGTTGTTAAATTCAGGGTTTCTATGTTACGGAATGCGGATGGAAGAGGGAAGGATATCCATTATCTGACATCATGGTTGCACCAACTACTTAAGAATAGTAATAACAATTATAAACTTGTGTAATAAAATATTTGTCGCTCAATTTATTAGCTATAACAAATCAGCTTACAAACAGAAAATCAATAAAACTATTAAGTATATAGTTTTCCAATTTCAGTCGAAATTTTTGCATTTTTGTATTAAATGCAGCCTAATGAACGATTTCCTCATTAAAATTTATGTATATTTAAGAGGTGACGAATGATTATCGCTAGAGTCAAAATATTTTGAGAATCATAATAAAATAAACCGAGGTTCATTTTTTAGGAGGGTATTGAAAAACATTGGTTTTGTATGGGGTTTTGAGGTACAATCTTTTGGCGAAACTTAAAAGATGCTTAAAATAAAAAATTAATAATAAAGTGTTACAAAAAATATACCAATACTTTCCATATCAACAAATTGAAAAAAAATTCGGAAAAAATAGTGTAAAGACTAGGTAGTACAATTGGACTATTACACTTACTTCCGTATTCATCAGAAAGTGAAAAGGAGAATTTTCAGTCCCCACAAAATCAGTCTAATACCCCAATCACCCACAATTGACTAAAATGAGGTCGATTCTTCACAATTTTTGGAAGCCCACACAAGCTGGCAGCCCTGCTATCTACTAATTACTCGAAGGTTAATCAAATTATGAGAAGTTAGTCGCATTTTAGTTTCGTTGAACTTTAAACCGATTTTTAAGATGGACATTGTCTAATTGAGGACTAAGTAGTACTCTACTGAACTTTATGATCCTTTAACTCTTAGCAAAAGAGCACAGCAGAATAGTAACAATAAAAGTAGAGCTTAATCTTTTTGCTCTTGATAATTACCTTTTGAATGTCATCTAAAACTGTTAGGTTAGCTTTACTATTGATCAACGCAATAGCATCTTAGTCTCTGTTGATATAAATAAAAACTTAAGTTCAAAAATAAACATTTCGACAACAAAAATAGTAACCTATTTACCACCACGGTAAATTCAACTTCGTTCAATATTACTTCGTTCACTACTTTAGGCCTGAACACTGCCACCTACTTCCTGGCCGAGGTTTCAAGCCAACTCACACAACAGATCCGACTTCTGAGAATGAGAGGTCACAGTTTATATATAATCATAAAAATTATGTTCTCAAATGTAAAGATAAAGTTTTTCCCTGTATTTAAAGATCAGCGCAACCAATGGACAATTATACAGACTTTTAGAGTTTTTTAGGTTTTTGTTTTCTCATGAAGTAGCCCCTCCACGACTTTCTTTACTCTCATTTTAAAGGTGTTTTAGTAAATTTTTCCGAACGAATTTGAATATAGGGAATTTCGATTTAAAAATTATTTTTTTTTTAAATCACAGCCTTTGAATTGTGCAGCTGCCTTGTCTCTTCCTTCTCTGGATTTTCAGCTCTCTATAACCTTTCTATGCTAATATTTTGTAATTAAATCTTAAAGATTTCTAGTGGCTTGCGCACAATTTCTAATGACAATCCACTAAAATCAAGAGACCAGACTCCAGGCCATTATGTTAAAAGCCTTGAATAAACCACTATGAAGGGAGGCCTGTTAGCAGTGGAATTTGATCCCCGTTGCCAGAAATTTAAAATTCTACAAATCTGTTGCAGGATACTTTAAAAGATGTTACTGGATCAAAGAAGGAGAAATGCAAAAAAAGGAGTACTGCAACTTCTATTTGGTATGCAGTTGATGGAAGCAACGAATAAAGCCTCCTATTTAAAATATTTTTAATGAATTAAATTTATTCGAAACTAATTTATGGAAACGAATTAGTTCCTACTTGTTTCAAGATTTCCTTCCAGCTTTTCAAATGACACGAAAGTAGAATAACAAACTTTAAATTGCATATAGTAACTAAATTTTATATATAGAAAAAATATTTTTAAATACTAATCCAAATCCTTAAACGTTAACAAAGTCCAAACTCGTTTTTTATTTGTTGCTTTGTTTTTATTTTCTTCTTTACTTTTTGTTTTTTTGGAATAAAACTAATAAAAGTTTAGAATTGTGTAGTATAAAATCAGAAACAATCATTTATTTCACAATTTCATTTTGCTAAAAAGTTTTTTGGCGAATTTTCAACAACTGCAAAAACGAAGGGAGGGGTAAAAAACAATATAAAAAAAAAATAGTTTTCGAGTTCTAAGTATGCTACCAAAGGGACGGCAACGAAGGAATATGAATGCTTCGCCCAGAATTGCTTGCTGTTACAAGCCAACAAACGAACCTACTACCGTCAGCAGCAGTACACTGTTAGCCAACCAACCAGTCTAACTAACCAACCAGGAAAACTCTTGGCCAGACAAAAACTCGGAATAAGCAAAGCAGCATCCGACAGACAATTGGATGTCTGTCAGACATGCAGCAATAAGTCGGCTGGCTACAAGTGAAATTGCACTCATTCGTACCCACACAAACAAATATGTTACCGAACACCATTTGGTTTTTTTTTTTTTGGCTCAGTTTTGTGAAAAAATGCCATTCATCCTGTTAGATTTCTGTGCAGACAAAATAGACCAGCGAAATTTCATATCTAGTAAAAATAAATGGTAAAAGTCACTGAACGGCAAGGCAAAAAACTTGTATCTTTTTTCCATTTGTTTTGTTAAGAAGTGTAGAATTTTGAGAAAATCTATGAGGCCACGACCAATGGTTGAATGATATGTAAAATTGTATGCAGCGATGCGCATTAACATACTCTTGAGTTATGTAGATGTGTTTGTTACAACAGATGCGCCTGTTTTGTTGTTGCTTTCAAGTAGTGAAAACCACTAAAATGGGAATAGTTTTAAACACAAGTACATCAGTGATGTTAGACGAGGAACCATGGCTGGTTCCGAAACGATAGTCTGATATGCCTGTGTATGCACATTGTTGATATTCTCTCTATGACCAACTTAAAGTTCGTGGAAGCCCGTTTAAAATATATATACATGCATAGAATATAAGTACTACCAGATGAACTTTTCAAAAACAAAATACAGCAAATAATTTGGCAAATTAAAAACATATGTACAACAAACAAATGTTGAGAAATTTTTGTATTCGCTATTATGTTTTTGAATATGCATCGTCTGAATTTGCTGAGTCTTATCGACCAAAGTGTATCCTTTGGATAGCTAATTATGATTTTCTGCAATTGTTTACTTTTTGGGTAAATTAAGTAAAGATTAAAGTAAACAGTTGTAAATAACTGAAAACATTAAGCTGTCCCATAACTTGCAGGCAAATTAATGTCTTTGAAATGGTGGCTGATACAAAATGGTGCAAGGAATCATGTGAATGTAGAATGATGTAGCAGCAACTTGATTAAAACAAATTAATTCTATTTTAGTTGTGTTAACAAAAAAGTTAATTCTCACACGGTGTCTTGATCGGCATCGTATCCTCACACACATCGTATCCTTATCACAAGTGCACTCAAATATTATCATTTATCATACAACATTTTACAATATCATAAGAATACGACTTTAGAATAAATAAAATTTAAATCTGTTCTTGTGCATGTGAATGCTGTTCATTGAAGAGAATGATTTTTCATACCATTAAACTTAACGGCTTACTACAATACTTTACCATGGGCTGATAGCATTTGGTTCCCAAGCATTCCTGCCTCAAATACATTTTTTGTTATTGACCCAGATTCTTATCATTTGACAAAATTATGTTCTTTGAATGACTGTTTACATCCAGACCAACCTGAAGCCCTCTAGCCCTCTTTAAATTATTAATGACAGACACGCTTTTTTCAGATTCACCTCTGTCTGTGAGAACAATAATCCCACCCACCCGTTTAACCTTGGCAGTCTATGCCATATTCTTAGAGTATCTACCTATAAAATACAAAAAAAAAAAAAAAATTAGAAATTTTTTTTTTTATTTTGGCTTTCCAGCGTAGAGGTTAAACTTTTATTTTTTATTATTTATCACACTTTGTTGGACTTGTTTTTGTTGTTTAGCTCTTTTTTTTTACTTTATTGCCATAGAAATTAAGAATCGAAAAAACGGAAAGGTAGAGAGAGAAGAGGAACTTTATACTTTGCCAAAATCAATGATTGAGTGCACTTGCATTTTTAGTGTATAAGTTTGTGTGAATGTGTGTGTTTCTGAATTTCACATGCTATAAAGCAGATGCAAAACAAAATACGAGAATAACAAAAAAAAAAAAAAATGCAACCACAGCTAAGAGCATTTAAATATAAACGACATTGCCGTTTTTACTTGCCATAATTTTTAGAACACTTACATAAGTACATGTAGGTATATTTGAAAAAAGTACTTACATAGATACAATACTTGTGCTGCCAGATGAAGTTAGTCGAATTCTCCAAGTTAGATCCTTAAATTGCTCAACTTGATAAAATCCCCCACAAATAAAAAAAACTTGACATACCTTTTGAATGGTCAAGTCTGGGAAAAATCGAAAAAGGTTTGTTTTTGAAACACTCTAATATTAATATTTTATACTATAACAAATAAGCAAACTAAATGTGAACTGATACAAAGTTTTCTTCCCTTTTGCTCTTTTGAGGTTAACTATTTGCAGTTTAAAATATATATATTTCGTCATCATCATTTGGAAAGATCCTAAATTATATTTTTGTTTATTTTTCCGAAGAGAAGCAAATATGGGATGGGAGAAATGGGAAACAGAATTGAATTTGTTGGTGCATTTGTACCTAAACAGCATCTAAAAAGTATTGAAAAAATAATGTTTTTTGCTCTTGCTGTAAAAAAAAAACCAAAATGTAAATTATTGCCTTTCTAAATGATGATGACGATTTATATTTATACATTTTTCTGAATTTGAGAAAACTTACAGTATATCCTCAAAGTTGAAGTAGATATTCGAGAAATCACACAAATTATGTGACTCATAGGCAAAATAAAAAAATAAAAATAAATAATAATTAAAACAATAAAAAACTATATAAAATGAAATAAAAAAATAAAAGCAACAACATTACAATGTATACACGGCACCGCCTCTTTGCAGGCAATGGCAAACCTGAAGGAGTAAAAATTGCCTATGAAAAGCTTTTCACTTCGCCGTTCGGATTTGGCATAAAACTGTAGGTCCCTTCCATTCATGTACAAATATAACACGCACAACATGAGTGGATGCGAAAAGCTTGGCCTTTGGCGCTACATGCGGTCATAGTCGACACTGTTAAACTGAAGTTCATTGTGGTAAAGGCATAAAACTTGCCACAATGGCTGTCTATGTCTTTATCGGTGTCCTGTGTGATTGCATTCCCTCTCCAATCTTCCTCCCACCTATCAATCTTCCTTCCATTCAACACAATGCTCTGCATTCTTAGGGGTACACCCTGTGTGTTGAATGAATCAATAAAAAATATATGAAGTATGCTCAGGGAGTTGCACGAATATTTATTATAGAACAGAATTGATTTTTAAGGTAAGCTAAACGTTTTTTTAAGCCTACACTTTTTCGCACAGTTTAATGTAGTGTGTAGCGTAGAGAATTCCACACACATATAAAAAATTCTCTATCTTCGCACACAAGTGAATATTCCCCGCAATTTGGGGCATTCCGTATAACCTGGCATCCCTGTTATATACAACCATACATATTTGGCTATGTCTCCATATATGAGTATGCCCATAAGAGACGAGAAAACGTGAAAGGGAGAGAGAGAGAGAGACTAAGAAAAAATATAAATAAATTCAAGGTCATAATAGCATGATTCCCTTTATAGTGGTTGTTGTTGTGACTTAGTTAGAGAAGAGAAAACTTTTCTTACATGGTTTTTTGTTTTTATGCTTTGTTTTTGTTTCGTGTGCGATTTTTTGAAAAGCTCTACTACTACAAGAACAAAACTCAATAAATCCTTCATATTGATCCTTGAAACGAAGACACAGACGAAGATTCTACTATTTGCAAATGGAGGAAAGGAGGGAAACGTCGTCTGGGGTACCACACACACATATACACGAACATATGTATGTATGTGTGTATATGTATATTTATGCTGAGAGGCAAAATTTATTAGTTTTAAACGAGAAAGACGACGCCATGTTGTCCCGCGGCGCCAAGACGACATGTAGTAAAAGAATTTACAGAAGAACAACAGCAAATAACACGCTGTGTTCAAGAAAGCAAAACAGTACCACCACTTATACCAACAACAGCAAATGAGGACAACAATCAACTAAGGATTCTAGAAATATTTATTGAATGTTGAATGGCGAAAAAGTTTGCAAATTAAACTTAAGATATTAGAAAATTATGATAAATATGTAGTTACATACCTAAGCTTTTCTATCCTTGATACTTGATTGTTGGTGTTGAAATTTTTAGTTTAGCGTTAATCGCGCGCACATCGTATTTAATTTACTCAAATGTATTAAATGTGAAAATATGATTCAATGTTCTAAAAATCATCGAAAAATGGGGGAAAGAATATTGCGTACATACGTACTCATTCCAGTTGTTGCACTTTTGCATTTGTCTTTATTAAGGAAATATGCATGTATGCAAAATATAAAAAAAATTATTTTCGGTAAAAAACCAACCAGTACTACGTGATGATGACTCTACCTTCTCCTTTTTCTCTTCTACCAATACCATCTTTGCCTTCACCTCCCATTCCCTCCCACCATTCACTCCCCAATGTGCCATTACTTTATGTTTGATTTGTTTTTGCCGAATCGACGCGATAAAAAAGCTACATATATTTGTACCTACTGCTGCATGCCAACCCAATCGGAAATATGGAGAGACCAAGTCGATCAACATACTTATGTAAGTAATTTCTCTGATTTTGCTATCTCGCGTGAATGTCAAATAAGTGAAATAGATTCCTTGTGAAAGTGAATTTCCATGTGAACATGCCTGAGAGTAATATAATTTCCAAGTGAAAATCTGATCATGAAGTCGTTATAATAATTCACATTTTATTTAAAAGCTAAATTTGGCAGGCGTCAATCCAATTGGATATTTCGGACATTTTCATCCTAGTTTTGTCGATATTTTATTATCTATTAGTACCCTTTAAACCGTAAACATTCTAATGAGTGCCCAAAATCGAATAAACGACGTAAGCGCATCAAATTTGAAACATATCTATATCAATATAATATCAGAAGTTTGACTTTGTATTATCGGTAATTTGCTTTGTCTCACTGCAATCAGCAATTGAGTAATGCTCTAAAGAAAAGAGGTTCTCATTCTATCTTGTGCTCTATTAATGATCCTCTAGGAGTATTATTGGAAAAAAGTAATGGTGTGTCATGAAGAAGGTAAGGTCTGTGCATGACTTTGTGCAAAGCACTTTCCAACTGGGATACTTATTTACACACATACATTCAGCCACAAAGGCTTCGCGTACATTCATATAGACAAAATAGAAAAGTGCAACAGCAATAATAATGACAATAACAACAACAACACAGCCATTGAATATATTGCAGTACTAAGGAACAGTACGATGCGAAAGTCTACCATGCATTACATCTGGCATAGGTTGGTAGCATAGGTAGGTACTAGCAGTTATATACCTAGAGTAAGCGGTACCTACTCTCTAGCAATAGGGACTGACTCAATGCTGATGACGACCTCACCTATGCGCCAAAGTGAAATAAATCTTTTCCAAACGCGTGAAAAGCTGAAAGAAACAAAGTTTAACACGAACACATAGACACACATTTAAATGCACTCAAAAACTAAAGCAAAATCGCTAAAACAAAAAAGGGGAAAAACGAAAATAGTAAAAATCCAAAGTGAAGTAAATTTAGTGAGCTTTAAATTTAGTTCCTAGTCTTTTGGGCTACGCACAGTGGGCTAATTTGCATTGGGATGCACTGGTTTTCATATATTAATTGGAAATTTTCTTGTTGAAAACAAATTGCACTATAAGTCATAGTGTATCATATAATTTTGTAATATAATAGTTGAAAAAATGTTGTTGTTGACTGCCATAATTTAATTGTGCCTTAAAATAATTTCATATAAAAATTTCGAGTTAAGTACTGTAAAACCCGGTTACCCCTCTCCTAAGTGCCATTCCCGCTAATGTGACTGTAATTTGCTATATTTTTCTGCGAATATTTATAGAAACATTCAAAAGTCTGACATCTTCTTAACTTAATGGTACTTAACCGAAGCTTAGTATATACACAAAATAACTGTTATATTGTGTAACAAGTCACGTATCTTATGAACTCGAGAAGAGTTTATGCTATTATCATTTTATGCAATACATTGCAAAAGTTGCATTGCAAAAGTAAATTAATAAAAAAAATTTTTTTTTGGTGTTTTGTCGGTCTTGCAACAAATGAGAGATATGATAATACATCTATGCAACTTAAGTTTCTTAAGTGCCTGTTTATTGTTACTTATTTATGAATTTATTTTTTTTATTTTTTTTTATATGCTTTTTTCGAATTTGCAATCATTTTAATTTTTTCAATTTATGTCGGCACTTTAATTCTAATACTTTACTTTACTTACTTTTAATGGCACAACAGCCCATGGAGGGCCTAGGCCGAGCTTTTCGCATCCACTCATGTTGTGCGTGTTATATTTGTACATGAATGGAAGAAAACTACAGTTTAATTCCGAAACCGAACGGCGAAGTGAAAAGCCTTTCATAGGCAATTTTTACTCTTGTAGGTTTGCCATTGCCTGCCAAGAGGTGGTGCCGTGTAGAAAAATTATTTTTTCTCCTTTTTGATTTCGCCTGTACCGGGATTTGAACCCCGGACACTCTGCGTAGCAGTCCAACGCACTACCACTACGCCACAGCGAGCACATTCCAATACATTTAATTCAAATATGATAAACTGCTTACTCATGTCATATTGCTCTTCAAATAGTGCTTATGACTTTATGAGACCTTGTGAATTACCTAATTGTTTTAAAATCATTCTTACAAGTATCAACAAATTACGTGATTTCCAAATTTATCTAAATATAACTAACGCTATATTTAAAATTAGAGAGATTGCGAATAAAACGACATCAGATTCGTGACTAAAATTAATCCACATATGGTATGTATGTAAAAATCTCGACTTTTGCAGTCGTCAACCTCTTGTTCTGTTCTATTTGACCGTGCACCTCATAATTTTATATATGGCATACTTTACCTGAGAAACGACCCCACAGCCGCCACATGCAGAATGAAATCCACTAGTGTGCCAAATATATAAAATATTTTCGAAATATTGAAATGGAAATCCGTAAAAATATGTAATTATTCCACTGTGTATTCTAGTAGGTATGCGGTTTTGCATATTCCATGTGTACATACTATTTGTAAAGGGTGTTTTTTTAGAAGTGTGGTTTTCAATCTGGCAATACTTTTTTCGGAGCTAGTCTTTTTGGCAAATTTATTACCAAAATAATGGTTCGGTACGCGCGATTTTCACAAGAAAATTTTGTTCAGCGATGAAGCTCACTTGTGGTTGAATGGGCACGTTAATAAGCAAAATTGTCGCATTTGGAGTGATCATAATCCACAAGCCATTGTTGAGACGCCGTTACATCCTTAAAAAGTCACTGTTTGATGTGCTCTATAGGCAGATGGAATCATTGGTCCATATTTCTTCAAAGATAAAGTCGGTCATAATGTTACAGTCAATGGGGAACGCTATAGAGCCATGATTAATGACTTTTTCGCTTCAAATGCCTGAATTGGAGGATGTTGAAGTGGACGACCTTTGGTTCCAACAAGACAGCGCTACATGCCATACAGCCAACGAAACAATCAATTTATTGAAGGAAACTTTTGGTGAGCGCATTATCTCGCGTCGTGGGCCTGTGGCGTAGCCTCCAAGATCGTGCGATTTAACACCGCTGGACTATTTTTTGTGGGGTTATGTGAAGTCGCTTGTCTACTCAGATAAGCCCGAGATGATTGACGCCTTGGAAGATAATATTCGGCGCGTTATTGCTGACATGCGGCAGCAATTGCGGCAAAAAGTGGTCGAAAATTGGGCCTCTCGGCTGGAATTTATTCGAACCAGCCGCGGCGGCCACTTGGCCGAAAACTTGGAAAATCCTTATCTTTATAATAAAGCTAAATTCTTGGCTATAACATTAAATAATATGCGTTTTATTTCTTCTTGAAAACCACACTTCTAAAAAAACACCCTGTATGTGTATAGAATTGTATGTATTTCCTTGTGCATTTCGTTTATGTTCTGCGTTGAAGTTAACATGAAAGAAAGACTTTTTAAACACCGACATGGTTGAATGTTTATACATATATACAAGTACATATGCATGTATATTTGCATGCATGAGGCATACATAGAAAATGTAATGTATGTACATACCCATTCAACCAAACACACACACACATACACATATTTAAATACACACATAGTCATTTATGGTAAGTGAGGCCATTTTTACAAGACATGAGTTAAGTGCGGCTGAAATTTATGCGAAGAATGCAATATGTACACCACAGAGCAGCAACAACAACATCAACTATGTACAACCACAACAACCAAAGGCAAAACAGAAACGGCAGCGAGTGTTTATTTTTCCCCAAACAAAAAAAAAAAAAAAAAAAAAAATGGGTAAAAGAGAAAAACATTTTGCTTAAGTGTATACGTTAAATGAAAATTTGCAACAAAAGTAAAATGAGACGAAACAAAAAGAAAACATTTTAGCGATATTTATGAGATATCATGGAATTCCAAAAGTAAATAAATGAAAAGATATTTTTCATAAAAATTTTAATTGAGGCGAAAGAATTTAATTAAATTAATTATGACATGAGTAGTGGCAGAGATTTTTTTTGGTTTTGAAATTTTTTTTTGGTAGTTATGCAAAGAGATTTTCTTAAGCTGGTGTGTTTTGTACTTTGTGCCTCGTTGCCTTTGTTCGACATCTGAAAAAATGTATTCATTAATATGAATATTCTCTTAAAATCCGCTAAAGAAGATAGATAATACTTGAGTGGGTACGTGAGTCAACTAATTAATCAAGTATGGAGGGGGAAAAACAACACCAAAAAACTTTCAATTGTGTCTGTTTTGCTTCTCAAGAAAACTCAGTGAAATAGAATAACAATAAATAAAAAATCATTTATCAGGTTTAAACAAAACGACCAAAGACAAAATCAAATAAAAAAATTCATGTTCAGAAAAAAGGTTTGAGGTGTTCCAATTTTGATAATAATATTTTCTCGTAATTTTGACGTGATAGAAAAATTCTGAATCCCGATTCGGATGCAGAAGGTACAACTTACAGACAAAATACTTCTTATTTGTAATCATCTAAAAACTCAAAAGCATGCGTTACAAAATTGGCAATGCTGCATTCTCCTTGTTCTCTGAATGTGGTGTGTGAAAAGTTTGACATAGACTTGGAGTACTTCAATGCAATTCTCTCATAAACACACACACACACACACACACACACACACATATGTACGATTACGGTTCTTAGTTTTAACAAATTATATAACTCCATTATTTCAATTTATTTTAATTGAAAGTATTTATTAATTAAATTGTCGTACGTACTGGATGGAGCTTACCCGTAAGCATGTAAGTATGTGTGTACATACATACTTATGTATGTATGAAAGCTAATAACTTTAGTGCCTCCCTCCATTCGCCTGTATGTCTGTGTTGGTGTCTGTCCCTCGGTCGCATTGAGTATCATTCCATTTTCCATATTCATTTGTTTTTCTTTAATAATTAAACTTCAAATAATCGCATGCTTGTTACATAAATCGTTTGCTAGAGTTAGTTAGAGTTTTGTTTTGTTGTCATCGCTGGTGCTGCTGCTGTTGCTGTTACTGCCATGCTTGTTGTTGATGTTGTTGCTGCTGTTGTTCAATTTAATTTCGAAATATTTTCTCTGTGCATCATCGACAACGAGGCATGCAATACGATAGAATAAAATGCGATGCATTGCAATGCGATGCAATGTGTTGTAGCGCATAGCGATGCAAGGAATACACAGAAATGAGAATACAAACGATTTTGTGATTTGAGAGGCAATCGAGCACTGGGGCAAAGGGACAGGGCAATAGCGGGCGGTATTGTTCATTTAATTTTTAACTGAATGTGGCATTGTTGAATGCGAATGCGACATGCGACGATGAAAATGCCATGGAATGTAACGCAAATACAAGCGCAGCAATTATAATTGTCACGCAATTGTCAACCGAATAATAGCGGCGCGGCGCTCAATTTTTTCCAGTCTCTTCTGTATCCACCACGTATGGACACATGTGTGTATATATGCACGTATGAATGTTGCAACAGCAAAGTATTAAACCGCGTACGGCAACATACGGATTGAGTATGCAGCAAAGCGGCAAAGCGTAGCCCCCTACTTATTTTAGGGCAACATGCAACAGATGACATATGGAATATGTGTGGCAGTAGCAGCAGTAAAAGAAGTGAATCAATAGTAGCGGCAGCGGCAGCGGCAGTATTAACAATAGCAACAGCAAAAATAGTCACAGTAACAAATAAAATTAAATACAGTTTGCGGGCAATTAGATGAACATTGCGTTGCTCTGGTTCTGGTTGTTATTGCACAGCTCTAGTATTTGTGTGCAATGGATTTTTCTTTATTACATATTTTTTGTGGCAGTGTCGCTCTCGTTATTGAACAGAAACGCTGCCATACAGCAGAAAGCATAAACAGTTTTTCCCTTTTCACATGCTCAAAACAGAAGTATTAAAAGAATTACTGCATGGAGCATTAAATAAATTACGTGCGTTTTTGTTTAACGAACCAAATTAGCTTTGGATTTGTTCTTGTTCTTTCAAAAATTGTACACTTAAACTTCTTCATAAACTATAATAAATACTACAATACATAGTTTGAAAGTTTAATATTTTGTTGTGAAAGAAGACTTAAATTAGTGAAGGCCAAACGGGGATTTTGATGGTTAATAGTTCTTCAGTACGTCGTATAGACTGACTTGCAGCAAAAGGCTAAAGCGGAAATATTCGACTACACAATTGTTGTTTATGTAATAAGAATTGTAAGGTTTATTATGCTTCCATTTGAACAATTACCTGGAGAAGTGTGGACTAGAAAAGCCCAACAAACTTTTGAGATGAAACTCAGTAAAGTCTGAAAAAGATTAACAATGAGTTGTACTGCACTGTACCCTGGTCACACAAATGATAACTTTAAGGGGCGCATAAGTTAAGTGTAATTGCAAGAGGTACTAAAGGGTGTCCCAATAAGAGAACACAATTTAAATTTTGTTACATTTTTTGTTTTTTGTGTAAGTGGCACCAATTTAATTAAGAGCTGTCGTCTACGTTTGTTACGATTATTAAAAATGGAACGCTCCAACGACCAACGTGCTATCGTTGTGAAAATGAGGCAGGAAAAGCAGTGACTGTGAATGGCATTCGTTAAACGAGCATGATGACGAAGTTCTTGTAACTTCAAACTGGACGGTATGAATCTAAAAGAAAAGTGGTTTTAGCAGGACTGCGCCACCTGCCACTTACTTTACTTTACTTTTAATGGCACAAAAACCCATGGAGGGACTAGGCCGAGCTTTTCGCATCCACTCATGTTGTGCGTGTTATATTTGTACATGAATGGAAGGGACCTACAGTTTAATGCCGAATCCGAACGGCGAAATGAAAAGCTTTTTATAGCAATTTTTACTCTTGTAGGTTTGCCATTGCCTGCCAAGAGGTGGTGCCGGGTAGAAAAATTATCTTTTCTACTTTTTGATTTTGCATGTGCCGAGATTCGAACCCCGGACACTCTGCGTAGCAGTCCAACGCACTACCACTACACCACAGCGCCACCTGCCACATCACGCACAAAACAATCGACCTAACCATCTCCTTAATTTTCGATGTCAACTGGCTACCAAGATCGTACGATATAACGCCGCGCGCTTCCTAACTTTGGGGTTTTGTTAAATCTCAGGTCTATGCGATTCGATCAACAAACAATTTCAAATCTTAAGGCCGAGATCCAATGCATCATCGATGAGATAGCGCCCCATCTTTTTCAAATGTGATCAGAGCCGCGCGGTCTATTTGCCGGTTATTTTATTCCATACTTAATCGGTACATGTCTACTGTGCAATAACAATATCACGCATATAAAAAATATGCGTTTAACTTTTAAATTAACCCGTAGACTCATATTGGATCACCCTTTCAAATGGATAACGCAGTCCAGAGAAGTAAACTTAAGCGCAAGGGAGTCTCTCTTTGGAAACTATCAATACTCGAAAATATGGTACAATAACTGAAATAACAGTGATATCTCTTCATAAATACCGTAATATGAGTTGGTTGTGAACTGGTCTACTACACACGACGCCCCGAGTTCAAATCTCGGTGTAGTCAAAACATCAATAGCAAACGTCCAAGAGTAAAAATTGCATAAGAGAATCTTTTCACTTCGCCGTTTAGACTTGGCATAAAAACTGTAGGTCCCTTCTATTAATGTACAAATATTATTCATGAGATGAGTAGATGCAAAAAGCTTACCTTATGCTCTCCATGGACTGTTGAGTCATTAATAGAAGAAAACGAGATGAACATGAGTTGCATAGTCGCAATCTAGCAGTCAGATGAATTGCAAAATAGTTTTCATACATACACTGTACTTTACCCCGGAAGTTATGTAATTGTAAATAATTTTTTGATAATTTCTAATTTTATAAATTTTCTTCAGTTGAAATCTGTAGTCTGATGTTTAGCCGAACGGCCAAGCCTTTATATTAATATAGACTAATAAAATCTTTTAAATAGACACTTCCGTACCACTACAATTGAGTAGAGCTTAATGTATGCCGCATCACAATATTAAATTCATTTTTATTACATACTATATAGTATTTTTGGCTTTCCGATTATGTTTCTGTTATATAACAGACAAATTTCACACACATACACATATGTACATATTAATTTTATTTTTAATGTAAATAAATAATCAGCCACTTAAATTTGATACACGAATACATACATACATATGTACATTCATATGAACATGCATGTACATATGAAGATATTTGTATGCCTTTGTAGTAGGTTCGACAAAAAGTAACATACTTTTTTTTGCATAATACAAATTTAGAGTTAAATATTCAAACTGAAATTTATATATGTGTAAAATATCCACATTGAAAATAGAATAACGAAGATTTGTTTGGTACGAATAAAATACAACGAGTCAGAAAAAAGAAACCAAATACATTTTCAGATACTAACTCACACATTCATATACACCGCCCAAACATACAAATGATACATAGTTTCTGTATAAAAGGGATACAACTTTTCCCGACAAAACATAGAGGGAGTAATGACATGCAACACTGAGCACACGTATTCATACATACACACACACTCGCAGCGAGAGAGACAGAGAGATATGAAGGCTTCTGTAAATGTACTACGAGTACGTAAGTATTTAGTTCAAGCCTAAATACCCAACAAACACTGAGGTAAGCATTTGAACAATTTGAACGCAGCGAGGAACAAACAGCATAAAAAAAATATTTCATCTTCTTTGAAACTAGTAAATTTGAGAGACAGTGCAAGGTTAAGTATAATTATATGAATATCTCATACATTTTAGTCTTCACACTTCTATCTATAGGATTTCGTGAAGGTATTTTTGTTTCGCTTTATCCTCGCCACCAAACCAATATTCTGCTATATCTCGATGCGATATTATTATGCGCCATAGAAAGGAAATAATAGTAGCGAATTATTACCAAAGCTCGTCATATCATTGTGTGAAGATACAATATCATCATTGTATTTTTGCCTATGAAATCAAGTTTGAATGTATATTGGACATATAAAATCTACGGATTCAACAACGGTGTATGTACATATAGTATGTCTATGTGGAATATACTAATACCAAGGAATTCTAATTAGTTGCATACGTTTTGCTTGGTTTACTATGATTTCATACATTTTCTTATTTTTGTGATTTCCATTTTGGTTTTTGCACAATGAAAGTATTCTATGAATTGAAAATACAGTATGATCTCGATTAATGTGTGTACTTAACTTATTCAACTGTCCTAGATAGACAGACTGACGCTTTTTTAGAAGCTATTTCAAAGAAGTGTAACGAATTTAGTTTAATTAACTTTAGAACTTTCTTTCGTAACACTCTTTTCACTAATATTTGATTGGATGGGTTTTGCCCATTTCCGAATTTGTTCTGTAACTGGCTATAGGGAAACCTGCACCAAGTTTGGTTGAGATTGCTTTTTTTTGAATTATTCCAGTCAGAAACAAAAGCTCATACTGGTTAGTAAAGCAATTTTGATAATTTAATATTTTTGTCCTGAAGTAAAGAAAAAGAGAAAACACTCTCGTATATTTAAACTTATTTAGAAGTTTAATTAAAAAAAAAACTACTTCATTTCCAGAATTTTTTTTCCAAGCAGCTTGGAACTGCTTATATTTCCGAAAATAGTGTTAAAGGGAAACACGACGACGTGTTATGTTTTCAAAGAATAAATCTCGAAAATAATAACAATAGGGCTGCAACATTCTATTTGTTTTAGTCTTAATTCATTTAAATGCAATTTTTGAATTCATGATGTAATACCTATTTCTTTTTTAATTTCATAATTTTTTAACTGCGTTTCCGGAAAAAATGTTTTTATTCTATATCATCCAACTAATCCTTCCCCCTTGTTGAATTTCATTAAACAAGGTCCTACTGTTTGGATGAGTAAAATGTATAAATGAATGTGTGTGTGTGAGTATATTATGTTTTCCATTTCTGTTGGAAAATAAATTAGAAGATTTCTTTTCCTTTTGGTTCCTTGTTTCCTTTTTTGGTTTGTTTTTCCCCCCTTAACTTTTCTTCTGAGTTTTAATTTAAATCAATGTAAATTTATTTTGTTCCTTATTTTTTGGTAAAATTTTTAAATTCTCTGTGAGGGTTATTGACTCTACTTGTTCTTCTGGGTAAGTGTTATAACTATCCATCCACTTGAAGAACTCTTTCTATGCCAGTAGCAAATACTTAGTATAAAATGATAACATTTTATTAGTATCCTTTTCTGGAGTTTCATTCAAATTGCTCTTTCTTGAATTGCATGAATATACAAAATTTTGATTTGAGTTTTTATTATATTTTTGTTGTTTTTTTTAAGCTTTGCTAAAACTAATAATTACATAGTGTAACTGAATAATGAATTAAATGAGATATAAAATTTTAAATATTGAACATACAAAGTTACAAGTAAGTATGTACTCATTTAAGTAAAATATTGTTATATGTTTATTTTCGAATTGCTGAAATGAATATGTGCTTATATTTTTGGTATTAAAATGCAATGAAAACTGAACAAATTGCAAGAAGATAATATACGAAATACGGTAAATTTTATTTGTTCGCATAACAAATTATTTATACTTAGAATTTTTGCGAGCAAGAAGAGTGATAAGAAAAACATTTTAGTACCCTGGGGCTCACTATGGACTGGTTATACCTTGAGCGAGGGGAGTGGGACGACGGAAGCTCTACTTGCCCGGAGCGCACTGTTTATTGAGGTCTGGCACTATTGTGAATTGAAGAACAATATATTTTTGGAGACTTTCAGGGAGAGGAAAGTGCAGGTGGAGATAAATAGGGCTTACAACAAATTGTATTCATAGAATCTTTAAAGGAAGGGAGTGAGAAGATAATTCCTAGTACTCTGGTGCTCCCAATAAACTCTGTATACTTAGGATCTTACCAAGCGTCTCTCGAATCGTGAAGAATGAGATGACAGGTTCTGGGGGTGATAATGGACTTTCCGAGCAGAGTGCGAATAAAAAAGTGCGGGTACCCTGAAGCTCAATGGATTTTTTTTTTGTTAGAGTTTGGTTTTTGATAATTAAATTTTTTTTTACAAAATTGAATGCAATTTTTATTTGGATCGATAAATCAATTCTTCCTATTTACTTTTTAAAGATAATTTTACCTAAATGTTGCCCGCAGCTACGCTTCAAGTGGCCCATTTTGAAGGTCCAATTTTGGCACACTTTTTCACACATTTCGGACGGAATCTCACCATTGACGCGTTCAATGTACGGTACCTTTCTCCATTGACCATAAGGTTGCGGTCTTCATCGTCATTGAAGAAGTACGGCCCAATGATGCCGCATGATACTGCCCATAAGCCGCACCAAACCTTGCATTTTTCAGTATGCATTGGTAATTGCTGAATTGCCTCTGCCTGGTCTTCACTCCAATTACGGTAATACTGCTTATTCACGTATCACGTAGCCTGTGAGCCAAAAATGAGCCTCGTCGCTGAAGACAATTTTGCTTGCGAAAAACATTTTTCATAGAGCACGAATAGGCGTAAGCCTATTCAAGATGTAATGGCAAACCAAGCTGAGCATTTGTTTCCTCCACACATGTCAAGAATCACGCATGAATTGTCAGAAATATAAACGTCAAAAACCAAAGAGCAAAAAAATCACCCTTTACAAATTTATAACAGGGGTGATCACTCCACATCACATGTACCAGGCTCATTCCCATAGAAAAGTTTATCAGCTGTACGGGTGGCCACCACATATGTACATACTTACATATATGAAAAGTCCTTTAAAGCTAGAACTGAAGAATATCCCAGAACCCTGAGATTCACAATTGCCTGCATGCTCCTAGAGTCTTTCCGAAGGAGAATGTTCTAGTACCCTGGCGCTCACAATGTATACTTTCTTTAAAATCGAGGGAATAGGGATGAAGAAGTGACATATGTATATAAGTAGTTTGTGCTTTTACCCTGGAGCTCTTAATTTCACAAATTGTATTTGTTTGCTAGGAAAAAACTAACCCTGGTTGGCTATATTTGTTTTAATTTTCTATCTCAATAACTTTAATTACAAATGTAAACACCCACCTCTATATACATTTGTATGTATGTACATAAATATAATTCGAAAATAAATTAAATTTCATTTATTACCTTTTTATTGAATTTTTAGTGGTTCATCCAATTAACAATAATTCATGCAATATTCAAAGAATAAATATTTTAATGATTGTTAATTTAATTGCCAGATCACTTTGTTCTTGTTGTTGCTGTTGCTGCTATTGTAATTGTAGCTGCCTTCGAGCATATTAAGCTCTGCTTGTGGTGGAAAATTTGTGATATTAATCTGAAAAATAAAGTGTGAAAAAATAAAAATACTGGTAAAATTAATGGATTTTTAAAATTTGTATTATTTAATAAAGTACCAATGTCATTAAAATGTAAAAAAAAGGAAAAATATTATTGCATTTTTTATGCTACGATGACACAACGAACGAGCGAACAACAACAACAAAAATTCATTTTAAATGCGATAAAAGAAGAGATTAAATAATAATGCTATATAATATTATAAAGCTTATGTAATACCAACTTTTGATTTTGACATTTAATAATAATAGTTAATAATAACAGTGCATACTTAAAAAGAGAAGCTTTAGATTAGGTATGAGTTTAAAAATAGAGCGAACAGTATTAATAATAAATTTTGCTATTTTTTGTTGGGCATTTTTAGAATGGCCAGAATATGTTTTAACTATAAGAAACCGCATTTCCAACCAAAACACAACATACACGACAACAGCCTGTAGCAACTGAAAAAGCCCAAAATAAGGCAGCAAATGTGTCACTAACACACCACTTCATATAAAACAACAACGACAACAGCTTCAGTAGCAACAACAGCAGCGCATCAGCATCAACATTTAAGTAGAGTAAGTGTTGCTGTAAGCGTGCTTAAATACGCATTTATGCTTATATGGTCAACAGTAACAACAACAACAACAACGACAACAAAAAACCAAAAAAAACTAAGTTAAAAATAGTGACAAGAACAGCCAAAACAACAACAACAATAACTTGACTGAAGCTGGATACCCAGAATGTGGCAACGCCACACAACGCCATACCACGTCACGGCAGCCAAGTCAAAAGAAAGACGCGCTACTAACAGGGAGCGAAGCAGCCAACAGTCAAATGACGATGGCGCTGACGACACCAACACAAGCACCACCACATTCCAAATGCGACAAATATGGGCATGAAGTGTGCAAGTGACAAGACTGACATACTTACGTATTTGCACGACCATACAGACACATCCATAGAAGTTTATTGTACTTATGTATGTATATGTAATGAGCAGTGGCGGATTTAAACATGAAGCAAGTGAATGTTGAGTAACGCCACCACAAACATCATCATCACCACCACCACCATTTTCTTTGGCTATTTGCATTAACACTTGGAAAGCACATTTGCGGTTAAATTTACACGCTCGTCCGCACATAAATACTCGTACCTGCATCCATATATGTACATATGTAGGGTGTTCCAATAAGAGTGCGCGATTTAAATTTTGTGCCTTTTTTTTGTGTAAGTGGCAGCTCTGGAATTTAAAACTTTCGTATATGATTGTTCCGATTATTAAAAATGGAGTGTTACACAAATAAAAAAGACGGTGTTCTTGTGGCCTCAACTGGACGGTATGGACGAGATGTAGTTTTTGCAGGACGCCGCCACCTGCCGCACCGCGCATGAAACAATCGATTTATTGGAGCAAGATTCCCAGACCGAATCTTTTCCCGAAATTCCGATGTCAACTGGCTACCAAGATCGTGCGATTTAAAGCCGTACGATTTCGTTCTTAGAGGTTTTGTGAAATCCCATGGCAATGCGATTCAATCAACAAACAATTACTGAGCTCAAGGCCGAGATGCAATGTGTCATCGGTGAGATAGAGCCACATCATTCGGAAAATGTCATCGAAAATTTCATCGAAAGAGCAAGGGTCTGTGATCAGAGCCGCTAGGGCAATTTCCCGGATATTTTATTCCATACTTAATGGGACCTTTCTACCTACTTTACAATGCAATAAAAATATCACTACTCGCTCAAAAGGTATGCGTTTTATTTTTAAATTAAATCGTGCACTCTTATTGGGACACCCTTTATATGAACGGTTAGTGTATGAGTAGAGACAACTGGAGCAAAAGTGACGTTAATTTAAGGCTTAAGAAGTTTTATTCCAACGAAATTACTAAACATTTTATACAAATTTAATTAATATGAAAATATAAAAATTAACCTGCCTTCTTCGGCAGATGAGAATTTAAAAAGTATTTCAGACTAATTTTGGATCAGATGTCGGGTTTTTCGCAGCTCCTAGAGATTTCAAAATGTTACTGCTTAGTTGCAGTTTTATACATATATCCTAGGAACAGAGGGAAACAGAGTTGCAATAGAGAAAGAACTTGCCAATGATAATATAGTTACTATTTTTCTAAGGTTTCTAAAATTTCCGCAGACTTATCATTGCACTCAGTTCTAACATTGCCCGTATGGAAGTTAAGTAAAAGATTTAAAATGGAACAAACAAAAAAGTAGAGATTTATACCTCTCAAAACTTTTTAAGATACTTTAAGCATTCTACGAGTTTTAGGTAGAGGGAAAAATTAGAAGAACTGACCAACAAAATATAATTACCTAGCTGGAGTCTCCTTCTTCTTACGAAGGTTGGACAGTAACAAAGATAATGCTCTGTAGTTTGCTTTCCTTCTGATGGAACAACATGCCACATCGTTAATAACACTCACGTTGGTCATATGTTAATCACATCTATTGTGGTCAGCGATTAAAACCTACCAAGATTTTTACTTCCCAGACAGAGAAGAAAGACTACCATTCAAGAATTGGCACTGTATCGTCTTTCCCTAAGAGTTTAACGCATGGGCCCGTTGATCTTATCCATAGTAGTTGTCAAACTGAAACTGATGTCAGCCAATGATGAGACCGGTCCTTCAGTTGATCAATACATCAGTCCGTTCTTTACAAGGCACAAGAGGTCGGGAGCCTATACAAGGCACTTTGTTTTTTGAGTATTATCACATTATTAAATCTCACCTTACAATCGCTGACGGTCTTTGTAATATTGACGAGATTTTATAGGGCCTTTAATGTCCCTCATTGTCACTGGATACTTGAACACATTTTCCTCGCCAACAATTTTCATTTATTCAGTTAGACATATTCAAAAAGGAAAGAACCTTACAATTTCTGCTGTTCTCGTCGTCCAACAAAATGGTTTAAATTACTGTTTTGAAACCATCTGCATTGAAAAATTGAGTAAAACCTCTAAGAATAAATATTTTACATTATACTTATTTCCTATATTTCTTAAAAATAAAAGTTTGCTAAAGAACAAACTCTTTTCGAAAGTGTGCCCACTTTGAAGAGAAAGATCTTGCCACTATTTCCCACCTGCTAGAATAGAAATATTAAAAACTTACTAAATATACACTAAATATACCATACAGCCGCCGATTAATGTTGCCTACAAATTATTTATATTGATGCTTGGGTATTGATTTCACTACATATTAACAAAATGCAAAACATTCACTTTCAAAATAATGAAATAATTACGAAAACTATTTTGTAATTTAAAATTATTGGTGCATACATACGAACACTAACGTCCGTCCATACGCGTACATCGAGGTATGTTTATACCATATGATGTACAATATGTTGTACATACTTATGTATATGTATAAAAAGTAGAGCTACAGTAAACCAGTAACCAAACCCTAAACTTGAATCTCACTTAAAAGTTCAGCATAATAATAACGCTTGAAAAACCACAGAGCCACAAAAATTTATTACTACCCACCGGCAATGGGCAACAGATACCAGTACAAAAAAATGCAAAAAAAAAAAAAAAAATATAAAATATTTTATCAAAACAAAAAAAAAAAAACATAAAAAAAAGGGAGAAAGAAAGAAAAAATTTACAAGAGAAAACACTAAAGAAAAATTGAAGAATGGCAGTGCCAACTAGAAAAATAGGAGAAAAACAACAACAAAAATGAGAAATCCGTTGAATAGCCGAATTTCAACAGGTTCACGCCTCAGAAATTGTGTTGAAGTAATTCATTTTTTCTTTATTATTATTAACCCATACATACATAAATAAACGCATACATACATGCATACACAGCTGAGTAAATTGAGCAACAATTGCTGGTTGCCAGAGGCTTAAAGCTGAATATGAGATGAATATTGGATTTCCTTAGATAGTGAAATGGATGCGGATGCTCTGCTGCTTGACGTCAAGTATTAAAGCAAGAGAATAGTACGCAATTATTTCTTAAAAAATAAGTTTAAAGCAGAAAATATGACTGAAGATATACGAAAAGTAGAAAAGTTTCAAATGGTAGCTTCTTGTTTCTTTTCATTATATGTAGAACATAGATTTCTGAAAATAAATTTGCTGCTCATCCTATTTTGTTAAACTCTGTTTTAATAAAACGAATTGATTTTCGATTTATGCAGTTTTGTTTTAAGTTTACGTGTGTGTATATATAATTAATGAGAGCTATGCTGATGACACTGTGTGATAATTATACACTTTACAAAATCAAATGGCGAATGATAGCTGTTTTCAAACTGTACTTAGTGAGATTTTCTCAATCACGTCTGGATATTTTTTCATTACAAAGGCCCAAGCCTCATAATTTATCTAGAAATTAATTCTTTGTACTTTAATTCACACAAGTTGATTGTCATGAAAAAGAAAATTTGACATAGAAAATGTACCCTTGAAAGATAAAAGTTTTTTTTTTTTTTGATAAACCATGAGGAAAACAGCCGCCTCCAAGATATATATTCCCATCGAAAATTAGTTAAAATGCTTCTAAAACTGAGGTAAACTAAGTATGTATATACCTGCCTAAGTCCAATTTTCTTTAAAGAAATAAAGCCAAAAATTACGTAGTTTTAAAATAGCTTTTAACCACCGAACCATGTAAGCTTTGTTTTTATTTCTGATGTGATAAAATCTTTACTGCAAAAATTTCCAGGTTACATTTTTCTGTCACAATTTCCCGTCAAACTTTCCAGTCAGTTTATTTTTAACTATATTTTTACGAGGCGGCCAAGACCGATCATCGGTTGTAGCGCCAGCTAAGTAAGTAAGTAAGTATATTTTTAATAACATAATTTTTCTTTTGCGAATTTTAAAACGAAAAAGGATGCCTCTATTACTATTTCTACTACTTTTCTACTACCACTTTTATACTACTACTTTTTAACTACTACTACTATTACTATTTTCTTTTTATTTTCTACAACTATTTTCTCACTTCTTTTTTCTGCTATTACATGTCGCCCCTGCGACATTGACATTACTTCTATTATACTATCTATTCTCTACTATTTTCTACTATTTCTACTACTATTTTCTACTTTTTTCTATAACATTTTCTTCTATTTCTACTACTATTTTCTACTTTTTTTTATAACATTTTCTATTAATTTTTCTAATACTAATACTAATTTTTCTAGTACTTTTTCATTTGTACTACTTTTCTAATGCATTTTTCTATTGCAATTTTCTACTACTCTTTTTTTAATTTGAAGAATTCTTTAAATAAGTATTTACAGTTTTTTGATAAAAATCCACAGGAAATTTTAGCACGTCTTAGTGCTATCATTTAGTATGTCTTAGTGTCTATTTTAATTGAGCTAGTTATCTGAAACAAATTTACTGTTTGCTTACTCATATTTATGTAAACACTTTTCTCTAACGATTTTCATAAAGGAATTTGTCAAACTGATGTTATCACATCATGCGACGAGTGGCGAAGGGACTTATTGAACTCTAACAATTTACACAAAGATCAAAACCTCTGAAGCCTAATTATTTTAATGAATTAACCCTATATAATTTTGTTTTCATAATTTTTACTTTTCAGGAACATTTACGTAAAAATAATCAAATCAGATGATCAAATGATTTATATCGATAAGAAATATTTTTTTAAAAGTCACTTTGTTTTCCTAATACTTAATCATAGTTTATTGGAAAAAGATTCAAAGTTTCAAATGGTTTTGACCTTTAGTTAGTGCTGCTATTTGACAATTATCTCACAGGTTTCACTAATTATGTTAGGTATTTGCTAATGACTTCATATAATATTCCATGAATGGGGGTAAGGAGTTGTTGTTGTCTATAGAACTTAGCCATATTCTAATGCCAGATATAATTTCTGTAATACTAATGACATTTGCATACATATTGACATACTTATATAAACTCTCTCGAAATAAGCGAGATACCAAGCATTTTTAGGGAAAAGTTAGTAAATTATGTGCTGATATATTTCCTTTGTAAAGGGTGATTTTTTAAGAGCTTGATTTTTGAAAATTCAAAAAAATGCAGAAATTTTATAAAAGTGAACGAAATTTTTATTTCGATCGATAAATCCATTTCTGCCATTTACTTTCTAAAGATAATTTTATTTAAATGTTGCCCCCGGCTACGCTTCAAGTGGTCCATTCTGAAGGTTCAATTTTGACACACTTTATCATGCATTTCGGCCAGAATCTCACCAAAGACACGTTCAATGTTGATTGTCCCTATAGACGAGAGACTTAACATACCCCCACAAAAAATAGTCTAACGGGGTCAAATCACACAATCTTGGTTGCCAATTGACTGCACCAAAACGTGAGATTAACTGCTCACCAAATTCGCCTCTCAATTGATGCATTGTTTCGCGTGCCGTGTGGCAGTGTGGCATGTGGCACCGTCCTGTTGGAACCACATGTCGGCCAAGTCCAATACTTGCGGCCTTCATCGTCTTTGAAGAAGTACGGCCCACTGATGGCGCCTGACCATAAACCCCACCAAGCAGTGCATTTTTTGGGATGCATTGGTAGCTGTTGAATTGCCTCTGACTGGTCTTCACTCCAAATACGGCAATTCCGCTTATTGAGCCAAAAATTAGCCCCTTCGCTGAAGACAATTTTGCGATTAAACGCACTTTTCACAGAGCACGAATTTTGATAATAAATTTCAATAATTTGCAAACGTTGTTCAGGCGTAAGTCTATTCATGATGAAATGGCAAACCAAACTGAGCATTTTTTACTTTGACACATGTCAAGAATCACGCGTGAACTGTCAGAAATAGAAACGTCAAAAACCAAGTAGCAAAAAAATCACCCTTTATGTACTACCAAAAAAGAGAGATATCACTTATATTGGAAAATGGGCTCTAGGTTGATGTGCCCTTATTAAGTAGTGAATTTGAAATCGCATTAAAAATGTATCAAAAATCTGTAAACTATAGTTAAACTCAAGCAATGAAACGCATACAGATAACTTCAAGTTGTAACTTATGTATATTCTCAGGCACTGGTTCGAGTTAAGATACAAAAATCAAATTATCAATTGCATATTAAAAATTCAGAAGTTAATTTTTAATTTATGAAAAGAATAACAAGGATAAGTTTGACATATACATAATTAAAATGTAAAAGAGTGCAATTCTCAAAAAAAAAAGAACCAACTTTATTACCAAAAACAAGGTGCCATATGTTGAAAACTAAGAACTTAAATAAAAAATGTATAAACCAAAATGTACATATAATATAAAACAAAATAATAAATACAAATATAAGCAGATTCATTGCAAGCAATAACATTGCAAGCAACATATCAAATTGTTGCTTCCGCAATAAAAGCAGCACACTGAAACAAGTTCAAGTTGATCATGTTGATAATATCAACAGTAATAATAATAATAATAATAGCTGGAATAACAAAAACAACAGAAATAACAACAAAAGCCACAGCCGTCAAAACCAGCAACTGATCTGGATCAAAAACAGCAACAACAACAACAAAAGTTGATTTTCATAATTTAAGCTGTTTGGAAAGGAAGCAACAACCAACAAAAACCAATTGCAACAGCAACATATCGTTCAATCAGCAACTTGAGATTCTTTCACTGTACATTTTTTACTTCATTCTTCAAACTTCTTTTGCTTTTCACTTCATCATTTTGTTTTTCTTCCATTTCTTCGTCCTCGTCTCCTTCTTTGTACACACCCTTCTTCTTATACTTTTGTTTAGTTGTTGTACATTTTCCGGTTTGCTTTTATGCTGTTTTAAGCAGTTCATGATCATTAAATCAAAACACATGCAATTATTGCACAACTACAACAACAATAGCAACAACAACAAAAAAAAAGATTAAAATAAAAGAAAAATCGAAAAGAATTACACGCTGCGATCAACGCGATTGCTGGTCATCATCATCGCCAGAGACAGAGAATTATCAAGTGCATACATAAATATGTGGTAGTACCAATAGCAGCAGCAGCAACAACAGCAGAAACAGGGGCAACAGCAATATATGTTTGCAGCTGTAGTTGCTTTTGTTACTTGTTTTGCTGTTGTTGTTGCTGATGTTCTTTTTGATGCTGCTGCTGTCAGCATTATTAGAGCGCAACGTCAGATGCACTGGAAACTGTATGTATAAATAATAAAAATGTATTTAAAGAGCAATGACGTTGATCCTCAACTTGATTCATTGCTATCACTTCCCTGTAAATTTGTACGCCACATATAAATATGTATATACAATTCATATAAATTGTATCTGTGTTAGTGTAAGTACATATGTAAGTTGTTGTAGAAGTGCAATCGCATCATTATACTCGTAATTTGTATCATCAATTGTAAATGGCGGTGGATCCAAAAAGGAGACAGGGGGCTATAGGGCCTAAAGCAAGAATACAATTTTGGTATACATTTTTGGTTGTTCTTCCTTTGAGTTTTAGCCAAAATTTTGGTTTTATTTTTGGTATGATATTTTATTAGATTTTTAGTCTACATTTGGTTGTAGTTTTGACTTGGATTTTTGCAGGTATTTTTATGCTACTACTCATTGTCCTTGTAATTTTAATCTAAATTTGTCTGAATTTTAATCTGAGTTTTTGTATGATTTTCGGGCTAAATATTAGTCCGATTATAGTCTAATACTTGGTATGAATTTCGACAGATTTTCGGTTCAGGTCTGGGGTGATTTAGGTCTGGATTGTGCTTTTATCGAATGATTCTAGTTTTTGTAGGAGTTTAAGTCTGAACTTAGTTACTTTTTTAACGAAATTTTGATTTCGATGTTTGATTTTGGTATGAATTTCTTTTAAGTTTGTGTTTTGACCTGTATTTCGATCTGTTTGTTTGGTCTGCGTTTTACTTTGACTTTTTGTTTGCCTGATTTAGGGTATAGTTTTTAGTATACTTAGTTTTTAATTTTAGTTTGAAGTTTGTTCTAAATATTGTTTGCTAGTTTTGGTTTCAAATTTATTTTGTTTTTGGAACTCTAATTAGCTAAGTATGCTTTTGCTTCGACTTAACCTTTGAAGTTTGTTTCTTTTTGATCGAGTTTTAATTTAATGTTTCATCTGAGTTTTGACCTGCTTTTAGAATTGGTTTTGGTGGATTTTTCGTTCTGGTTTTTAAATCAGTTTTTAATACGAGTTTGCTATCATTTTTGACTGATTCTTAGTCTGATCTTTACATTTGGTCTAGTATGCCCGTGATCATTCTTCTATGCCTTTTTTGACCACATATCATACAAAATTGTTCCTAATTCGCAATAGCTATGGTTCCAGACCAATTTAATTGTTTACCTCAATTTGGCAAACAAAATCAGCCCCCAGCCCCCACCCCCCCAACCCAAATTATATATTCACCACTTACTCTGCTTTATTTAACTTCTGTATATCAAATATGAGTATCATTCATCAAAATAAAAATGAAAGAGAAATACTAAAACTACAATAAGTCTTGATTAATATAGTTTTGTTGTTGTTATTTCTATATTGCTTCAATTGCCTGTTGTTTTATTTCTACTTGCATCTGCAGCTTCTTGATCAGGAGCGATCACTGCCGCGCAAGTTAATCGAGTTTAAATGGTATAAGTGAGAAAAGGGCTTTTAAATTTTAAACTTGAACAGTTTCCGGTTACAAAATGCTACAAGTTTAGCTGCGACTACATATGGTGTACATATTTATACAATTTTTAACAATTTTGTTTTCGGTTTATTTTTGAAGAATGTCGGCAGACATTTTCAAGTGTAAGTAGATATAAATACTTCTTTCTCATAGCTTGAAATACAAAAAAAAAGTATAAAACTAGCATTGTTACAAGCTTTTTGAGGAATTGATCTGAAAAGATTTCAATACACAAGTAGCCCCACTATAATAATAAGCTTAGTTTGTTGTACTAGCATATCTTCAAATCAAAACACAATATATCCAAAAAAAAAAAAGTGACCATCATATTCTTCTGAAGGGAACATGTTTTATATTGGCATAAATTGCAATGGTTCTATTGACATAGATATAAAAGCAACTGGACCTTGAACTCGTCGGATCTCATTTCTATGATTGTACTATCAACGACACGATTCCGACAGAATTACCGACATCAACTTTTTTTCTTTAAAAATGTGTTTAACATAATTAACCAAAGTTCATATCTGTATCTGTAAATCTGAACCAATTCCAACGAATTTGCCTCATTACCAGACACAAAAAATAAGAAAACCAAATATTAAATTGTCAACCAATTAACCTTTGCCATGAATTATTTTGATTATCTTATCTTTATTTCCTTTACATTAGTCTTTAGTTATTTATGGTAAAATATGCTTACCAATGCGATTCGTTGCCAGCTTGCACCAAATAATCAAAATTAATTTAAATGCAAATTGAAAATATAAAAAATTGTTTTCAATAACAATTTAAAGCGGAAAGCTCAAAAACAATAATCAAACAAAAATACGATGCGCATTAATTTAAAAAATTTATTTCAATATGCAATTATAATATTTTATAAAATTATTAATTTAAAAGCACAATCAACAAACAAATTTATATACAAAAATACATAAAAATTTATTTACACTTTTTTTTCAAACTCCTCTGCCTCTGCCAGTATTTATAATTAAAAAATATGAATAAATATGTATTACAAAAGAAATATTAAATTACAAAAATGAATATTAATTTACATAATTTTATAACTTAATAATAATAAAAAAGTTTTCATATTTAACAGCTTTCGAATATGCAAGGCATCATCGTCCATCACCGTTCAAAAAGGCTACAGTCGTACAAAATTAAACTACATTTGCATCTAGTTCGTTGTTGAATAGCATCTTGAATTCAATGGCAACAAATGCATGCAACCCAGGCAACATTGAATGCATCGTGTTGTTAAGAGCAGATTGTCAATCACATAAATACATACTTACTTGCAAATATGTACGTACATTCTCTGATTATTATTGAAAAGAAATTGAATATGAAGCTGACGAAGCACATAAAAAGTATCTATATTTTTATTTAAAAAGCATAGCTTTCCGCTCGATAAAAACGACAATGAAATAATAAAAATACATATCCTACGGTGCATGCTCTATATTTTTTTGAATTTTTACAAAAATAGTGTTTTGAAAGATAAGTGTGTATAGCAATTTCATTGTTAGAAATAAAAAAAAAATAATAAAATTAGTATTGTTAAAAGCTTTTTGAGTAATTGCCTGAAAAGATTTTCTATGAAAAGCTTTTCACCTCGCCGTCCGGATTCAGCATACAACTGTAGGTCCCTCCCATTCAGGTATAAATATAACACGCACAATATGAATGGATGCAAAAAGCTGACCTAGGCTTACATAGGCTGTTGTGCCATTAAAAGAAAAGAAGAAGAAGACATAATTTAGCAAAATTATCTTAGTCACTACTAATCGACATATACCACAATAACTAAAATCTGCTTGCAGACTGTTAATACAATTTGAAAGCCAGAACAATTAAAAGTATTAAACAGTGATTTATTTTTAGTTTGAAAAGCCATGCTTGTTTGGAGAGTAGTTTTAAAAATA
The DNA here is from genome assembly GCA_958295655.1 of Palloptera scutellata. Taxonomy (NCBI): domain Eukaryota; kingdom Metazoa; phylum Arthropoda; class Insecta; order Diptera; family Pallopteridae; genus Palloptera; species Palloptera scutellata. The sequence continues at coordinate 65,530,153 of OY282449.1, read as the reverse complement.
AACAGAAAATAGTAAATTTTAATATTTTTTAATCAATGGTAAATTCACCTACATAGATAAAATAATAAACTAGATAATGAAATTATAATCTCACTGTTCCTTACCATCGTTGCCATTAAAAGAAAATAGGAGATCCTTACACATTTTTCAGAGTTTACGGCTGTTCAAACATATGTAAATATAAGCAAATTAGGCAAGTTTTGAAAAAGTTCCTAATTTAGCTTTCGGGGCCTCTCTAAAAATACGATCCCCTAACCTCTCTCTTTCCCTAACCTCTTTCCCTAACTCTCGTCAGACCTGCATTAGAAATTCAAGAACTAATTTTATAATTTAAACTAAGTATGAAGTTTTCCTTTTATCCGACTATTATTCTAAGAAATCTTCGATATTTTCATTAAAATTCAATGGCTGCACTTCTGTCAAACTGAGAACTTGCGATCCTCTAACGAAAAGAGTATTCAAAAGTTTCATATCAAATATTAATGAAAACGCTGCAGAAAGCAAAATAACTTTGATACTTTTTAGAAATTTCCACGTTTAGTGTTTCTAAAATTGAGTAAGGCTTTACGAAAATCCAACTGGTAATCAGGAGAACATTTTCACGCCTTTGAAAACAAAACAAAAAACACAATTCTGCTACTTTGTGGCTTTGACTGTAGTTTGCGTCTTCAATAAATATAAAATCGCCATATGAATAATGTGCCTGTTTCTAACAAAACAAGTCTGCAATAAGTTGACGAAGAGGCTTGGTTTGTTTTTTGATTGCCCCGGTAAGGGAATCTTAAGCGGCCCAATCCCCTTGGCTTTTCAGTAAACCTAGCACTGATAAGCTCTGCCTGTACAAATGTATCTACTTACATAAGTACTAAGAATGTCCAATTATATTACTTTCTATAGATAAATGATTTCGTATGATTTTCTTTATTCGTTTAAAGCTTCATTTCAAACAACTTTCTATGGAAATATCTATTTTTGTTGTATTATGTTTTGCTATTTTTGCGGTAGTCTTAATGCTAGCGAGAGCGCTTTAAATTTCATGGTAGTATAAAAAGTAAATAACAAAAATAACAACAATGTTGCAACAATCAAGCAAACAAGCGAGCAGAAAAAAATAAACGCATATTATAATAAAAATAACAAAAATACTGCTGTGATCACTCGACATGTGAGTATACATATGTATATGTACCATATGTGTGCATGTGTGTCTGTGTCTGTTTATCTACTCGAATTTCAATTTCATTTTCAATTTCAATATTTGTTTGTTTGCTGAGTCGTCATCCAATGAATAATCCTTAGCTGCATGTAAATCTTCTTCTTTTTCAGTTTCTCCTTCAAAACAAAATCATCATTGTTGTTGTTTTGCAATAAAATTACGATAATCGTCTTAAAAGAAGTAAATAATACTTTCTTTCCAATAGCGTATAAGTAAGCGATTCACAATAACAAAACGATATACATTACTCTATGAATTACGCGAAACTTATTATGAGAATTTATAATATAGAAATTGATTTTCTCCCCGTTTTTATTTATTCTACTTTACTTTAGTATTTTGAAAATAAATAATTTATTTTGAAAATATTGTATTTGAAGTTTATACTTTCGATTCGAACAATTTTGCTAGCGTATGCATTAAAATATATTTATAAACACACACACACACACGCACACATACACACGTGTACACAATAAGACTATTAGTGAAAATAATTTATTTGCCAAATAGCACAGATAAACTGATACGCAAGAAGGAGCGAGAGAGGGTACAAATCTAACAACACGTCGAACAGGTAATTTCACCTACGCACACATGCTTAGACCTACTTTCGCTTAATGGATTACTTCCCTGTAAACATTTTTGAGAGCGGAGCAAATCAGCTACAAGTGGTAACCGCTATCAAAACATCGGTGATGATAATTGCCGATGAGTTGTGTCTGATTCCCGGTTCGTAGATAAATGTCTCCTTTACCCCCTTTATCGAGAACCTTGTAGAATAAGCTGAAAAATTACAAATAAACTTTACCTCTCTGTCAATCGAACAAGCTCCTATAAATCCTTACAATTATCGACCAACTAAGTTGCAGGGGCACGGTTTATAAGTTCAATTTTAAATGCTCTAATTTCACAAAGAATGGTTTTAAGTTTACAAGAGAAATTTGCTGCGACGTCAACACGGGTCAGTGTGGATCTCTGATCACTTGATCAATCGAAAAGACGTAGGTAAAAATTCGAACCGTTTTAAATTCCGTCCTCAAATTCTCATATATTCGCAAATATCCTCATTTAAAAAAAAAAAAAAAATTGATTTGTTTTTTCAGAAATAGTATGTATACTGCTGATACTACTGAAGATAGCTTCAAAATTCAAGAGGAAGTGAGAAACTGACCCTTTCATTTTGACATTACTTAGTCTGTAATTAGGTACTTATAAAAATTATAAATTCTGTAAGTTTGTTTAATATGAAACACGTTATCTTATATATGGTAAGTACAAGAAAATCAACTTAAAAACACTTGCAAAACAAGAAGTTGCTACATTCTCACTCTACTAAAATTCATTGCCAAGATGAATTCTACTTTGAGTCGAAAGAATGTATGTATGTAGTATAAGCTAAGAAAATAGACAGACCTGCCATCTAAGTAAATCTAAACACAGCTCGATAGACATTAGGGTACGCTTAGAAAGTATAGAAATACCATTCGCAGTATCACGTTCATCTGACACACTCGTTGAGAAATCGAATCGTATTGTATAGTCAAGTATGTTATCGAAATGTACTGGAATAGCAGAGGTAGAGATAGATAGAGAGCGAGACTTGGATAGCACAGTACAATGTAGAACACAAAAGTATAGAAAAGTATAAACTCAAGTCAATAGGCCACCCAAAAAGGAAGATGAGAAGATGACGTGAGATTCTTTGTATGGATATTGTCGTTTTATATGGTGAATGAGTGGCGCTAGTGCTTTAATATTTACAGTGCCGCCACCAAGAAGCAAAAGTAGAAGCAACGAAGGAAATAGCCGACATCGACGACTTTGAGCTATTTTGAAAACTTATACTTTTGTGTGTGGCAGAATAAGATATAAATATGTACAAGTAAACACAGGAAAAAATACAAAAGCAAAAGTAATTCTTAAAAGCTATAAACAACAAACATAAATAAATAAATATAACAAATACTAGAATAGTAGCAGCAAGCAAGGGGAATATAAAATTCTAGAAGAACCCAGGATAAAAAAACGTCACTGCGTAACTTACATAAAAATTGGTTTAAATCTAGAATTTATTCTAAAGCAGTGAAGGCCAAATGTGCACTTTAAGCTTTCAGATCTTTAATGCGTAAAAGCTTTTTGTGTACTTACTTTACTTTTAATGGCACAACAGCCCATGGAGGGCCTAGGCCGAGCTGTTTCGCATCCACTCATGTTGTGCGTGTTATATTTGTACATGAATGGAAGAGACCTACAGTTTTATGCCGAATCCGAACGGCGAAGTGAAAAGCTTTTCATAGCAATTTTTATTCTTGTAGGTTTGCCATTGCCTGCCAAGAGGTGGTGCCGTGTAGAAAAATTATTTTTTCTACTCTTTTTTTGATTTTGCCTGTTCCGAGATTCGAACCCCGACATTCTGCGTAGAAGCCCAACGCACTACCACTACGCCACAGCTTTTTGTGTACATATGAATATAAATTCTATGAATTTTGTAGAATGGCCGTCACTGTTTTAAAATGAATTTTCACAAACTTTAATCATAGATTATTATATTATCGAAGTAAGTTTAGATTTTATAAGCAAGTCAATTCTTTCGTATTAGGGGGATTCAATAAGTCTAACTTGCCCTTGCTTGGAGCAAGTGTAACAGAATTGCATGACTTTGGCAGCCATACAACGAAGAAACAACAACAATTGTTACTATTCTTGCACCGTGTAAGGGCATATGCCAAACTGATTCGCCATAGAAAGAAATTGCTCCAACGATGCATTAGAATCGATGAAATTTATTAACTCCAATTCATACTAAACTTGAAAACGTTAAAAAGAAAGAAGTACTTCATCTAGAAAAAATAATTTTAGAGCCATAGCTCAGGGTATAAATACCTTAACATAAACCAACAAGTTCCATAATTTGTTTCGCTGGGTATATTTGATTGGCAATAGCAAAACTCTTTCGTAAATTGCGAACTAAGCAAATCACACACGTTTCGAAAAGCTGCATAACTATAGTAGATGGTAGAGGTATTATGCTTACATATTGAGAGATAAAGGAAACTCAAACATCCTGCAAAATAACTTATGAGAAGTGTCACATGAGCCAATGCCACGATGCCATTGTTGACTGACGATGATGACGACTACTGCTGCTACACATACTCGTACATACTACGACTACTTGCTTACTAGGGGATGTGGACGGGCAAATGAATGTTTTGTGTACTTACTGTTTCTTGTGCAAATAAATGCTAAAAGCTTACAGTAAAGCAGCATGTGGAAAATTGATTTCAAATAACGTCTAGCTGTGAGTATAAGTTAGGCAAAGAAAAAACTGTGTTGTGGATGAGTAATGGAACTGAAATTCTATCGAGATTACACAAAAGTTAACATTCGGATCGAAAATAATCAGTGTTTGCCATAATTTTCGAAGCTTTTGCAAATATTTTATGCAATTTCACAATTCTCAAAATGTATCAATAAAATTTAAATTTCAGAATTAATATCAATTATGCGAAACTTTCTTTAGACCCGTAATTTTTCTTTGAATATCTTTTGCTTTTACTTAATACCTAATCCTAATGCAATTTTCTTCCTACTACTTATTTCAAATAACTTTATCTAGTAGGCTTATGATAAGTAATAGTTTCTTGTTTTAATTATTTACTTTGAATTTAACTTTGATTTTAAAAATACAGTAGATAACGGATATAGGAAAAATACTTATAAATAAAAAATCACTAATAATTTTAGCAAGAAAATACCTGCTTGAATTGATTTAATCTACCGCATTATAGACAAATATCGATTTTAGAATCTTGACTCAGAATTTCATTACATCACCACATTTTCCTCGATTTGAATTGTTGATTTTTTGAAGGAGTACACCGTTCTGACCTATTTCTCATACCGACAGACTACTACCATATTAGAATTCAGGTTATTTTAGAGTCCCAAAACTTTGATGACTGTTGTTTGTTATAAAAATTTTTTTAGTTTTTGCACCAATCTTCCATCCCTCTCTACACCCCATTTCCAGGGTTTTAGATAAGTGAGTCAGGGTGTAAGTTTTGTTTTATTATGAAATTTTATTTCAAAACATTTACCTTCTATGTTAATTTTTAAAAGAATTTTCTTATATCCGTTATCGAAAGGGGAAAGTGATGTATGCTGGTGTAAAGTAAAAAATAGTATTTTAATTTTGGAATCCTACTTATGAATTATTATAAACATGTTTTAAAATAACCGGAAACCATTTTTCGAATAAAAGAAAAACATTGACATAAGACATTAAATCGTGTGATTTTTAAAATTTCTTAAATCCGTCATTTACTGTAAATTATATTTGATTTGAATTTTATTTCATAAAATTATGCACTTTAACCCCTCCAGGGATTTTGTTCTCATATGAGGACAATAGTAAAAAAATATTCGCTAAAAGTTTTTCTGTTCCAATTCTGAAGTTGGTTAAAGCAAATTTTTCCTATAAAATGCACTGAATTTAAGTAATTATTTGGAGATAACGTTGAAATGTAATTAGTGAAACTTTAAGTTAGAAATCATAGCTCATACGTTGAAGGTCTTTTGTTACATATATCTTCAAGAAAATTTATCAGCCAATAGCTAGTAAAAAGATTTATTCCGAAAAATTAGTTAATGGCAAACTAAGCCATGGCAATGTAAATTATTTCAAAGTGCATCAAAATTCAAGTGGTCGCTGTGGTAGTGCGTTGGACTGCTGCGCAGAGTGTCCGGGGTTCGAATCTCGGCACAGGCAAAATCAAAAAACAGTAGAAAAAATAATTTTCCTACACGGCACCCACCTCTTGGCAGGCAATGGCAAACCTACAAGAGTAAAAATTGCTATGAAAAGCTTTTCACTTCGCCGTTGGGATTCGGCATTAAACTGTAGGTCCCTTCCATTCATGTACAAATATAACACGCACAACATGAGTGGATGCGAAGAGCTCGGTCTAGGCCCTCCATGGGCTGTTGTGCCATTAAAAGTAAAGTAAAGTAAGCATCAAAATTCAATCGTCAGAAAATGAGAACCATGAAGGTTTTGAAGAGGTGAAAGTTTTAATTAAAAGTTTCACAAGGAAAAACTTTATCTCAGATGTCAATCTGCAGTTGTTCATATGTATAGATAGTCATATATCATGGTTTCTCAGATTCTGAACAATTAAGGTAAAAAGTTATTACTTACGCTGGTTTAAAACGACCATAGTTAGGTGCCGTTATTAGTGTAAATACAAAATATTTACGAGGATATTAATGACGGTGACCACAATAATTCAGATGTAATATACAAAATTTCAACCAAATGTCAAATTCATAAATAGAAAGAACCGGTCAAGTTGAAAATTTAAAATATGCAATTGAAGGAAACAAACACTGAATTAAATTAAATCCAATTCAATACATACATCCTTATATGAAATTTAAATAGTACATCGGGCAATAACCTCGCCAAATGAAGTTTTAATTTTCAAAGGGATATTATTCAAAATACAACAAAATTTGGTATTGTGAGTTGGGTTGGTAAGTTCAAGTAAGTTCAAAATTTAGGTAGGCGCTGTATTGGCAGTCAGTGTTTCATAAATTGTAAAAAATCTGCCCATAAACGAAAGCTGAGTTTTGATAGGGTTAAACAATTAAGTTTTCCCTTACCTAAAGTACAAAACGATTGTGGCAAAAGTTTTTGTTAGCAAAGAAAACCTATATAAGTATACCATAACTTATTGATGCAATCAATATGACAATACTTACTAGCTTATATAAATAAAAACCAACAACACATAATTTTGTGTACAAAACTTTTCGACATTTATTACAAACTTAATTGCTTTATTTATACACATACAGAGTAATTTATGCAAATTCCAAATTGTAACTGTGTTATTAAACTCTTTCAATAAGATTTATAAATGTTTAACAATGTAGAAAGAAAAACTAAAGATTTCCATGTGCCTTGAGTGTGCCTTGCTTACCTTAATTTATTTACCAATTTCGTACTATTGGGAAACAATAGCAACAAAATGCAATGAGATATAAAATCAAAGCGAACAAGAACATCATAAATATTCGCGTATCAGAAGAAATGTAAAATATCTAAAGGCAGTAATTACAAATTATTGAAGGTAATTATATAGTATGTTGTGCATGCAATCAACCAGTACTCGACTGAAGGCAAGATCATACCATTGTGGTCTTGTGCCAGAGGGGCATTAAAAATGTTATTTGATGTACTCATAGCGGGTGGAATGGAGGGCTAGTTAATGTGTGAATGTTGTACGAGCAAGCGGGTAATCGAGAAGTAGGAGAAGGTAAGTATCAAGTGAATCCGTGCGCAACCACACGCACATCTTGTTTATTGATGTACTAACTCTGAATTTCTACTATGCGACGGTGATGGTGACGGTGACGGCAACGGTGACGGCGACTACGTACTTCCTTGGACCTACGAATTATCTACGTTTCTATCAAACTATCTAAGCATGTACCTACCATCTTTCTTAAATATTATGTGCGTGCATGAATGACTGTTTCTGTATATAGTTACTCGTATTTAGGTATGAGCTTGATATGATCGGCATTTAGCTTCGGTAGATATAAAACCGCCAAAGGTGTTTTCTAAAATTTAAATGAATTTGCTTTCGTAGGGTTTACTATGTATGGTATATAGTATTATGTCCGGTCATAACGCTCTTGCATACAATGAACCTAATTATTCTTAAACTACTTTTATTGCTCACTTCACAATTATAAGTATAACAACAACGAACGAAAAAACAATAAAAACACAATAGCAACTTCTTTAACCTCTGATGTCAGTCATTTGGGTCTACGTAAGTAAAATTTGTAACGAAGTTTCATTTTCAGTTCTTTAGAATTCTTTGTTTTTAAATATTTCAAAGAGTGTATGTGAGTGAGTGGCCAGCGTATTATTGCATGCAACATGCAACAAGTTGGCTACAATTAAAATATTTTAAGTCAAGTTACATACTCACATCACAGCATAAGGGTACTCGAGGTTTTTTGTTATGACTTCGTCGAAAAACATTTCTAAAAAAAAATTCAATTAAAAAAAATACGAGCACATGACAAACTGAATGAATTCCAACTGAGACTTCCGGCTTTCAAATTTCAATACATATGTATGTACATAAATAAATATTTAATTCTAGAACTCACACAATTTCTAAACCGTGCTTGGTTAGGATAAATTTACCAATGATTCAAACTAAAAATTTCAGTTATTGAGCGCGCGCGATGTATGTGAAATTTCGGAGTGCTTGTTTTGGGAATTGGCTTTGTTTTTTCTAAAGGGATGTCACCTAAATGAGGCGCAGTGGGTTCTTGTTTTATGTAAAATTTGTTTGTATCATATGTAGCTTATAGATTAATTTATCAGATGCAATTTTACAAAAATAAAAAATAATAATAAAGTAGGCTAAGTAACTAAAGGGTGATTTTTTAAGTGCTTGGTTTTTGATAATTCTAAAAAAAAACACAGAAATTTTACAAAAGTGAATGAAATTTTTATTTGGATCGATAAATCAATTCCTGTCATATACTTTTTAAAGATAATTTCATTTAAATGTTGCCCACGGATACGGTTCAAGTGGTCCATTCTGAAGGTCCAAATTTGGCACACTTTTTCACACATTTTGGCCGGAATCTCACCAATGACGCATTCGCCTTCAATGTTGGCTTCCAAAGCAGCAATCGTGTTTGGCTTATCCTTATAAACAAGAGACTTAACATGGCCCCAAAAAAAATGGTTTAACGGGGTCAAATCATACGATCTTGGTGGTCAATTGACTGCACCAAAACGTGAGATTAACTGCTCACCAAATTCGCCTCTCAATTGATGCATGGTGCATGGTTTCGCGTGCAGTGTGGCGTGTGGCATGTGGATCCGTCCTGTTGGAACCACATGTCGGCCGAGTCCAATTCCTGCATTTTCGACAAAACAATTACTGTTATCATCCAACGGTACCATTCTCCATTGACCGTAACGTCACGGCCTTCATCGTCTTTGAAGAAGTACGGCCCAATGATGCTGCATAATACTGCCCATAAACCGCACCACACAGTGCATATTTCGAAATGCACTGTTAGCTGCTGAATTGCCTCTGGCTGGTCTTCACTCCAAATATGGCCATTCTGCTTATTTACGTATCCATTGAGCCAAAAATGAGCCTCTTCGCTGAAGACAATTTTGCGATAAAAATACACGAATTTTGATAATAAATATCAATAATTTGTAAACTTTGTTCAGGCGTAAGTCTATTCATGATGAATTGGCAAACCAAATTGAGCATTTTTTACTTTGACACATGTCAAGAATCACGCGTGAACTGTCAGAAATATAAACGTTACAAAACCAAGTAGCAAAAAATCACCCTTGAGTTGGGATTTTAAGTGATTAATGGAAGAATGAAAAAAATAATTAGCTCAAGCAATTAAAAATTATAATAAAAAACTGTCAAAAATACCATAATTTCCCTATCTTGAAAATATGCCATCAAACTTTTTTCAGAAATTACCAAATTGGTTAAATTTTACATCTATTTTTCTAATTTCAGAAGTATCATAAATATTTTGATGGATATAAACCAGGCTCTTGCAAAATTTCGTCCGGATTCAGATTTAAGTACGAGTTTGGGTTCAAGAGATGTTCAAACCAAATATAAATAAATGTGTAAATATTATTTAACAATTATATAATGAAAATTTTGCATTTACATATATGAGCTATTGATTGTGAAGCGGCCCAAGCCCCAAAACTTCTGAAATAAAGTTATACTTTATACCATACTTAAAATATAATAATACCGGGTGGCTCCACGCTTAAATTGGACTCACAGCCAGGAAAAGAAGATATAGGCACAGCCGTCACCGAAACGTCTTCAATCAACATTATGAGATTTAAAGATTTAGATATTTTAGCGAGCAAAACTCCTTGGTGAAAAATCCATCACATTAACAAAATTATTTTAGAATCTCAAAAAAATCTTTTTGGTTGTATGCACAAAAATACAGGGGTTTTCTTTCAATAGGGGCATAACAAATTTGTATTTAAATACAAACGCATCATAATTTGTTTTTTGTTTTTTCATCTGGCAATGCCATAACGACATTCACGGTTTACAATTTCATAAAGGTGAATTTCACGAACGAACAAAGTTTGGAAATTATTAAAAATTACTATTACTACCGAAACTCTGAGTCTGTGGTCACAAGTTTAACAATGCTTACTCCAATTATCGGTCGAAATAATCGTCCCACCAGACACAGGCTGTGCTATAGTGAATAAATTCGAGTCAACATAGTCACGATCAGTGTGTCAGTGAGGCAAAGTACTGAAAATATCGCAGCCGAGCTTTAGTTCAAGATGAACCATATCAGTCGATTTAACGCCGTTCGCAAAAATTAGGAATCTTTCAGTCCACATTGTGCTGGTTGAGTTCTACAAAAGTTTGAAGGAAATTCTGAATTTCATCGATACTAAATTTTTAGGTATTTTTAGCAAGAAGATCATTTTGGTCGTTATGGATTTGTCGCTAAGCTAAATATGCGTTATTGGACAGCAACAACCCCACTTACGCTTCAAGAGAAGTCAAAAAAGAAAAGATGGATATATGAACATATAAGTATATTGTGTCATATAAAAAGTATCCGCGGTTGTTATCCCCAAATCTGCCATGTGGTGACTTCGCCATGCCATGTTTAGTGACTTCGCTATCTACTGACACCTTACGTGTCGTTCTTGCTCCACCAGTTGGAAAATTTCATCGGCTTTTTCAGTGACTGGCCGACCAGAGCGAAGTGCATTTTGGATATCGAAATTTCCGGAACGGAATCGAGCAAACCAATTCTGGGTCTGGCGCACCAGTCTGGTACTCACAGCACCATCACCGTAAACCGCATAAGTTTTTCGGTATGTTTTTGCAGCGGTTTTACCTTTTCTATAGTAATAAAGTACCAAATAGAGTATTTCTTTAGATATTTCACTCATTTTCAAAAAGATGTAACTTTTTACACTAGCGATGAATGTATTCACACAAAATGTAGCCTAAAAATGTACGAAAATGTATTCGTTTGACATAATCGGACTAGTGTTGATAGATTTATGGGTACCAACAAAAACGGCGAATACTGTTTATATGACCCAATATATTCATTTACCTATGGAATTAAACAAACAAACATTTGAATGACACTTCCGTTGAGTATCAAAAGTAAAATGGCATCGTATTTTAGTTTTTACTGGAGTTGCCAAAAGTCGAAACTCATACCGGTACAGGACCAAGCCTAAATTTCTCGCTGGGCTTGTATTGCTTATTGGGCAATTTAAAATGCAAGAAATTCTCTCAGCTGATAAAAGTTTATGCCTGCCTAACCCAGGCAATTTCAAACTTAAAATAATCAATTTCTGCCTACTGGGAAAAGTATTGTGAACTTGTAAACTCTAATAAATTAAATTGTTTTATTGAAAATTTACCGAGCCTACAAAACTTCAATCAAACCAAACTGACCAGTGCAGTTTATGGTTAAAGTTTTCCTCTCTTCCACATACATACTAAGTGGAAACTTTCTTTTTCTTTTATTTTAATGGCACAACAGCCCATGGAGGCCCTAGGTCGACCTTGTTTCGCATCCACTATTTATAGAAAAAACAAAAAACAATATTACAAGACATCACCAGGGAACCATTACATATTGCTAGAATATTTGAATGGGAAAGAAAATTTATTAGTTAAACGAAATATTTAAGTAGTTGCGCACCTACGAAGTGTGACCTACTTAATTTTGTGCGCTATTTTTTGGAACGCGTAGATAATTTACATACTTTGTGTATGTGTGTGTGTGTGTCTGTTTGTTGTCTATATAACTTGGAGAATCACTAGCTCATTACTTATACTTTCATAGGCAAAAGTGGTTTTTCACTTTTAGAGAATATTCCATGTTATCTAAATATGTAAATTTCATGTTAGATAAAATCGTATACGAATATTCTACAATTGGCACACCTATTTCTAGTTCATTTTATTTTCTAAATGTATTCGATTAAAAATTTAACATCACCACTAAAATGGAGGTTTCACATGTTTTTACATTTACCATACAATAAATAAAATATAACCTCCGGTGATTTAATATACGCCGCAGGTGTCTCAATGCGAATATTGTGCATTTGTGTGTATGTTTTTTTTTCCTAACATTATATACTTCTAATCTACTAACATATGAAGCAAATGTGTGTGTATGAAACAATGAAAAATTTATGACTAAAATGACACAGGCTGGGTAATCGTGTGAGCGTGTGTATGGATCAGCTTACGCTTTACTATAATTTTTATTTAAAATTTAAAGCATTTAACTTAACCTACGTAGTCTAAAGCTATTAAACTAGCTGGTTAAGCTATGCAGGCATATTCCTTTCTAGCTGTACTCATTCAAATACTGTGACTTAATTATCCATGAACAGCCAAATTCACATGGAAACCAACAAACTATGATTTAGCGATAGGTAGCTATTTAGCGAAGAAGGCAAAGGCTTCGCGCATACTTCATTAATTGCTAGATGAAAAGACTTGGCACAGTTCATTACTTACCACCAAACAAGCCAAACAGAAAAAATACATGAAATAAAATACAAAAGACCAAACTTTCCGAGCAAAAGAATCTAGGTAGTTGTAATAAGTACTACGTAAAACAAAAGGTTGGAACATGAAAGCTTAAGCTTGTTAAAAAAGTTTGAAAACAAGTTATTGTTGTATTTTCTGAATGTTTGCGTATTTTTTTTGTAACAATTTTTTCCTTTTTTTTTGGTGGTGAGCAAAAATAAAAACGCGCTTATGATTTTTCTTCACTACTTATTCTCCATTTGAGCAAAGTTGAAACTTTTCGCTTGTGTGGCAAAATTAATGATTTAATTATTTTTTTTCTGCACTTTTTTTGTTGCGGTTCTCAAATATGAATAAAAATATATTCTGTTAAAATTTGTGTAATTTGTGTGAATGAAAATAACAAAGTATTCACTTAAGTTGGGCAATGTCCGACTTTACTATATGATTTTTCTAAAAATATTACAAGTATATTCAAAATTAGATTTCGAAAAATATTAACCCATTATTGCCTCTTATTATTTATTATTATTATTAGAAAAGGTATATAAGGAGTGAGATCGAAAAAATCGGACTATTTCGTGAAAATCCGCAGTGGAGCCAGAAAACCATTGCAAATAAGGCGAAAGTTGCACAAAACACTGTCTCGATGATTCTTAAAAAAATGTAATACATACTTAACAGTTGCTAGAAAATATGGTTCTGGAAGGAAATTTGGTTTCGTGTCTCCACAAAAGGCGAAGAAAGTCGTTGCTCTCTTAGAAAATTGGCGGAAAGAGCGAGTGGCAGTGAGTTTTTAGTTCGTAAAATTTAAAAAGATGCGGGCCTTAAAACATACAAAGTGCAGTCAGTACCCGACAGGAACGTTACTAAGAACTTGGTAGCCCAGAGCCAAACCAAACAGTTGAAGATAGATTTTTAAAAAAAATTCGATTTCTGTGTTATGGACACTTACGTGTTGTCTAAATTTTCTCAATTGCCTGGTTAAGAGTTTTACACTGGAAAGGAACGAGGAGGAGTTGAGGAAAGATTTAGGATAAAACAAAAGTCCAAGTTACCGAAGAAGTTTCTGGTATGGCAAGCGATTTGTAGTTGTGGGGTAGGGAGTAAAAGTTTCGTAACAAGTGGCACTGTTAACGCCGAAATTTATGTGAAGCAGTGCCTCCAGAAGAGATTGCTGCCCTTCACTAGAAAGCACAATGTATCTACTTTCTTTTGGCCTGATCTAGCCTCCTGCGATTACAGTAAAGTAACACTTAAATGGTTCGAAGACCAAAACATCAAATTGGTACCAAAAATCACCAACCCACCAAATTGCCCAGAACTTCGGCCTATCGAGAGATCTTTTCTAGTGAAAAGAACATTAAAGGCAACAAACAAAGAAGCTAAATCCATGGAAGAATTTAGAAATAAGTGGAATGCTGCCGCCAAGAGAGTCTCAGAAATGACAGTAAAGGCGCTAATACCGGAAAAGCTGTCCGAATTCTGTAAAAAACAACAAGTTTTATTTTTTGATCATTTTATCAGAAATTAAATTTTCTTTTCAAAACTGTTTACATTTTTTTATTTGCATAAGGGGTTTCAATGCTAGGACAATTTAAAGTTATCCGATTTGTTCGATTTCACACCTTACATACACTGTTTGGCTCTACAGTTTAACGCTAGTTCCAAACGGTGGGTTGTCAATTTTTTGTCAATAGTTGGGTTTGGCCTCTTACAAACTATAACTATAAATTCTTGAAAAACATGCTTCGGACATTTTTTCCACAATCGATTCAGCCCATAATTTTGGATTCTATCTTTAAAGTCATTGGGATTTTGAAACCTAACTTTAAAAGGCTTAAAAATCCCAAATTACTAATTTTTTTACTGTCTATAAAATACAAAAAAACTATGTTTTGAAACTTTGTTTCGATTTTTGATCCGGTTTTGATAATGTTTACAGTTTTGAAAAACACTAACCTCAAAACGCAAAATTCTGATTTTCGATTTTTTTTTATCATATATGAGCTTTTTAAGAATTATGTAGTAATGCTTTTATGATAAAGAACTTACAATTGCCGTTCTAAAATTTATTGCTTATCCCGATTCTATAATTTTACACTGAGATAGGTAAAATCAAGGAGTCAAGCAGTTCTCTGCATCACACCTTTAGTGCGTGGAGCCACAGCCTGTAAAGGCCTTACTCTTACAAAACAATGTGGATCCAGACTAGGCAGTCGAAAGGTACCACTGCCCAAAAATTCTAGTTAGCATGTGTCCATCGATTACAATTAGAGGTTAAAGACTGGTTTCGAGCAGCTGGTACTTGCCCTTCCAAGTAAGTAACTATGGGCTTAGTGTAATAATGGGGGCCATGGGCACAGCGGATCTTTGTTTCTCTTATACTCGTGGATTTGTTATGAGCAAAAGAGTATATAATATTTCCAAACTAGAGGGTTCTTCTACCATATCTTAACCGGCCGATAAAGAGGAATGCAGACTCATTGATACGGAGAGCTAGGTTCCAACAACAAGAAGCAGGAAAATAGCAGTACGTATCAAGGGCAAAAGAATTGGAGACTTCTTGAAGGGTTGCAAGTGCCTTATGTTTACTTTTCACAACAAGTGACTTTGTCCCAGATATCAAGAATTTAACATAAGTGGTTTTGAGCTCTGTGCAATCATAATACATATGGAATTTTTTTAATAATATGGATTTTTGTCATTATATTGTACATAAAAAATAAGATGTTTAATTTGTAAAGAAAACGTAGTTTTGGAAAATGAACGTGCAGTTCATCTTCAGTACATTGCAAACAACTAAAAAAAAAAATTTTCCAGAAAAAGGATTCAAGGATTCAAGGATTCTTAAACTTATTATCATCGTATCCTAAACCTGAATAAGTATTATGGCAAATCATAAAGGTCGACTGTAGTGAATTTCCGTAGCTGTAAAAATATGCTGCACAAAATAATGATAACTATGCATAATTATCTGCAATTTGCTTCGCTCGTTTGCAGTTGAGTGCTTTTTGTTTTTTATTTGATTCCAGTGCTATTTTCATGCTTAAAAATGATTTCCCAATTTTGTTTTAGTTTTTCCCTGGTCGGCTTTTTTTGTTTTGTTTTTGCATAACTTTGAATGTGGTAAATGACATAATTACAGAGCTATAGTGAAAGAAAAATGCTTTTCCACTTTAAAAACTTAAAATCGTTTATTTTTTTTCGGATGTCACAAAAACAGCGATATTTTTGCTCGCATTAACCTGACAGATTAAGATGCATAAATTCAGTTTGTTCCTCACGAATGCATTTCGAAACTGTTTCCCATTTTACCGCCTTGTATTTGTTTCTGCATTAACTCAACAATGAGCAACGAACACTAACACACACATAAATACAACAACAACAAAAAAAACAAGAGAAGAACCAGAAAATTTACTACATAAAGAAAAATACAAAACAAAAAATTTAGTGTCGCACAAACGAAAAACAAAAACAAGAACCTCAAAACGTGTGCGCATTAAATTTTGAGGTTTGTCGCTGCTTTCTCTATTTGTAGCTGAGCGCGTGTATGTGTGTGTTGCAACACTTGAAGTATCTCACGTTTCGCTGCTTCAGCGTCAGGCGCAGTCTCTGTCGCAGCGGAGCCTTTCTACCACGAATATTCTACACCTTCATCCTTCACCTCTGCTGCCTCTCTCATGCATGCTGTGTTGTCAGTGAATTAAGTTTCGTGTTGAATGCGCTCAAAAAGGCGTTTCGTTGTTGTTATTGCTATCGTTGTTATTACACACATACATACATACACACATGCTGCTGTTGGTATTGCTGTTGTTTCTGTTTTTGTTGCATTGTTTGCTGAGCCGCATTATTACATATCTTCACAGATACATTGTTTAAATGTATTTACAAGTGTGCAAAGTATTAAAAATTTTTATGACAGAATTTTTTATTTTATTTTTTATATATATTTTTTGTTTTTGTTCTTTGTCAGTTTTAGTTCGTTGTTTGTCTGTTTGTTTGTTGTTTGAAAGGTGCTGCTGCTGTTGTTTCTTTTGCTGTATGAGAAAATATAGTCGTAGTCGTATTGTATGTATGTACGTTCAAATAAGTGCTATTTCAATTCATTTCGTTTTTTGACAGTGTTATATGTAGTTTAACACATAGAAACACTCTCATGTGTTGGCACCGTTATTGATGTTGTTGTTGTTGTTTTATAACTTCATAAAGTAGCACTTAAAAATCAGTTCGTGAATGTGTACATGACTTAATACAAATCTTAATAAAAAGGAATTTGATTTTTATTCTCTTTTTTTCAAACCATAAAAGATGGTGAGATAATTTAGATCTTTGTGGGAAAAATCGTTCACAATTCCAGAACTTCATGCAGTTCCCATATACCTCTAAACAGGTAGATTTCTTACTGGCAAATAGGGTGAGTGTGCGAGCAAGGAAAGGCGAGCGTCGACGCGTATATTTTATGCCGAGAAGTTTTTCATCTCTCGCCCATGAAATTGATTTTTCGGCAAGAGTACATAGACGAAGACTTACTGAATACATATGCCATAAAAATTGCACAATTTTTTCGAAATGTTTGACCTCTTTTAGTAAACACCCGGCAAAGCTGGTGTTGAATATTTTTAACCAAAAGTTTCAAATTTTCCACCTGTTGAGATTATACAACCTGAATATTTTGATGATAATGATGATGACGGTAAGTTTATAATTATAATGATGTAGCAAATAAAATCGCGTGCTTTGAATATGAATATTTTGATGGAGATGATGATTTTGCAGAGGGCGTTGCATGCATAGGAGATGCAAACGATCAAAATTAAATTAATCCAGATGCTGCACATCTTGTATCAGAGAATAATCAAACTTAACTATACACGGCTTATCTTTTGCATAAAGCAGCACATAAATATTTGAAACATGTTCGTTAAAAATTCATTAGGCCACGCCTGCAATGTCTGACTCTAGTTTTTACAAGATGACTAAACCTAACCTAAAAACCCAAAACGCAAACGTTCTGAAGAAGTAAACTTCTGTAGGGCGCCCCACTGACCCACCCATTTTTTGTTTTCTTTCATATCGATTACGGTAAATTGACAATATTTTTTCATTTTTTGTTTTTTTTTTAATAATAACAAGATGCATTGTTCAAATTTATAAAGAGAAAGAGCTTAAAAAAGGAAGAAACCTCTCTTAAAAAAGGAAGAATGGCATAATGATGGCATCATTACGTCAATATTTTTGTTTTTAGAAAGACCACTCGCCTTTCTGAGCCAACAATGAAAGCCTAACCCGCTCCCAATTCGCATAGCTTAGACTGTGCTGTATTCTATAGCATAATATTGAGTTCGCCTGCATCTGAATTTGAAAAAAAAGAATAATCGGACTATAATTGATCAACCTAAAATCCAATGATAGGTGTTAATGAACCTCAAACTGAACTCATTAATAACATAAAAATAAGAAAAATATAAGTAAATAACTGTAAATCCCACAACTACAGACGATGGATATTATCTTTAACCCCCTCTACTCAACCTAATTGAACATATTTCGATTAAATTTTATGTATAGAAACTTTCTCTACATTCAGGATAAATAAACTATTAAGTGACCGAGCCTGAGGAATTATGATTTTCACAAGTTGGTCTTACTGTCGTAAATTCCCTCGACGACTTTATAGCAATACGACAAAATAAAAAACCTTGTGAATCGAAAAATATATGCAGTAAATAAATGGGTCATAAAAAAGTATCCGCGGTTGGTACCCCCACAAATCTGTCATGTGGTTGATGTTTAGTGCTGCTTCCTGACAGCTTGCATGTCGATGATTCTTCACCAGTTGGAAAACTTCATCGGCTTTTTCAATGACTTTCTGTGCATCTTCGATATCGAGTGATTAAATGTGAATTGAACGGTTTAGAGCAAACCACTCCTAGTGTTGCCAGACACCAAAAACCGCCGAAACTACTGTGTGCAAAAGTTAGTAAGACTTTGTTCATAATTTCAAATTTTTGTATTCATTCTTCCAAATCTATTTCGTCCCCTTCAAAGTAATCCCCCCGGCCCCAATACACTTGTGCCAACGTTCTTTCCAATTCTCGAAACAGTTGTTAAAGTCAATTTCCGGAATAGCCTTCAATGCGCTTAGCGATTCATGTTTAATGTCTTCAATTGACTCAAAACGGTGTCCACGAAGCGGTTTTTTGAGTTAAGATAATAGCCAAAAGTCACACGGTGCTAATTCAGGTGAATAGGGTGGTAGGGTGGTTGCGGAACGATATCAGTCGAATTTTTGGCAAAATAGTCTCGTAAAACCAATGCAATGATTTTGGAACCAATCGTGCATTCACTCTTCTTAGGCCCAAATGATGTTTTAAAATCGTTTTCACTGATCCTTCCGATATTTCAACGATGCCAGTAAGGTCTCTGACTGTTAATCGTCGATTCTCGAGCACCAATTCCTTGATTTTATTGACGTGTTGATCATCAGTTGTGGTTCGTCGTCAACGCGTTCTCGACCATCTTTGAACAATTTGTACCAATTAAAAACACTTGCTCGCGACATACAATTATCACCGAAGGCCTTTTGCAACATTCTGAACGTTTCGGCACCAGAAATTTGATTCCGCACACAAAATTTAATGGAACTTGTTTGTTGAATAATTTCACTCATTGTGAAAATCGCCGAATGCACTTTTTGTACTTCATAAAGACAAGCGTATACTAAACACTAATGATTATTTTGATGTGACATTTGGCACAGATGTCACCGACAGCCATACCAACCTTAAAAAAATAATATTTTGATGAATGGGTTTCCGCGCGAAATTTAAATTAAAAAGTCCTACTACTTTTTGCCCACAGTAGTACTTTAAAATGACTCAATATTGAATTCTGCCATTCTTCCTTTAAGAGAAGTTTTCTGCTTCAATGGTTAACAAAATTTTCTTTGTGAAACTATTGTTGAAACAATTTCCACTTTTACTTACTGTTGTAAGTAATCCTTGGTTAGGTACTGTTCTCAAAATACAAGGGAAATACTCATTTTTCTTTCAAGTAAGCAAAAATTTAATTATGTGATAAAAAAGATTAAGATTTCCTGACGCTAAAAGTTCGAGGGATATCTCCTAGATTTATTAGCAAGAAAAAATTATTCATTAAAAATTCATAAAGAAAATCTGTACACAATTAGTATAAATATCAGGCACTTAATTTTGTTTTGCTTCTTTTCTTGAAAGAAAGATTCAGGTTCTCACAATAAAACACAAGAAAAAAAGAAGTTCCATTTAAATTTGATACTTTAACCCGCGCAGCTCCTCACAATTTAACTTAAGTCGAGTAAGTATCTAGATACAAACACACTCGTATTGTATGTACTTACATATGTATGTGGCTGATGTTTTGACATGTGTTTCGGTTTAACAAAGACATTTTTACACTGACAGCTAAAAATTAACTTAAAGAAATATTTATTCACATATAAATAAAAAATAACAGAAGAGAAGAAATACATACACAACAATTTTCGAAGTTACTAAACGACAATGTTAGTAGGAAAACCTAGAGCATTAAAATGAGAATGGAAATACTTTTAAAGAAATCTTAAAAATAAAATTAATTACAGACATACTGCATCATCCAATATCATCTAACTGCATGAGGGAACACAATTAAGAGAAGAAAACTTTCACTAAATTAAATAAAAATTGTGCGACGAAATTATAACAAAACTAATACAAAGCGAAGTGAAGGGAAGCGATGTGAGGTGAAGCGCATTTGCATTTGAATCATAAAACCCACAAAAATATAAATATAGTTTTACTTATATGCATAACTAAATATATTTATGAAAAAAATGAATATGAAATAAAGTTAAGATAAATTTTAGGCAGCCGCACACAGTGCACCTAGATACATGTGCCCGTTGGGGCTTAAAGTGGGGAGTGACAAAAGCGAAAGTCCAACACAAATCTGGAAGTGACACTGATGCATCTGCTTAGGCGTCCGACTAACCGACTAACCGACTAACCGACAGCCCGACCGCCCGCCCGCATGTGTCACATGCAGCATTTTTCAAGTTTTCCATTTCTGTTTTGAGTTTTACAGTGAAAAATGTGCACGAAAGTGAAACTGAGCAGCAGCAGCAGCACCCGCCAGAGCAGAACTAAAAAGATTTATAAAATGCATTTTGTTATAAATTATAAATTATATATTCAACTATTTGGTATCATTCGCTGCACCACACACACACACACACACGCACTAGCTGCCATCAGCATTCACGCTATGCACGTTGTATTTTTCCGCGTTGCATCTTCGATGCGATCACATTAATTTCAAAATTATGAACATAATTCTTCTTCGTTAGTGCGTGCGTTTCATAATGGCTTAAAGCGGGTAGCTTCGAACAAACATTTTATGAAGTGCCTGTCGCCCATATGCACTTTATGTGCTACGTATGTTGTTCTGTGGGTATTTGATTTATTTCGGTTATTGCGTGTTCACATTTAATCACTCGAGTCAATAGAAAATGTGGAGAAAAACCCTCTACTGCATTACCAGGCGGACGATCTGTTACGATGTTGCGTCTTGTGTAGGTTTACAAATTTTTACATAAAAATTGAAAGCTGATACATATTAGTCATCAGAAAGTCAACGTAAAAAACGAAAGTTTATATAATTAGAAGAAAGCACATGATACCGAACCGAGTTCGGTGCAGTTTTCTCACATCTAATTTTCCTTGTTCACCTTATGGGGTAAAGTGTGCCTATGTTCGAGTATATGTATTTAAATGAAAGGAATCGATAGGTGTAGGATCAATATATTTTGACATTAGTTTTACGCAACGCAAATAGAGTTAGCATAACATATTACGACGAATACATGTGTAAATTTTTTAATAGAAAAAGACGCTCTTCCATCTCTTACAGAAGAACCGGTACTTTTAGGCGTAACAATGCACAACATAAAACAATAAAGTTGATCTGTCACTAGGGAACTTAACGCTGGATCAGAGGCGGTTTAGAATATAACCTACATTGGCTGCACCAAAAAAGTTGAATTTTTCGAAGGATAGACGTCAAAAATTCTCTAGTATACCTTCCCATGGCGGAATGATAAGGTATTAAAACCTTATAATTATAAAATAAGTAATTAGAAGTAAGTAAAAATGCAACCGCTCTCTTTAGGGGTTTTTAAATTAAGATTACGAAAAGAGAGTTGGCAACATTATTTCACCATACTCTAGCCTAAAGTTCAAAAGTTTATTCTCCCCCTCTCATTCCGTTCAGGTTAACGTGCCATGATGGATGCTCATGATGTATCTCATTTTAGTTAATGAATTTAATTCAAAGTATCAACTATTTCTGTTTCTGTTAACAATTACAATTCTGTATGTGCAGTAGCTTCCCAGCTGGAAAATTTAGATCACTTTACAAAAATGAGCTTCCGGAGCTCTGATTTTGTGCTTTTCTGTATACTTATAGGAAACACTCAATAATTTTCAAAGACTGAAACCATTTATTTCCAAATGTTATCCATAGATCAAATGATAGCCGGTTTTTAAAGACCTATGAGTCAGATGAGAGTTTTCATTGTGTGCTTCTAACAGCCATACTCTTCTCTTCTGGCGCTCTTTTAGCGCTTCCGGGAAGCTTGATGTCAGCACCACTTTACTATGACATACTACTTATATATGTATATTACTCATAAAGAGTGAGCTGACAGGGAAGCGTTTCAGTGTTGGTTGAGAAGCACTTCTGAAGCTCTTCTTTTCCCGTTGGGTTACTACGTCATAAGTGTAAAAAACACACATTAAAATAAAACAATAAAAGTTTATAAATACAATTTTATGCAAATGACACAAATGAAAGAATGAAAAAATAATTTAAAATTAAAACATTCAAGTGCTTTTTGGTGAAAACTGAAATAACGTGATTCTGGTTGTTGTTGTGGTCCAATATTCCGATACCAAAGTATGTAAGTGTCATACACACACACACGCAGACAATTGCAAAAGGGTTTCATATAGAATCATACAGAAATACATGCATACAGTTTCAGTTCTCAGTTTTCAATTAAAACTACTACACATATGGTATTCGTAACTATGTACAAGCGCGGTTCCAGAATGTCCCAAAGGGTGGGCAATAATTTTTTCAAAATATTATTACAATATATACCTATATAATGAAGTTTACATACTATAATTCATTTTGAAGTATATAATTTATAGATTATGGAATTTCGTAAATTAAACTTTTAAATAATTATTGTAATTTTAAAATTAATTAACCTTATTTTAAAGCCTTTATTATAACTCTTCCATAGATACATTCGCCCATATTAGTTGAATAAATACTGATAGAAAGTTTTGTGAATTGGCTAATTTTTTATTGAATTCCAATACGTTCAATCTGGAATAGCCGATCTACATAAGTATTTATAAAATATATACAAAAATAAGGTAAGAATAATATAAAACATACAGCAAACTTCACATGAAAATAAACGTTTTCGTAGGGTTGCATTTTTGAGGAGTTGGGTTGTGTTGTACCAATAACGTGTAATTTGGTAACAGTAAAGTTTTCAGTATTTTTTATATTTAAGAATTTCTCTAGTTTACGCAAATTTGTATAATATAAGTAGTTTCAATATTATATTATCCAACATTATTAATTTCTAAAAAGATAAAACAACAAACAATTGTTTTTTCTATGTTTTATTATTAATGTTTTATTTTTTAAAGCTATAGCTGTATTGATATACATATGTATATATATGTGCATATATTTTAGTATGTATGCATTGGAGTCGCTTGGGCTCGAATATATATACTTTTTTTTTTTTTTTTTTTTTTTTTTGGGTTGTTTGTTGATTTTTATTGTTGCTGTTTTTATTATTTATTGTGCATAGTACAATCGCAAATGCTTACACAAATATATTTTAGGTATGTATGAGAGTATGCATTGTACTCTCTTGTATATGGTAAATTGCCTTTCCGACCACAAGGTGCATTTAATAATGAAAACCTCCCATTTGTGTTTTTTTTTTTTTTTGGTAGGTATGCCAATTTTCATGTCAATCAAAAACACACAAAAATAAAATAAAAATGAAAGAATAAAAGCAAAATACAATGAGCAACTATAAAACAAACATGTGGTATATTTTATTTTGAGTTTGCTGTTGTTGTTTTTTTTTTCATTGTGCAGTGTGATGAAAAATGCGTGCGATATAAATAAATTCCGTAAGTTTAACCCAAATTGTTTTTGTTGTTGGTTTTTTTTGTTATTCAATATTTATATTTAATAGTGAGGAAATCTATCTGCAATGTACACGGTAAAATGAAATGTTATTGTTTTTGTACGTATATTCGAGTACCAACATATGTACCTATGTAGGGTGTACCATTTAAACTTTGGAATTTAATCTTAGTTGATATAAGAAACGAATAATTTTTTTCAATGAGGTTTTAATTATTCAAATGTACAATCCCTCCGGTTAATTGTGGAAGTCTTTCGATCAACCCAATTTTTCAGTATATTTGACCGATGGCTGAACCAATTTCGTTCTTAAGAGGCTCAATCGTTGCTGGATGGTTAGCCTAACACTTATCTTTAACAGCTTCCCACAATTAATAGTCCAACGTAGTCAAATAGTAACTGCGTGGTGGCCAATGCACATCATTAAAACGGCTAATAACGCGATTTTCATATGAAAATGTTCGATACCTGAGAACGATGGCGAGTTGATGTGGTTGGTTCTTCTTGTACATTCTGAGCAGCAGCAGTTATTTTCTCGGTTGGGTGCAGCACTGTAGGAGTACGAGAACGAGTTGTTGTATCCAATAAAGATCCAGTTTCACGCACACGTTTTAGAAAGTGATCCACAAATTGCCTGGAAATTCTACCGAATTTTTAACCTAATTTTCTTACACTTTCGGTAGAAAATTCACCATTTTGCAAATAAATTTTTAGTATTTCCCAATGTTGTTACAGCGTATTTCTTTAACCGCAAATATAAAACTAATTTACCGTCATCGTATGAATGACATTAAAGTTACCCCACTCAAAATAAGCAGTAGTTTACATTTCAAATGTTAGATGGACCACCCTATATGTATAGGTATGTACGTACGTAAGTACAGTGCGATGCAAAGTTTGTTTATATGTAGATATTTTTGAGTGCTTTATTTTTCTGAAGTACTTCCAATTACAATT
This sequence comes from Palloptera scutellata, assembly GCA_958295655.1. Lineage (NCBI taxonomy): Eukaryota > Metazoa > Arthropoda > Insecta > Diptera > Pallopteridae > Palloptera > Palloptera scutellata. Next base: position 65,505,082 of record OY282449.1, on the reverse strand, counting down.
GCCTGACATGGCAGCTGTGTGAATTTATGCATTTTAGCATTCGTGCCTCCTAAGTATACAGCTCCCCACTGCCACCATCTCCCGCTGGATTCAATCTCTGCAGAATACAGCTTGACTTTGCGCATTTTATGTGTTGTTTAACATTAGCAACAGTTGCAAGTCATCGAAGAATTCCAATGTTTCACACTGCAAGTATTTTGCAGTAACAATCCCAATCGTACAGAATGAAAGGTCTTTGCAAAGAAGTAAAAGCATGGATCGTCTATTTTTTCTTCATTATTGCTTATTCTGGAGCAGTAAGATCATCATTAGTTGTTGCAGATTCTTTCCTGACAGCTTGCGGGTCGATCTTGCTCCACTAGTTTGAAAATTTCATCGGCTTATTCAGTTACTGGCCGACCAGAGCGAGGTGGATTTTGGATATCGAAATTTCCGGAACGGAATCGAATAAACCGCATAAGTTTTTGGGCATGTCTTTGCGGATACTTCTGATATGACCTAACATACTTATATATAAATTATCAGCAAAGTCGTTTAAGCTAAGTCCGTCTGTCTGTGTACACAATAACTCGAGTAAAATTTAAGCAATATCTACCCAACTTGGTACAGATATTCCTTATAATCAGAAAATTCAGTCAGTTAAGTTCTGAAATAAGCTAAATCGGTCAACTGGGCGTGAAAAGTGAAATTTTGAAAATGTAAGATTGAAGGAAATTCTGAAGTAAATTACATTAAACCAAATTCGGTACACTCCCTAGAATAACTGTTGTAAAAATTATCATATTCTTCTTCTTGACTAAACTGAAGAAAAGTTATTTTTCCTATGTACAAAGCTCTTTAAAAATACATACAATATACATACATATGTACTATTTCGTGACACCTCATCGTATCGTCTCTCTTTCTCCCTCTCTTACATTTACGCATTGTAAGTAGTGCTTGAAATTTTATAATTGCATGAATATTAAAAGGATAATTAAAAATTTTGCTAACGTGCAACATTTCGCATTGCAACATTTGGAATTTCGCTAATTTATTATGCAAATGCATTTAATTGCAAAGCATTAGACGAAAGTGCAAAGCAAATACATACATCGCACATAAATACATAAATATTATATAAAATATTTTGCAAAAATATTCTCATTTACATAGCGCATACAAACAGACAGACATAAATGAATGCATTCATTTTAGAAAACAAATGAAATTTGTAATAATTCTGCAATTAATTGCATACGTGCATACACAAACACGCACAGAGTGCGCAATTAGTGGATTCCGAATTCGGTTTAAGTGTGAGGAGTGTTTTTGTTTAGCTATGATTTACTTGCTATATAAAATTGCACTTATTTTTTAGCATTTTGAATCAATGTTTTTTGTTTTTTGTTTTTATCAATAAAGTGAAATATGTTTGCTTCACATTTTCAGGATATACGAAAATATTTATTCGTATTTATATGTGGATATCAATATATATAGGTATATAAGTATTAGTGAACGCTTCAAATGAATAATTCGCTTCAATTGCGAAAATCCTGTTCTTTCACCTTTCGATTGCGGATTTTGAAATTCTAAAAGAACTGAGCACCTCAAGTTACATCGTTGAATAAATCAATGGCTTTAAGCAGTAAATATTTCTGTATTCTAAATCAACTTTTAGTTAGTTTTTGGTTTAAATATTCACAGCATTTGACATTTAAAAAAATGTTTGCTTATCAAGGCATGGAAGATAGACAAATGTGGTTTAATTTGAATGTCGAAAAGTATTTTTATTTTTATGGAGAATTTTTAAAATATTAATACCCGCTTATAAATCAGTTTGAGTTGTGTATTCAATCCCAAAAATAGTAAATAGATTATCGTTAGTACTTAACAATGATGAAATCACATAAATGCCAGTAAATTGAATTGTTTGTTTATCTGCTTAGAAACTACTCCAACCTAAAGTGAATAACTTTCAGGAGGGAGGAGTTAGTTATTGTTGTCACATTTCCACATTCCATCTGCAACGCAATCAACAAACTCATCATCATTTTGACAAATTTTTTAGTAGGCTTTTTTCTTAGTATTGTTTCAATATGGGCAATTCATTTCATTTCACTTTATTTTATTTTGTTACTTCATGTGTATGTATTATTTTGAAAAATAATTATTTTGTTTTTTCATGTGGTAGTCAATTTTCTCCCATCCCCTTCTAGAGCCATTCGCTCATGCCAGCTCGTCGTAACTCGAAGATATTTACTTTTATTATTGTTTTGATGTTTTTCAATTATGATCATTGTTCTTTGGGGGATTCTCAATGAATGAACAACAAAACAAGCAAAAATAAAAGAAAATTTCATTGCAGATTCTACGTTCACATCAAATGCCTCGCATGCGAATACCACGCGTAAAAAGATAAAATGTTTTTAAAGGAGGCAAGAAGATTTTATTTTTTTCTTCTCATTTTATTAGAACAAGACCGCCAACTGCGTCATATACAAAGAAGAAATAAAATACAGGCAAACAAGAAATAATAATAGAAAACGACTTTATTTGTGCCATCAAGCGTCTATGAGTATTTCAACAACAGAGATACAATAATCGTTATTGCAAAAAAAAAAAAAAAAAAATCGAAAAATTTGGGAAAAAATATTAGCTCTTACAGCAGACCCATTGACTGGGCATATCTAAAATGCTACACTCACCACAGCTATTGTACATCAATACGAGTACTGAGAGAGAGATTCATTAGTTACACAGCTTGAGTAAATTATTATATTTACTATTATTTTGTTTGTTTTACAATTTTTAATTTGGAAAATTAATTCCGTATTTTGGGTAAGTTTATCTATTACAGGCAGGCTTCCCTGAACGTTAAGTTTGCCATAGAGAGAATAAAAATAATGTATACATATATGTTGAACAGGCAGATCAGACAATCGTTTCGGAACCAGCCATGGTTCCTCAACAGTGATCTTAGTGGTATTTCTTTGTGTTTTCAATATCTACATAAGTTACTAATATTGGAAAATGTAATAGAGAATTATACCATTAATAAAATTTTAAAGATTTTCATTGAATTAACATACAAAATTGTTCTATATGCTTATATTGGGTCATATAAAAAGTATCCGTTGTTTTTTTTTGTACATTTTCCAACAAAAATTGTCTTTATTGAAAATAAATTATAATCAAGTATATATTGCCTATTATTATTAATGACCTTTTGCCATTTTTCGAGTAGTTTTATAATTACATCGGTGTAAAATTTCATTTGTTTGTCGGCGAAAAACTTTGTCAAGTGATTTTCATTTCTTCAGATATTTCACTCATTTTCAAAACAATGTAACTTTTAAGACTAACGACGAATTACACAACTGTCTTCACACAAATTATAGCCTGAAATGTTACCTTTGAAACATGTGTTCGTTTGATATAATCGGACAAGCGTTGCCAGATTTGTGGGTACGAACATCATATTGTAACGAAAGACAGCGAATACTTTTTATATTTTGTTGCTGTTCTCTTTTCAACTACTCAGCACAATATGTCACTATTATATTTAAAATTATATTTATGAATATTTGAATTTATTGAATATTTAAAATTTGGTATTCGAAAAATCATTAAGTCAACAAAATATTTATTTCATGTTTTCCACATTGTTGTTGTGTATACTCCAAGGGTACATAATTACATACTTACATTCAACTTTGAATGTACGTAAATTTAATCTTTGATTGATTTTATATGACAGTGTTTTTTTTTTATTACACACATTCATTTACTTATTATGTTTTTTTTTCTCACATTTCTGTTAAACTCATTACCCATAAATTGTATTTTATTGTATTTTTAATTAAAATACATACTCATTTCAAATTACATTAGTTTCAATTAAATCAACTGTTAAATTAACAATTAAAAATATACAATGTGAAAATACATTTAAATTCAGGTAATTTTTAATTTAATTCTTCTTGTGTTTGTTTAGTTTACATAATTTTAATGAATATTCGTTACAAATTCGAATAAGTTAACAACAATAACCGAAATATGTACGTAGATACCAACTCTTTTAGACCTAAGATCAAACTGGCAAATTGATCATTTCTTTTGTTTCACCTGTTTCCAGTGTAAAGTGCTTGTAGGGACTCACAAAATTATTTACAAGAAAAAAGACTAGGACTGCAGAGCCTGCAGATAATATCTGAGCTGTAAGCTTTGAAAAAACTTTTTGATTAAAGATTTTGAAAATCACAAATTTTGTAAATTTCAAGACTTCTGTAGAAATGAAATCACTTTAAAAACAAATAAGGTGTTAGTATTTGGAAAAGTATCTAAGAATTACAAGCCCTTCTTTCAAACATTGTTACTACTTAAAAGAAATTCTTTCAAAATGAATTAATCAGAATGTAACCTTATAAGTACTACTATAAATTATAAATACGTTAGCAATAAATACATAATATTGTAAAACGAATGAGAAGAAGACTTTACTCATTTCTATTTATCTCAATTTGTAGAGCACATTGATCATCTACTGATAAGTTAAATTGGAAAAATAAGATCTGATAGCTTTCTCTTTCCGAGAAATTTCGACACAAGGTACAGCAATCCATAATCCAATAGGGAAGTCGAGCTAGATTTATAGCTTCATATACAAAACACATACCACTCGCACTTAATTCATTTTCACCGTCACACCAAATTTCCGGGAGAATGATGACTAATTTTAATTTTGAGAGTATGAGAAACTAACTTGCTAGGTACATATGTATGTATGTACATACTCGCACATAGACACGAATATATAATATTTATCTAATTTTAATTCTTTTGTAAGAGTATTTTTTGATGAGCTATTTACAAGGTACACTTGAGAAATCTGATACGAGACTACTCTTGAATCATACTTAAATTTCTTCATTTTAAAATTGTATGTAGATATTTGTATCTTGTAGGTATTAATACATAAAGATACTGGCTGACTGCTTTGCAATTGCCTTACAATGCCAGGGAGGCACTTAACTCGTTTTAAAATGAATTAAAATGAATGAAAATGCGGAGCATTCATTCAATTTGACACCACTTTGTTTGCATTTGTAGGATTTGTTGTAAACGCTGTTTCTTCATATTTTTTCTTCTTTTAAACACGTACTTTCTAAATATTGTATTTCTCATTCAACTGAAGTGCGTCGACGTCGTCCACTTCACCTTTTCTTTTCTCTACTCATTTCTTTTAACTGAATATGTCAAATGCAGAGTAGATACAATATACAAGAAAAAAGTGAGAGGTGAATCTGTGAAGAAAACATTTGCGATGTAGAATTTTACATAGGACATGATTATTTTTCAATGCTACGTGATGCTGCAGCGTGTTTGTACTTTCAAGTATGAAATGTAAATTGAAATGATTTCCAGAAACACATCACACAGCCCGCGCGCTAGTGAAGTATAAAGTACGAAAAACATAGCACACGAAATAGCACACCATTGGCCACAGTTAAAGCAGTCAGAGAAAAAAAAAAATGGAAAAAGAAAAAACAGACAGCCAATAAAATATTTAAAGAAATCATTCAAGCATAATGCAACAAATTTTAACAATACGAATAGCAACAGCAGCAGATGCAGCATAAACAACAGAACAGATATTGAAAACAACCTGAAGCGCCATGCCCCCTGAATATGTACAATGCCAGCCGAGTGTAGCGTGGCAGAGTATGCCGAGTGTGCACTGAAGGGTTCTTCCGGTGCGCATTGGCACCACATCTCCATCTCCTTCATCGCCAAGAAGAAGCAACAGCAGCAGCTTCGAATCTTTTGCACAGTAGACCAATATAAAGAAAGCTCCATACTTGCAATAATACAACAGCAACGAAAAAAGTATAAACTGAATGCTAAGAGAAAGCATGCGAAGAGTGACGAGCTGCAGGACAATCGTGTGTTTGAAGTTTCGCATTCAATAATAATAAAAAAAATAGAAAAAACAAACAAGAAATAGTTACCAAGAAAACGAAATGTAAAGAAAACAATTTCAAGGTTTTTCTTCTGCTTCAAGACTTTTCATTCAACAATATCAACTCTTTTATTTTATTTTTCCTATGTTGTTTGACTTTTACAAAGTTTTTTTTCTCAAATTTTTTTAAAATTTATTCTTTGTTTTGTACAAGTTGAACCGATTCTTTTGTTGTGAAAGAGAAATATTTTATACTTTTTGTTTTTTTTTTTAAGGACAACGTTCAGTAACTAGTACAATATGACCACCACCACTACCGCTGTTCGAAAAGCAGAACAACTACTCTTACAACAACAGAAACAAAAGCATACCATACATACTTATATATTGCTAAAAAAAAAAGTGTAGAAAAGAAAAGGATATTGCACATTTACAAAAGCATACGCCATGAAATGCCATCATGCTGCCATACAAAATATACCACCTACAGTTGTGGACAAATGTGGTATAACAAAAAATATTCTATGTAGAAAATATGAAAACATTTATTAACATTAATTCAAAGCATTTCACAAAAAGCATTTTATATGATATTTAAACATTAAGTAATATAAATTAACTATGTAGAAATATTGTAATCACATATGGCATCTGGATATAAGAATACGAACTAGAATCCCACTTGCGCCACATTAAGACCTATGTAGTCTCTTCAAAACCACATTTACCGCCCTTAACTTTTTCCAGTGTAGAAATCGATCGATTACTCACACTTTTTTCGATTTGCGAGTGACTGTCGACTCTTGCAAGAACTAAACATAAAACATTTGCCGACCTATTTTTCGATGGAGTAGAGTCAAACTTATTACTGTGCTCAAGTTTGTGTATTGGGACTAAATGATTTTGGATACACTGATACACTAGAATAGGAATTGAGCTACTTACCTACAACGAACGAAAGAAGGAGCTATAGTGATTTTGATTTTTGGAAACAACCAATTACTCCAACCTAAACTATGGAAACGGGTTTGGAAAACAACTAGAAAAACAACTGCTCACAACCTCATTACAAATTTTTTTTATAATTTTGTAGATTAACAACTTTAAATGCGGCGGTTGCTGGTATAAAATTTTCTAATATATACATTCAACACACAGGGTGTACCCTTATGAATGCAGAACATAGTACTGAATGGAAGGAGATTGATGTGTGGGTGGAAGAAGGAGGGGTATGAGAGGGGGATGCAATCACACAGTACACCGATAAAGAGATAGATTGTGGCAGGTGTTATGCCTTTACCACAATTAACTTCAGTTTATCAGTGTCGACCATGACCGCATGTAGCTGTGCGTGTTATATTTGTACATGAATGGAAGGGGCCTACAGTTTTTTATGCCGACGAGTTCCAAACGTGCTAGACTAACGCTTCTGGGGTTCCGTATTCGATTCCAGCAAGGGCATGGTCTTTTAGCTGTCTCTGAAACTATATTCCTTGTTTCAAGATACCACGCCAATCATCCTTACACATTTGTCCACAGCTGTAAAAATTTTAGGAGTGTACACAGGGTTGGAAGCCCAAACGGTAATGGAAAAGTGTTGGGTGTAAAGAAAGAAAAATATTTCTAAAGCGAATTAAAATGACCTAATTTAAAGAAAAGTTAAAGAATTTTATTTTCACATTCTATTTCCTAATATATTTTTTCTTATTGACAATTGAAGATTTTTCCAATAATCTTCTTGCTGGTGCTATCAATTTCTTTAACACAAATGCCAATTTATTGTACTATAGCTGACTTGTGCATGAGCAATGAGCAAACAAAAGAAAGAATCAACACAGTAATTCTTGTAGGTACTAAATACAAACAATTTAAAAGATTCAAATCGGTGAGAAATAAAACTGAAATTAAGGTCAGGCGAAATTATTCTATATGTTTGTACATAGTTAGAGAATGCTTTAAACGCCCACATTCCCCATACAAGCAGTAGCAGCAGCACACTTTAACCCACTCTACACCCAATTTTTGCACTAACTTAACCTAATTCAAATTGGAATGAAATGTGGAAATAATTGAATGAATGAACGTAAAACATTTCATATTGATCATAAGTGAGCGATTGGCTGATTCACCAAGGGAAAACTTATAATATGTACGAGGGTAGATCAATAAGTACCCGTGTGTGAAGACAGGTGGCGTTGCTGAGGGAAGTTGGCATTACCGTCGGGTACTGCCATCTGTCACACGACACCACACTAAATTTCAAAGTGATTCATGGTTAGTTTTTATTTGGCAGCCATTAGTATCACACGTGTTTCGTGTTTCGCGATAAAACGGAAAAAGAACAATATCGATCCGTAATTTTCTTTTTATTTTTGGATGGAAAAACATGCGAAGAAATAAAAGCGAAGTTGGATGCTGTATATGGGGACCCTTTACCATCTATGACTTGACTCCCCAGCATGAAGACGTGCTCAAACGAGGAGGTTATCGTCGAGACAGAAGCGTATTTTGAAGAGTCTGACAAATCGTATTTTTTGAAGGTGTTAAAGAAATGGTAGAAACGCTCGAGCAGTCAGTGCAGCATTCTCCAACCTGGAAAGGGAGTCTCGTCGTGTGGGTCTAGTGGTGAACGAGGACAAAACGAAATACCTTGTGTCAACAAACAAAGAGTCACGGCGTCTTGAACAAAATGTCACTGTTGACAACTACACTTTTGAAGTCGTCAAGGATTTCGTTTATTTAGGATCCAGCATAAACACCAACAATAATGTCAGCCTTGAGATCAAGCGGAGACTAACTCTTGCCAACAGGTGTTACTACGGGCTCAGTAGGCAATTGAGAAGTAGAGCCCTCTCTCGACCGACGAAAATAACGCTCTATAAGTCCCTCATCCTTCCCGTCCTAATGTATGGCGCAGAGACGTGGACATTGACCATCAATGATGAGAGACTGTTAGGAGCGTTCGAGAGGAAGATACTCCGTAAGATCTACGGTCCAGTATGCGTGGATGACGTGTTTCGAATAAGATGGAACAATGAGCTGTATGAGCTGTACGCCGACACTGACATAGTCAAGCGTATAAAACTCCAGCGGCTTCGCTGGCTGGGTCATGTTGAGCGAATGGAAGAAAGCGCTGCGGCTAGAATGGGGAGGGTGTTTTATTCGAACCACGGTGGAGGATCACGCAGAAGGGGACGTCCTAATCTCCGTTGGAAAGACCAGGTGCAGGGTAACCTGACTGCACTTGGCCTTATCAACTGGCGCCAGCGCGCGCATAGCAGAAGTGACTGGCGAAGCTTTGTGGAGGCGGCCAAGACCGATCATCGGTTGTAGCGCCAGCTAAGTAAGTAAGTAAGAAACGTTGGGAAAAGTGTATTGTACTTAAAGGAGATTACGTTGACAAATAGAAAAAAAATTTTTTCAAAAACTTGCCTCTTCATTCCTAACACGGGTACTTATTTATCTACCCTCGTACAATACCGTAAAAAAACAAATAAAATAAAAACAAAATTATAATATGTGACGAATGAATTCTCACTTCTGCTGATGCTTCCGCCTTTTTACGCAGGCTGAGTGGCTGTCTTTTATTGTTTGAGCTATTCCACTTGCTACTTTCCTTTCAAATTTTATTTGTATTTGAATACAACTTTCATTTATGCTCTTCTGCCTGCTATATAAGAATGTGGCAGCGAAATTTTGGGAGAAGTTGTGGGTATAAAAGTCAAGATTTGTATTACGAAACAATTTGCGCAAATTTTATTACTTTTGGCACTATATTTTTTCTTTCCTTACCTCTTCCATTCCGTTTTTTTATTTTTATATTTTGTTTCTCTTTTTCTAATTTTTAGTGTTTGGTATGAAGGTTTTGTTGACTTTTTGCGGGGCGTTAATATTTGCATCTTGTAGAATTTCCATGATTATAATCAAAATTCGTTTTAATTTCGTAATGGTTAACTTATTATTTTTTATTAAATTTTGTAGTGTTTATTTGCGTATTTAATGTGCTGTGGAGTTTTATGTAGCTGTGTAAATAATTTTTTTTTTGCCAGTTTATATTTAAATGTGGCATTAAAACATTGTTGACGGCTGCTGTGTGGATTTATTTTTATTAAAAAAATTATTTTAATTTTTCCAGAAACCACTAATGCATTCAATTCATTAAATGAAAAATACACGCGCCGGGGGGGACCCGATGAAAAGAGAAGAAAAAATTAACAGAGATTTAAAATATAAATGAAAATGTTGTTCAAAAGAATAATTTGTTAAAGATTTGGTACATTTACGAGTAAGAAAAACCCTCCTGAATATGGTGGCGTGCAGTGATGAAAGAAAGATGATTAAGAACTTGGATTTGAAAGAAATTACCTACTTTTTGTTTTAGGACTGGTAAATGAATTCTACTTTAGCAGTTTTTACCTCTATGGGAATTAATCCCGAGGCTCTGGACTAACTTTCATCAGTTAAGTGAAAAAAAACAAGAATTATTTTTATGCAACAAAGGACGATATCCATATTGAAAATATTGTACCGCGTAATACTTAGACTTAGTACACTGGAAGTTCAAAAAATTAAAATTGTCCCTGTTATAATTAGGACTATGGAAGTCCCATTTTCAAATAAAAAAAAGAACAATATTTGTAAAAGAGCTTTCGATTTTGGAGGGAGACAAATGGATCAGAAATTCCTTTTCTAAGGTAAGCCAGTTCTGGGCAATCCCACAGTATGTGTACTATCGATTAACCATTCTCCATTTGAGTGGGGATTATAGATAATTATTAATGATGTGCGATGAATGTCATGTTACCGATTATTTTACGGTCACATTTGACCGTCACGCCAACTTATAAATGGAGACGTTTTGTGATCTGCAGTTAGGAAGATCAAAATCTTCTTAACTCACTTTCAAAATTACGATAATGTTGTTCTTTCGATGGCATTGAAGAAAAAGGATATATGAAATTGTTTTAAAATAAAAGGCTATGGGCGTGAAACGTGACCTTCAAACGATCGAAAATAATACGACCGGTCATTACACATCATTAATTTATTTTAGAATAGACTTTTAAGTCTATTTTGCGAGTGAGGGGAGGGCAAAAAGTCTACATCCTTCCACCGTCCTTTGATCTAGCCCTACTTACAAGGAACTTAACAGTAGTAATTTCCTAAATGAATGTACAAATATCTGAAGCTATCAGCTCCGAAATTATGATAATTCCATTGTTTAATTTTCTTAAAATTTATTTACACATGTATGACTTTGTTAATTCAAAACGTAAGGCCAGCGATTTCACTTCTTCTATGTGTCTTGGTGATCTTGTTTCTAGTGATGACATTATAATTGCGAACTTGTTTGCCAATTTTTGCAAATCTACATATTCCACGTTTAGCTTCAATGACAATAACTCTTACCCTTTCTCCATTAATTCGTTTAACACTATTTGTTTTCCAACCATAGATGCTGTAGACGTTCTTCACTTGCTCTCTTGAGCAGTCATTTAAATCTGGCCCCGATAATATTCCGAGTTGCATATTAAAAAATTGGGCCGAACTTTTAACTTTGACAAATGTTTAAAATCAGGTTATTTCCCTGATTGTTGGAAATAATCTTTTATTGTTCCTCTTCATAAAAATTGTGTTAAATCTAATATATCAAATTATAGAGGTATTGCTAAATTAAGTGTGATACCCAAGTTATTTGAATTAATTGTTGCTACGCAAATTATTATTATTAAATTAACATTGATCAACACATCGCTACATGTGTAATGAATGGATTTATTAATAACCAACAAATTGATGTTATATATAGTATAATTATTTTAGCAAAGCATTCGATAAAGTCAATCATGGCCTCCTTAATAAAAAATAATAGGTTTGATTGGATTTCCGCCCTTGCTTTTGAGATGGATAGAGTCATATATCACTAATAGAAAACAAAAAGTGATTTTCCGAAATGCCGTATCAAAAAGCATTGCTGTTACTTCCGGAGTTCCTCAAGGGAGTCATCTGGGACCATTATTATTTCTTCTGCTTATCAATGATTTGCCATCTGTTATTCGAAATTGCAAAATTGTAATGCAAAGTTGTTCTTATCTTTCAACTCTATAATCCAACAAAAACTTTTGCAAGAAGATCTTGATAATTTTTCAATATGGTGCCGATTAAATTTGATGTTACTCAAGCCGGGTAAATGTAAGTTTATGGCATTTACAAGGAGACAACCTATGTCTGCTTAATATTCTTTATAGGATCAGACTCTGAGTCATGTATTGATATTTGTTGATTTGGGTGTGACAATGGACTCCAAATTAAGTTTTAACTTACATATACACTCGTGTGTGAACAAAGCTAAAAGCTCGTTAGGATTTAAACGCTGGTCAAAGGAGTTTAACGACCCTTATACAACAAAAACGCTATTCACTTCACTTGTTAGACCCTTCCTTCTGGAATCCTCAATATAATATAATTGCCACATAAGTAAAATTGAGTCGGTTCAAAAAACAATTTCTCATTTTAGCACTGATGAGTTTTTGTTGGAATACTCTATTGAAGTTTCCACCTTATGAACATCGACTAAAACTTATTAATCTACCGACATTGATAAGCAGAAGAAAAATGTTGAATATAACATTTCTTATAATGCTTTTGAAAGGCATTTTATCATCTTCGTATCTACTAAACGAAATAAACTTTAATATACCCTGTAGAAGCTCACGTTATTTGATTCCTATTAAACTTAGCATACGCAAAACAAATTATGCTCAAAATGATCCTTTTCGTGGAATATGTAGAGATTTTAATGAACATTATAATTTATTCAGCATTTCCGATTCTCTGGAACACACCAAACAAACTTACATACTTATCATATTAAATCAATAAACAGCTTATGGTTTTATATCTGTAGTTGTAAAGAATGCCTATTGGATATTTCCGTGTAAAGCGGTTGCGTCGGTCACCGATCCATATGTTATGGTGATGCGCTCCTCGGTCGTGTTGGGCGGGAGGAGGGTCCGTTGGGATTCGTTCGTTCGTGACTTAGGCATTTTTGATTTTTATCGACTTTTATTTTATACCGCAAAACGGAAGAGCAAATTATTTTGCACATCTTTTAACGACTTAATTTCACTTTTAACTACAGAACTACTATAATATTGCACTTCCATATTTTAGAGGATAAAAAGACCCGTATATTTGTTTATTACTTGTGGTACAACAGAAAATATTGCAACTATATTTTCGGAAAATTCGTTGAATTTAAATCGGACTATGAAAATAGCGCGCGAATTTTAAAACAAGCTACGCTACTTACTAATGATGTAACAGATACAAGTATGTTTATTTGCATTTGCTCAATATTAACATCCGTATTCGCATTTTGTATTGTATTTGCGAATGTGTTGCACAAATTTGGTTCTTTTTCTGAATAAATTTAGTACATTTAAGTTGTAAGTTTACCAAATTTGACTCCGTATCCGCATTCGTTGCAATACTCAAGGCCGTGGAGAGAATATACGGGCCCGGGCGAAAGTAGGTGGCAGTACAAACTCGAGAACAACGATTCATTAGGGCACAGCGACTTTTAAACAAGGAAAAACATCCTGAAATATGTTTGTAATTGCTCTTCCTCCTCCTTCGGGTGAATGTTGTTGCCTACACTGAGGTTTTGGAAAGAGTTGTGAAACCACTGATAGATATCGTGCGTGAGAAGAGGCCATACGTAATCCAACAGGACTCTGCTCTTATCACAAATCCATGACAATGCAAAATGGGATGTCCGAGAATCTGCATGCCCCCAAACTTGTGGCTACCTAGCTCCAAAGATCTTAATCCTTTGGACTTCTACGTTGTTGAACGCGAGACCATTAAACATCCCCATAACACACTAGATTCCCTAAGAGTAGCTATTACCAGAGTAATGTCGGATATGAATGGGGATCAATTGAAACGGGCATGCAAAAGTTTCCGGCAGAGAATTGAAACTGTTATTGCCGCTAGAGGCGATTTTAACGATATTTTTCTGTAACTAAAAATTTCATAAAAAACAATTAGTTTTCTAAAAATTATATAAGTTTTAGTTTTAAAGTAAATATGTCCTCAAATACCAACGCACGTAAAAATCTTTCCGCTTTATTTATTACGTTTTGTGTTTTATGAAGTCGCCGTGGCGTAGTTGGTAGTACGTTGACCTGCTACGCAGAGTCACCGGCGTTCAAATCTCTGCACAGACAAAATCAAAAAGTAGAGAAAACAATTTTTTTACATGGCACCATCTCATGGCAGGTAATAGCGAACGTACAAGAGTAAAAATTTCCTAAGAAAAGCTTTTCTCTTCGCCTATCGCATTCGGCATAAAACTGTAGGCCCCTTCCATTAATGTATAAATATAACACGCACAACATGAGTGGATGCAAAAAGCTTGGCCTCCATGGGCTGTTGTGCCATTAAAAACAAAAAGAAGAATTGGTTTATTATTCTACTGAATTCAAAGTGGCACGGGTATCGGTAAAAACTGCAGGCCCGGCAATACTAGTATTACCATTATTTAACTTTTTAATATATTTCTAATTGCCCTCCCCCCTCAGCGTTGATATTTCATACTCTGATATTTCATACTTGTAGTAGACACTCAACTAAATTTACTTGCAGTAATATAAATATAAATGATTTTGTATTTTGTACTTAACGAATCCCACCCAACACCGGAGATTGTAGAATGTAATTAATAAAATGTACTTGAAAAAGATAATTCTTGATTTAAAAGAATACCAAAATTTTAGTTGCAATTATAACTACAGTTTTCAGTAATTTTATTTGGTAATATTTTGCAATATTCTTTTGTTGATGAGTAGACATGAAATGAATATCATTTTTTTATATCAATCAAATGCATGTTGACATAATAAAATATGGTACCAACAATATCTATGTAACTAACTATTACTTGTATACAAATGCAAAATGTTTTTACATTTACTCTACATATGTACATACAATATATGCACTTAGGCACCGGTAATCAATTTAGCCTTCGTTAAATCAAAATCACCAAATTACAAGTGACATTTCCAAATTGATTCTAAATGAAATCACAAACATAATAGAAGAATTTTTATATTGAAATATGTACAAATGCTAGTAGATACTCGTAAAATTGTTTAATGAAACATAAAGAACGAGAGGTGATTAAATGTAAATTGTCAACAATCATGAGTGTCAAAATGAAGTGCCCATTTAGCACATGAGCTTCCAGTTAGTTTATTGAAAAAAAAAATGTCAATATTTGTAATTAATGAACGTTATTATGATTGACAGCATAAAATTTAAATAAATAAATATTTAATTAATGTTTAAACATAGTTACAAAAAATTTAACTACATAAGTATTTCGTGATTACTTAATGTGCATTTTCATGAAAAATCAGCTTCAGAGCTTCAGGCTCTTGAAAACTCTTAAATAAGTAAACGATGATGCAATTATCTCTTCAGTTATTGCAACCTCTTTCTTTCATACCAATGCATGTATCGATTGCTTTCTGCAAGACAGTCATAACTCAAAAAACATAAATTCGAGAAAAACGCATTTAAGTAGTAAACTCTTCAAATTACCCATCACTCCATACAATTGATAACGATTGTTAAATTTCACATGTGAAGGGTTCATATGATATTTCTGTATATACTTAACACTCTAGTTCCCAAGCGTGTCTCTTGACAGCCTTTACCGAAACGGGTGCAATAACCACCAGAACAGTAGTGTGGAGGTACACTTTATCATATTATATTACAGCCTCTGGAAACAATCAAAGACTAAAATAATTGAAAAAATTTTTCAATAAGAAGTACGGAAAGAGCATGTATTTGTCTTTAAATTTTTAAATTGAAAGCAGTTCAGAATAAAAATTAAGAATTTCCTAAATCTCAATTTAAAAAAATCAATATAAAATCGACTACGTTATCCCCACGAAATTTTGCAGTCTTATTGATAAAACGATAAAGAACATTGTATGAAAACCACATGCACTCTAACGTGTCATATGGTGTAAATAATTTTCATATATGTAGGTATGTAATACAAAAAATTTTAGAAGTCCCATAATGGTATCTATTTAAATTTTATTAATTATTAAATTTTTTAAACTAGAACGAGGATTTGAAATCGAAAAAACTTGTCATCTTTATTAACCTAACAAAACTTTAAATCCAAAAATACTCAATAGAACTCCATTTCAGGATCCGAGGTCAAACCTTATGTCAAAAACAACAAATCAAATTTTGTCGCTTGGTGTAATTTATATAAAATATTTACAAGCAGACTTTCAACAACATTCTCACATTAGCAGTTAGCTGTAGATGTTATGACGAAATATTTTACTAAATGAAATTTGCAGCTACCTAAAAAAGTAAAAAACAATAACTAGCATATGCTAATGTTAGTCACCACCATAGTCGTGAGTTTAGTTAGTGCGGCAATGATGTTGATGATGACAATCACGGTGACTCTGCCGATGATGTCAGCCAAGCTGTTTACATTTCAGTAATAACAATAAACTTTGCATTTAAGTAAATGCTAGACTTTTGATTTCATATTGTACATATGTACATACATATTTATGTTTGTATGCTTGTTTCCATGCTTACCCTTCCTCCCCACTTTTACACTACCATAGTTTATGCACTACTTGAAATTATGAATTTTATTTTAGTGCAATTCGCATTCGTGTCACAATTAACAAGAAGAAAAATGTGCAATCGCTATCAATGCCATAAAATCAGCAAATAAACAATATTAAACTGAAAAACTGAAAAACAGAAAACAAGGAAAAAATTAAAAAACTTTTTAATTTAACGTTGAAAAAATGTTTGCAAAAGCGTTGTTGCTTAATTCGCAACAACGCTTTTGGCTTGTGATGATCACGTCTCTTCCACCTTTCAGTCTGTATTAACTTGTTTTAATGACTATTATACCTCCATTTTTTTTTTGTTTTATATGGCTATATACTAGATTCATATCTATTAAATACGTACGAGTATATGCAAATATGTGCAAAGTTGTTTTACTGATTATACCTTTATAATTTTTATCTTAACACCGTCATCGTCGCAAATAATTTTGTCACGTTATTTACATTTTAAAAAATATCATAAAGATTATAAATATCTTTATTTTAAATAATTTATAATCTACTGTAAAGTATAAGCAAATAATATTACTATAAACTAATTATGTAAATAGTATGTTATAATAAAAAATAAAAATTTAAAAGGAGAAAGAAAATAAGTTAAGTTGTTCAGCTCAGAAATTAGCAGTGATTTATTGAAAGAAATTGATGAATTACTGAAGTCATGGAAAAATCTTCACATATATATATTTACATTTAGAAATTTATGTCCATTAATCAAAGCTTAGCATTTAGAAATAAATTAACCCACCGAAGCATTCTCTCACTCACAAGGCATTCGCTGCCTTCAGGTCTCTGAGTGGAATTTCAGGTCTCTGAGTAAATTTGAAATGGAATGATTGAGTTTTTAATGTTATTAGTACACAGGCTTGGCCTTTGGCGCTACATGCGGTCATAGTCGACACTTATAGAACTGAAGTTCATTATGGTAAAGGCATAACACTTGCCACAGTGGCTGTCTATCTCTTTATCGGTGTCCTCTGTGATTGCATTCCCTCTCTCATTCACCCTCCTTCTTCCTCCCACCTATTAATCTTCTTTCCATTCAACACAATGCTCTGCATTCATAGGGGTACACCCTGTGTGTTGAATATATCAATAAAAAAATAAAAAAATTTAATTTATTTAGTATAATAGAAAGTATCCTTACTGAGATATTAAAAAATTATGAATAGGTAGAACGAGTCCATATAATGTTTGAAATAATTCCTAATTAAAGAGAAATCCACATTGCATTGTTTTAGGTTGCTGTGGCGTAGAGGTAATGCGTAGTGGTAGTGCGTTAGGTAGTGCGTTACGCAGAGAGTCTGGGGTTCAAATATCGACACAGGCAAAATCAAAATGTAGAAAAATCAATGTGGAATCAATGTGGATTCCCACAAATTAGGTCATACACAACCATGAGGGAATGTGTAACTCTTCTGCTCTCAAGAGACTTCAAACTAATAAGAAAGCTCGATGCATTATACGAAGGAATAGGCTCAACAAACTGTAGAGATTTAAGAGCAAAATTAACAAATTTCTTTTGAATTCTTTCAATACGTGCAGAGTGTGTATTGTAGAAATTCCAAATGAAGGAAATATATTATAGTTTCGATCGGACTAGTGTTGTACTTATACAAGATTTTACTCGTATATGGATCTTTGAAATCCCTGCCATAACGATGAATAAAGGCAAGGAGCGAACAGGCTTTTGGTAGTAGTTTACATGGTTAGAGAAAGTAAGCCTTGTATCAAACAGAACACCTAAGTCTAGGAACTCCTCAACTGACTTAAGCGCATTTTTAGATATACTACTTAGAGGATGAAAGGTACTGACTAGATGGTCTTACAAATCTCATTTGGATACATTTTTTTATGTTAAGATTCAATTTGTTTCGTTCGCAGTAATCAACTAGACGATTAATATCCGATTGTAACAGAGCAGTATATGTAAAAAGATAATAGTGGAATTCGTAAGCCGTCAATTCTTAATGTTGTTTCTTTAAATATACTAAAGGGTGTTTTTTAGAATTGTGGTTTTCAATCTGGCAATACTTTTCTCGGAGTTAGTCTTTTTGACAGCTGTCACTTGATTTATGCTCAGTTTGGTTTGCCATTTCAAGAATTGAAGCCGAACGTCCATCAAGCGCGTTGCACGTTCGGTGAATGGGCCCAAAACGAGATGGCCACCGATCCCGATTTTCACAAGAAAATTTTGTTCAGCGATGAAGCTCACTTTTGGTTGAATGGGTACGTACTTTAATAAGCAAAATTGTCGCATTTGGAGTGATCATAATCCACAAGACATTGTTGAGACGCCGTTACATCCTCAAAAAGTCACTGTTTGGTATGCTCTAGCGCAGAGGGAATCATTGGTCCATATTTCTTCAAAGATGAAACCGGTCATAATGTTATAGGCAATGGGGAAAGCTATAGAGCCTTGATTAATGACTTTTTCGCTTCAAATGCCTGAATTGGAGGATGTTGATGTGGACGACCTTTGGTTCCAACAAGACGGCGCTACATACCATACAGCCAACGAAACAATCAATTTATTGAAGGAAACTTTTGGTGAGCGCATTATCTCTCGTCGTGGGCCTGTGGCGTGGCCTCCAACATCGTGCGATTTAACACCGCTGGACTATTTTTTGTGGGGTTATGTGAAGTCGCTTGTCTACACAGATAAGCTCGAGACGATTGACGCCTTGGAAGAGAATACTCGACGCGTTATTACTGACATATGGCCCCAATTGCTGCAAAAAGTGGTCGAAAATTGGGGCCCTGGGCTGGAATTTATTCGGTCACTTGCCCAAAACCGTTTTTAAAACATAATTTAAGACATCCAATTGCCCCGGGTTTAATTCCCTTTACCTTTAAGACAACAATTCGTTCTAATAGAGTAAGCACCTTTGAAGTGAATACGGCTCTAACTTAGGTTAAGTTTTTGACTGGAGCTTAATTATTAAGGATTCAATTCTCAAGTAGAGAGAAAATGACAGATATCATAATTTGTTTGTAGATTCATTAAAATAATTATAATTGGGAGGTTTGACCCTTCAGTGATCCAAACTATCTTTGTATTTTTTTTTTGTTATATAAAGAGATTGATGCAAAGGAAAACAAAAATATTGTTTTATTTCAAGGGATAATTTATTTAAAAATAATTTCAACCTTGAGCGAACCCAACTACCTTTCGAAGGAAAGATCTATGATCGATTTAACGACCCGTTAGCCTGTGTAGACATGTTTATTGTAGTGACTCTATATTGTAACATTCCTGAAAAGCGGTAGAGGGAGAAGAGTTTGGGGGAGAGGGAAGAGTTTGGGGGAGGGAGCAGGTGTTTGCGAATTGTAACTGCCGGATTAAATTTTCAATTCTAAATTACTATAAATAATTTTTCCTAAAGTTATTGGCTTTATACTTCATTAGTGGGAATAACAGAAGTTTAAGCGAAAATCTTCGTTTAAACGAGAATCTGTAACACGGAAGTACCCTTGAATTACTTATTCATTCGTCACTTGCAAAATCTTCAAAAAAAATTCATCAATTTTCAATATTGCTATGAGCTTTGCTCTTTTGCGCATAGTATTCCGAAAGGCTAAATTAGTAGGAATTGTTTAAAAACTATTGCTGGTTTTTGACCAGAAACATTTTTGTGGAATAAGAAAAAAAAAAGAAGCTAAACTGAAATGTTAGCAAACAAGTGTTGAAATTGTCAGTTCGTTCATCCGTAAGCAAGTGTGTCTGTAAGTGCATGTGGCGTGTGACATGTGTGCAACAGAACAACGCAACATGGCACATTGCAAATTAACGATTGACAACAGTGCTGCATGCCTGTCCAAACGAGTGTGTGTCTGTGTGTTGTGTGAGTTAAACTGCAAGTATGGGATGGGAGCAGCGGCATGAACGAGCATTTTACTATGTATGTATTTATGAACGAGTGTGTGTCAAGTCATTCATTCATTCATTCACTCATTAACCAAATGCCTGCCGATGTGTAATTACCACAATCTCTTGAATTTGCTTGCAAATGCATAGTATGTATGTACATATTTACATACGGTCATCTGACATAACATGAATTCCAATTAAATTATGAACATGTTCGCACAACGTATGCTAATTCACATTAATATCCTTTTAAAATTCCCGACTGATTGACGAACTGACTGCCCGACTGCTGAGTGGCTGACTGTCTGACTGTCTGAGCAACTGCCTCTATGTGAATGAATGCAGGTCTTGTATTGTACTACTTAATGTACGTTTCTTTTGGATTTTTTGCCTTCCCCCTCTCCACACAATTTTTGTTGTTTTTCTTTTATTTATTAGTTCACACCGTACGCTGTGAAGTGCAATTAAAAGTATTTGAAATTCTAAGCACGTAACATTAAATTTGGTTGGTTGAAATACAAACGAGTGGCACACAACGAGCGTGCTGTTGCTGTTGGTAATATGCGTGTGTGAGCGGAGTGTAGATTTTCCAATAGAGAATGGTGAGAAAAATCAATTGATATCTCAGAGATACGTGCAAGAGCTGCAACAACAACAAAAAATTAACAACAACAACAACAACAAATTAAAACAAAAAACGAAAAAACAAAGGCAGTAGCAGCAGCGAAACAAATTCCGTATTCAGATTCTAAAAATTGGCAATGGTACTAGAAAGGCACCAATGCGGCTAACGTGCGCCTTGAACCAGTTTATAGTATCTACACACATCCATGCATACATATATATCGTACATATTTGAATGGACCGATATATCTATGATATTTCTCTTTGCATTTGCATACATGTGGCAATTGCTGCTGCTACTACATTGCAACTGCTGCTGTTGCTGCTGGTCATACGAACATGCATGCTTACATTCATACTATACTCGTATTCATATGCGCTGTCGGTGTAGTTTTATGTTGCTTCCTTGCTGTTGTTGCTGCAGTTATTGCAACTGTTTGTTCGGTGGTATGTCTCCCTATCTTTCTATCTGTATATGTCCGATTGCCAATCGGACTGTCTTGTCCTAAAGCTTCGTTTTTCAATAACGGAAAAAAAACCTTAATGCATTAAACTGAAACGAACTGAGTGATTTTTATATCTCTCTCTTTATCCTATAGCAGCGACGAACTGCATCCACATGCATAAATAGTATCTACGTAAGCAAGTAATGGCATTTTTCGATTTTCCATAATTTATTTGGCTGGTATTTCTGGCATATGCACCTAGTATGTAAGTATGTGTATCTCGAAGAGATAACATTTAAACTACATATATGCATACAAAGACATATTGCTACATATCGCCAAAGCACTAGCTAGGCGGCAGGCATTTGCAACAACCTGTAAGTTTATGCGATTTTCTTTTGTTTGGAAAATGTTTTCTTAGTTCATATCTAAAATCTTTTTTGCAAACATTTCTAGTACAACATGTCAAAATGTCAATTTTTTCTTTCTGTATCTTTTCGCTTTTTTGTAGCATATACACGAAAACCGCATTCAACATGTTTCTATTGCGTAGACTGGTTTAAGATATATCACCTGTGAGATATTTGTTCAATGAGATACATAAATTTGACTGCGTTTATATTTCGTTTTTCACAAGTACATACAATATACATACAAGCATGCGACATATATATTTGCAATTGACGTCCGCATTTATCCTGTCACGATTTTAGATATTCAAAATTGACTTTAGTAACATTCCAATCGAAGTGAAATGTACAAAGGTAGAACTAGATATTGTAAGTATGTAGTGGAATGTTGACTTACCACAAATGTTGAGAAAAAACTGGAAAGAAATAAATAAGAAAAAGTTATAGATTAGTATTTTGAAATATTTACGAAGTTATAACAAGAAAATTATAAGTATTATGGAGAGTTAGAGCCGTCTTCATTGAGCTAAATAAATGGAAGTGAAAAAATGAAACCATTAAAAATATATTTTCCAACAAGAAAATGCTTTCCACATAAATCAGTTAATTACAGATTGTATTCGACAAATCTAACCGGCCCCACTTACCCTCAGGAACGGTACATCCCCAATTCGCATACCCGAAGCACACACAGTCCGGATTGTTATGTGTGACGCGACAGGTGGAAGGATAAAGTAACTATTCCAGTGTAGAACAGCTACAGATTAAATACATAATCATCAGATGGTTAATTTATTTAAAAGCTTTAAAATTAGTATTTTTAATGTTAAATTGTGAATCAGATAAGCCAATTAAGCCATAAAGGTTATTGAAGTCATTGCACAAGCAACGAAAGGGGTCATTTTGTACGGCAGGTATTTAATTTAACCGTAACTGGATACCTTGTGTAATGGTTCGGGATCATCAGGTTAACTTGATTTAATCAAAAAAATTATATTCAACATTACTCTTCTGCTTTCTAGAGTTAGTGTATCTAGAAGTTTAAGACGATGTATGTAAGGAGGAAGGTTTTGTGGTGTATACCATCGAAAACTATTTAACACAAAGAAAAGAAACTGTTTCTGATCAGATTCCAATCTGTCGCTGTAGCAGTTACATTGGGGATCCCAAACTGGGGAACCGTAATCCAAGTTTAGCCTGAAATTGAGAGTTTCACAAAGAATAATATGGGACCAAGGTAAGGAACTTCAGATGGAACCTTAATACAAAATGAGATGGATAGGCAACTGATTTCTATTACACCGATATAAACGGATCCATTGAGTCAGTAATTGTGAAAATCCAAACAAATCAAGTTTATCGATCAGCAAATCATGATTCACCATTTCGAAAGCTTTACTGAAATCGGTGTAGATGACATCGGTCCAAAAGTGGTTGGGTAACTCTTTAATTATATTAGTTTTGAATTTCAAATGATTGGGTACTACCATTAAGAAAGCCATGTTGATAAGGAGATATCAATGATCCCACAGAATGTTTCAATTGTTTTATAACGGTAAATTCAAATAATTTTGGTTTAGCTATACCGCGATAGTTTGTAATATCAGACTTTGGACGACTGGTATGCAAGGAAATATTAAATGATTCCTTCCAAAAACTGGGAAAAATACTGGTTATATAATCCAGTGCCAATACCCAATACAGCAAATTGAGATTTTCAGAAAAGATGAAACGGAAGTAAATTGAAAATAATAACTAAAGAAAATATCCTATAAATGTTTCGAATAAATTTCAGTAAACCTTGGGATTTGATATGAATGGTAAAATTGCGTTAGTTGGTTTTTGGTTTTCAAATTTTTTATTAATAACTGGAACAATTTAAGAAGAATGGAATGGTGAAGAAAAAGGACACAATTTAACTATTATTTCTCTCTTATATTAAACAGTCAATGAACATTCTCCCTTGATCTGAAATAATAAGGAATCAAGTAGAGAAAATACTTTTTGAAAGAATAAAAATGAAATGAAAATATATTTCAATTGGAGTCATATATTTTAATAAATAAGAGCATATATGAGATTTTCTCAATCAATTCGACAACACTGCTAAAAATTTAGTGGGACTTCCCAACAAGAATGTCAAGAGCAGTTTGGAGCCTCTCTTTTTTCTAACTTTTAATGGCACAACAGCCCATAGAGGGTCGAGCCCTATCTTTTCGCCTCTGGCTCAGTAGCTTTTTGAGCTTCTCCGTCTGGCCAAAATAAAAAAAATTCAAATGGTGTAGCTACAAAGACGTCGAAGCTGGAATAAATTCACTTAAATAGCTGAAACGTGTAGCCTCTACACACTAAAGAACTGAATTGTTTTAACACCTTTTACACCTGACCTATTTCTCTACCTTCTCTCTGCAGCTGCTCATTATCATCATCGAATATCCACAGTGTCTCGATACATACACTCGTGTTCAATTATTTTTGCAGAGAGTTGCCTAATCCGTTCCCTATAGAGAAATACACTAATTTAAAAGTAGGTTAAAATTAGTTGTTTTTCACCACAACTGTGTTTCAAATTGACTTTTATTCATGAATATGAACTCAAGTTTTTAACATTGCGATGTTCTACGAGTGTCAATTCTCCAACTCTGGATATATTTTCAACCAATTGAAAGTAAGTTTAATTTTAATTACTTTGAAACCAGTTATATTGACCCATAAGTTATCGTGGCATTAGAAACAATAACAAAAATTTTATTTAATGTTTTTTTCTATATATTTACCTATTTTCTTTGTACAATTTTATGAAGTTTACTGGGCTTGGACCTGTGAATTATGGGTCAATGGTCTCATTGTTAGTTTTAAAACAAATATGTAGCAAGCAAAGCAAAAAACAAGAACTGCTGTTCACTGCTTTGCCGTTGCGTCAACGAGTCAGTGTATAGCTCAGATAACTGACACGTGCAAACATTAGTATTTAGTGAGAATCGAGTATTCTTGGGTTAAATTCTTTGGGGCTGTGTTTTTTTTCACAAAAACATAACCGGCATAGAGAAATTATAAACCTAACTGACTGTCACCTGCATATAGTTTACACTAGTTTGGGAATTGATTGTTTTTCAATTAACTTTTCAATGAGTAGTAGTTTTAACAAAACTTTGCTTTATTCCGATAGGGTTTCTATTGTTTTCTTGTTGAGAGCATATAACCGAATTTTTGTTTCGCTCTCTCTTCGGCTGTGTATTTCCAAACCATGTTTTCAAACAGCTGTTTTCAGACATAAATATGTACATACGAGTATGTAAGAGTAAAGCTTGAAAATACAAATTTTTAATTTTCAAAATGGGATAATCCGTAATTATACATACTTTTTTTAATGGTACAACAGCTTATGAGGCCAAGCTTTTCGCATCCACTCTTGTTGTGCAGGTTATATTTGAACATGAGTGGAAGGGACCTGCAGTTTTGTGCCGAATCCGAATGGCGAAGTGAAAATTATTTTCTTAGGCAATTTTCACTTTTGTTTGTTGGTCATTGCCTGCCAAAAGGTGGTGCCGTTTTGATTTTATCTGAGCCGAGATTTGCACCCGGACACTGTGCGTAGCAGTACCAACTACGCCCCACCGATCTACATACAATCATGCAAAATATTTAGGTTGATACTTAATATGAAGTCAAATGATTGTAGTGAGTCAACGTTACCTTAAATGTTGCTTTGTTGTCAATTCATTATTAAGTGTCACTTCTAATTTATTGTGACTACAAGTATTTATTGACTTTGTGATTAAAGTACAACTTATTTGCATATGTATGTTTATGTATTATATTTCGCAATTTAGACATTTTTAAAATAAATACTTGTTGCGCATTTAATTTCATGCATATAAAATATTTTATTTACATAAAAACTTCTCATTCCAATTATACGGATTCAAATTTATTACTCGTATGCATAAATGAAGTTGATTAGGTTGATATTTAAGAAATATATATATATATATATTTTTATGTACTATATACATCCTTATATAAATTTTTGCAAAATGCACTACGAGTATTACCTCAGCGAATCTTGTCAAAAAACAAATAAATATTTCAAACAAGTTATTTTGCTGGCAAATCTTAAGAAAGCGTAAAACATCAAATACAAATACAAAAACAACAATCAATAACTCAACTACGAAATTTTTACTTATAGACAATTTCAAGATAACAAATTGCAAAAAAGTTAAATATTTTGTCTGCGACAGTAAAAAAAAAGCACTACACACAAGAAAATTGGAACATAAACAACAATTTATTCGTTACATACCATATTTATATTGTCATATTGAAAATGAGCTTTGTACTCGTAGTAAAATATCGTTGTAAAGAATTATAGTCAAAAATAGTTACCACTGTTTCAAGTCTCAGAAAATTACTTAAACAACTACGAATACACATAGTATGTATGTAGAAAACAACTTCTACTCAAAATTCATTGGATGAAAATTATTTTACTATTCGGTATAAAAAAAATACAGTTATTACAAATTAGTAAAAGATGTTTCAACCTGCTACGAAATGCTCTCATTATTTATCGATTGTGTCAAATATTTATTATGATTTACTGTTTTAAAATTTTTCATAGCAATGAAATTACTGAAATTTGACCTACTCTTTTACTAAAATTTACTTCTTGTAAAATTTTATTAGGTTTTCTCAACGGGTTTTTAGGCCACTGTTTAAGACCTCGTGTGTTGCACCTTCATGGAAATTTTTGAATTTTTTGTTAAGCTTCAAAGATTTGTTAGAAACTTTTCAAGTTACTACTAGCGGCTACATATTGAACACCATCAGGACTCCAATTATGGGTATAGATACAAACTTGTTATCAAAATCGAACTCAGCTTTTCAAAATCTTTCAAAAGGTTTTATTTTTCAGAGAAAAGTCATCAGATAATCAATGTCTACTTTCCAATGTTCGACTATAATTCCACAATCGACTGTACTAAGACCATGTGGAAATGAACCATCAAATAAGAAACTGAAGGCTCTGGAAAACGTAAATTTAACTCAAGTTGTTGGCACAGGATTCAACCAGATGGAAATGCTTTGTAAGAGACTTATATTCCAATGGGAGATACAGGATCTACAGGTGATATCACTTCACACATTTATAATATAACTGGCTTTTTTTTTACCTAATTACCTCCTACCAAATCAACCGAGGGGCTTACTTACTCTCACAGAGAAAAACTTCTGAATTGAATATTTTAAGATTTTTGTGTGATTATTATGTTCTAATGAGAGATACAGTATCGTATCTAACGTTAATATCACTTCAGAAATTTATAAAATATCTGCACTCAATAAAATAATATTCTGAATTCAGTTTTTCAGTTTTTTTGTAATTATTTCAGGAACTCTTTCTTAATTTAAAAATTATCCAGTCTAATTTCCGAGTGAAACGTTTTAAATTAGGGCTTTTGTTCTTAAAACCAGAACACTCGCTAAAATATTACATTAATTTATTTTCATTAATTTAAGACTTTTCGATTTTGAACTTAATACCATAAGCAGAGTATTTAAAAATATTTAGAAGTAGAAATAAAAATAATCGGGCTTAATTTTAAACAACGAATATTCTCTCAGTGTATTACATAGCTATAGTGAAACCCACCTAAGTTTTACACCTTCGGTGCAATCATTTCGTGTTCAAGTTAAGAAGAAAAATGTAATAGATTTCAATAATTTGGGCTTCAACACTTTCGAGTAATGAAATATTGTCCACTTTAAGCAGGTGGCCACAATAAAATGTGTTCAACTCAAACAGGTTGACTACATTAGATAAAGATGTAATCAGTTTGCCTTCCGACACAATTGATGATTTATTTTCTGAACAAATAAATGATTTCAGTTTGTCACCTTCAATCTGGTGTGTTATTGCCTTTACATATTATCTGCAGTGCTTTAGGATCAAAGTAAGATTTTCTTTTGTTTTACAAAATGATTAGAAGCAACAGCATGGGAAGGGGAAACATGAAAAACATAACCGCTTTATAATTTAATAATAATTTACATAATTATTCTAGTCTCTAACAATCATACTTAATTAATGAGAATAATGGTAAATTTATGCTACTTAATGATACTTGAAAATATTCTAAATAAAAGAATTTCTAAATAACTCGAACTCATTACAGAATACGCGTTAATGATTTCTATACGCATACTTACATATGTACATATACTTTTATATACATACATACAGAGATAACTATGTAACTATTTAACAAGTGTCTGAGCGCTATTGTAGTTTTAAGCTAAACTAAACTAAACTGTGATTGCACGCTGTGATTTTTCACTTAGTCATTTATTCATTGTATATATTTTGCTTTTGGGTTTTTAGTTTAATTATGAAATTATTATACAAATGTTAAATGATTTCGTAACTAATTTTTACCCTTCTTTTTTTGTTAAATACATAATACATGCATATATACATACTATGTAATTAAATATTTAAATAAAAACAAATGAGTGTATAAAATATTCACGAAAATCTCATACAACGCCATTAAGTCTGTGGCATTCTCGCTTACCATAAATGCCAATTAGATTGATTCTCAAAAAACAACAACAACAAACATGCTTTAACTTCTCGTTTTCAGCAATTAAATATTGATATAACAGCAATAGAAATAACAAAAAAAAATCGTTATTTTATATTTACCATACTTGTCCCACTGACACCAAGAGAGGCAGACATATGCTAACAAGACCCAATAATTAGTTGCAGTTAAGTACACATTAGATAAATACTTGAAAATAAATCATACTCAAGCGCCAAGAGCTGAAGCTACTAAAGATTGCTGCTGTCACTAACTAATGTGGCTGGCGATGACGTTGACTTCGTGTCCAGGAAATTTTTACAGTATATACTAGGTTATTGGGTTGCTTGTTGTTGTGGGACCTGTAAATATGTACGTTCGTCCGTAAGCAGCATGCCAGACTTTGCTTACTCCCTTGCCCTCATTGTCTCACACAATTTACTATGTACATACTCGTATTCCAATGAGTGTAAGCAAATACCAAAAATATTTTGTGAACTTTCATACATATTTGTATGATTACCCACCCGCATTTAGTGTTCCAATAGATTAGAATCTAAGAGTGTGAGTGAGTGTGTGTTGTGAAGGTTCTTGTGATTTGTGTGGTGAAATTAAATCGAAAGGGTTTCACTCGCTGCACCCACTATGGTATAAGTGTTGCCCAGCAGCTTTCTACATTAAAGCAGCAAAGCTTTAATATTTTATTTAACGCACATATTTAAGCAGATTGCAACTAAATTGTTCGCTCGATAGGGCGGCGGACTAGAGATAAATGCATAGAAGCACCGACACACACACACACACACATTCATGGCTATACGTAATATGTTATTTATATGTGTATGGGTGTGTGCTTGAATGAATGCTACATGAATGAGGCACATATTGATTTTATGTCGAGCTGATTTGTTTGCTTGTTTGTTTATTTATTTAATGTTTACTCGTATTTGGCTCAAAAATTATTTGGGTTAAATCAACAAAACCTAATCAGTGTAAATACAGTCAAAATACTTTTTATTTTTCGCCTTTCGGTGGTAGGTACTTTGCTGATGGTTGATGATGGCTGTGTGTGTGTTTCAATGCATTTATTTTACCGCATGTAAATTATAATGCGTGCGTTGTCTCTCTCCAAAAATGTGTACACATCAAAGAGTTCAACTTAAGGTGAAATTATTTGTTTACAGAAAAATTATCCTAACTACTAATAAATACTAAAAAAAAACACCTTTTATAAAAGAAAAATAAAATTTTCCATGATCTTTTCTTTTTGTATTTGTACTTCTATTTTGTACTACTAGTTTATTCTATTATTTTTGACTACTATTATTTACTGCCATTTTCTACTACGATTTGCCAGTCAGCTTTTATTAATTTAAAATTATATTCGTAAGGGAAGTAGAAAAATATTTCTTTCAAATTCTAAATATGTAGAAATTTCAATTTCATTTATTAACACATTAAAGCTGTACGAAGCTTTAAGATGCCAACCGAAACCTTATGAATCTATCTGTACCTGTGCAATAATGATTTCTGAATGAAATCTTAAAACTTAACTCTACATTCGAATAGCCTTCCACCAAATATATTTTCAAATACCAACTGTACAATTTGTTCTTATTTAACAAGTTTTATGAAAAAAATTCCGGTGGATCAACTCCATTTTCAAATGCATCTAGCTTCTACACTTAGCCTCACCCTAAAAAATATTGGCTACAAAGTCGTGATCAGCGTTCCCAAAAACATTAGTTTCATTACAGGAACATAACGGGGTTTTTGGACTCTTAAATTCAGATTTTGTACTTCTAGAATATATTTTTTTAATTTTTGATTTTAATCTAGGAAAGTTTTAGACACTTTGGTAAAATCTATATATAAATTTAGGTTGGGTACTGCTCAGAAAGCCTAGGCACAATATTCATCACAAGCAGCGAATGCAAATAAAATTTTACCGGAAAAATGTGTCTACGATATAAATTTATTTTTTTTCTTCAATCCAAACTCCCATTGGAAATATGATAGGGGTAAAAAGGTGAAAAGCTCTAAAGAGGATACTCCTTCATATACAGTTTAAAGGTACTTAAAAAAAATGTTATTGATCGTATTACTTATTACCTATGATGTTAAACAAATTGATGTTAAAAACTATTTGCTCTGACCGTAAGTACACTTCATTTATATCTGCTCATGGAAATAGATTCATAATTCAAACTTCTATCACAGAGACAGGCAGCTAGAAGAAAGGGACAATAGAAATAATTTATTTGCCGGTGGGGTTTTTTGTTTGTATATTTTGAATATTTTTTTGACTGGTCTTCAAAAGTCAAGCCCCTCGCTCTTACCTTCACAGCGGTTGATCCTGCTTGACATAGGCGGAAAAATCATGTAGCCGCCACAGACTTAAGAAGTGAAAAGTATTTCTCTCTAGCTTCTCTCTACACCTGCTCCATCTATTTCTATTGAGTTAAGAACAGATCGGAATTCGTTTTCTCATCACATCAAGAATTTCTACTTAAAAAATTTTCCCAAATCTCTAAGTCCCATAACCTACAAGACTGAGAAAAAATGTACTAAGAAAAATCTTACTATTCGAGAGTTTTCAGATTCTGTAAAAAGTTTTAGTACTCTTTAATAATTCTTACTTAATTTCTTATAATCTTAACGAACTATTACGAAAATTTCTTAGTCACTTCAAATCGAAAAAAATACCGAAAAGTTGAAAAAACTTTAAGCAGTAAATTAATAATAGATTATTACTAACAATCTAATATTAGCTGCGTTTTATTCGCCACTTGCTCCTAGTTATGTATACCTAGCAACGATAACTGCATGGGAAATA
Organism: Palloptera scutellata; assembly: GCA_958295655.1. Lineage (NCBI taxonomy): Eukaryota > Metazoa > Arthropoda > Insecta > Diptera > Pallopteridae > Palloptera > Palloptera scutellata. Next base: position 65,473,679 of record OY282449.1, on the reverse strand, counting down.
ACAACAAAACCTATAGAGATATCGCATATAGATTGATATTTATAGCTGTCATGTATAACTAGAACGTTGTTTACAATCCATGGTTTTTATAACAATCTTACTTTGAACTATCAATAATAAAGCAGATGAACAGTTTTGCTAAAACATAAAAAAGAAATATATCAAAATGTCTCCCGGAGAAAAAAGTATGCTATAAATACAATTCTAAATGTTTTTTGAAGTGCAAGGACTACTAACTAACTAACTGCTAAATTAGACTGCATAGGTTGAGAGCGTTTAGCCTAAGTTACTTTATCCGATATATGTACTAATTCTCATTGTCATAAAATTTTTAATTTGATGTTTTCATGAAATGATGAAATGCCACTTTAAAGAAAATTTCATCTACAACTCTGATTGACTTCTCGTAAATTATCCTATCTGTGAATTTGTATTTATTATTGTAGCATTGCTGTGCTGATTTAATTATCTGTTATAACTTGTCACACAGCAGCGCACATGTTCCCTCTAATTTATGAAATTAATTTGCAAATAATAATAATTTTACAAAATGTTTAGTCATAATTACATAATGTAAGTAAAATGCTGCATTAGTACTCAGCTACAAACAGCGACAACAATCCATCACTTGTTAAACTCAGATACACTTAGGCTTGTGTACAATGCTTATGTATCTACCTACGTCTGTAAGTGGAAAACCAGCCTAATAATTCACACGAAAACTTAATTTAGTCAAACACGCAGCAATAATTAATACCCCAGCGATATTTACTCGCACATTGTGCGAAGCCTCTCAAGCTTAAAACAGAAAAGCTGAAGAGCAGGAGGCAAGTAGGCATTACTTAGTTAGAGATTATAGCAACTTCACCGTGACAAATATTTAATTTTCTTGTTTTCTACTTATATTCTCATATTTTTTGACCATAGCCTCCGACTTGGGACTCAGTCGTTAACCTCAAATTTAGACTGAGGAATGAATGTTTGCAAATGCCAAACAAACTGAAATATGAAATTGCTTAATGTAAGCGAAATGGACGCAATAATAAAGGACCCATACATACATACAAACACACACCCACACATACAGACACACTAACTTTAGCCTTGGTTGCGTTGTATCCTGTTGTTGTAATAAGGACATTCTATCTTCATCTTTCTCTCTCCCGCTCTCCCACTTGATTCCTTTAGGTTGTGTATACAAGACTATCAACAACAATAACAACAACAACAACAACAACAACAACAACAACGGCAACCGAAAATGGTAATAAAATATTTCCATCTAGCGCAGACACACCGCCGCATTAAGCCATGCCAAGCCAGTGAGCCAGTAAGGCATTGAGGCATTGAGCCGAGGCGGCAAGGCACCAGGGCGGGTGAATGGAGACGGCACAAGGAGGCGACGTGGCGTATTGTAAATATTCTTTTTATTGTTGGTAAATAAATTTACCTTGACAAAACAAACGTCAACGTTGACGCTGACGCAAACTTCGAGATATTGCAAAAAGCAACAACGAAATAAGAAAATGAAAGAACAAGAATAAACAGTCACACACACACACACACACACACACACACACACACACACACACACACACACACACACACACACATCCACACACACACACACAATAATACAACTTAAGATAAATTTCCGACATTGAGATTGTGTTTGGTTGCCAGATTGTAAGTGGAAATACGCAAAGTATAATTGAGCAAGTAAGTTAGTAAAAAGCTGTAAATAATTTAAAAAATAAATAGAGCGGAGCTTGTTTGGCAAATGTTATTATTATCATTTAAAGAATGTGCTCTAAAATAAGTTAAAGCTCTTGATTACTTCCTTACTGCTTGCTTGCTTGCAACCTTATTGCAAATAATTGTTAATGTTTTGGAATTGGTAAAATAAAAGTAATTTTGTTTTTGCTTTTCTTTTGCTAATTTACAATATGCTCCCAGCTACTGTTGCTTTTGCTGTTGCTCACTTCGTTTTTTGTACCAAAAGAAAATAAAACAGGGCATGCCTGTAATTTGATTAGTCAAGTCAAATGAAGTCAGACCATTAAAGCCCGTTACGCTTATGAATGTGTGTCGTTGACATCACACAAACACATCGCATACACGCACTTACACAGACATAGTCTGCTCCTATGTAGCACAATGTATGCTCGCTTTTATGTCTGTCAACATTTTTGCATTTGCAATACACAACATGAGTTCAGGTAAATATTTTCTAAGAAACCTTATGTGGCAGAATATTATGACATTTCTACACATGTATGGATACATACTCGTATATCTATGTACATACATACATATTTAAGTACTTATGTCTTCAGATATATACTTATATATCTGTATGTATGCCTAAACCCAGCTATTATTTCGATGAAAATTAAAAGAGTGCATTTCAAACCGTGGCCGGTTCATCTGATTTTTAGAAAACATAGGTGCACTAACAAAATGTTGAGACTTTACTTAGCTTTAAAACAATTGAACAATATGGTAACTTTTTTGGACTGAATGAATGCCCTTCAGCGACCCATTTCGGTTCAAAATATTTTCTTAACAGCCCAACGCATTAGCAACTACGCCACGGCGAGCAATAGTTAATTGTTTTAAAAAAAGTTTGACTTACAAAGTTGGTATTGACCCTTAGTGTCAATACCACTAGTTTTCGGTTGGAAATAAATTTCGGTTGGTTCAAAATATTTTCTTAATAGCCCAACGCACTAGCAACTACGCCACGGCGACCAATAATTAATTGTTTTAAAAAAAGTTTGACTTACAAAGTTGGTATTGACCCTTAGTGTCAATACCACTAGTTTTCGGTTGGAAATATTTTCATCGGAGATATTTTGTTAATGCCAACAATTTATTCAGGGTAAAGATATTGCACAGAAGATCCGGCGGCAAGAGGGGACGGTAGAATATTGCTGCCTCATTAAATTCCCCTTTCTATGGGAAAAGATTTTCCTTTTTCAATGTGGTTTAAATCTGCAAATTCGTCCCACCGATTTGCCAGAAGGACAAAGCTTAACACGAAGTATGAAACTGATCAGAAAATAACATTGTCAGCAATTCTCGATGAATCGCATAATTGAAAATGCTAACTGGGTATGTGTAGGTAAATGTATGTATGTATATACTCTGTCGCATATTTCATACTGTTTGCTGCAAACAGAAAGTGAGCAAGCTAGCTAGCAAGAAAGCGAGCAACCAACATGAAACCGAGTTGTTAATTAAATATTTACTTTGCTTATTTGCAAATGAATAACTTTTTCCCTTCTTTCCATTTTCCCCCTGATGTCAACTATTTTTATACTAACTGTTGTTGATCGTATGAAATATATACATATACATGTAGGTACAGTAATCCCTGGTTAACTGAGTTACTTAGTTAAAATGTTAATTTTAAAACTAATTTGAAAGTTAAGTCAAAAACCTTCGAGTTCATAATGATGAAAATGTCTTAAAATAATGACTAAAAATTGTTTAATACCATAAAGCATTGGGAAATTAACCATATACGATTATGAAAAAAATTGGCACTTCTAGAATAACACATGACACAGAGATCTTATAAATAATGCTCGATCGTAGGTTTCGATCTCGACTAATTTCAATTAAAATAAGTAAATACATACGTTGGGATTCCACAGGAAAATGCCTGAGTTTGATGCCGAACTTATGGAGTGTGAAAAGCCCATGGGATAAAAGCATTATAGACGGATTTATTTAAATTAAAAAAATTATGAACATTTGGCAAACTCAATACAATGATAAAGGATGTAATTATTTATTGTTCAGTAAAATTACAAAAATATTGTATTCTTAACTGCAGACTGTCCACAGCAGAAATTGAGTCGGAGTTTGTGTGGTCGCTGTGGCGTAGTGGTAGTGTGTTGGACTGGTACGCAGAGTGTCCGGGGTTCGAATCTCGGCACAGGCAAAATCAAAAAACGTAGAAAACATAATTTTTCTACACGGCACCCACCTCTTGGCAGGCAATGGCAAACCAACAAGAGTAAAAATTGCTATGAAAAGCTTTTCACTTCGCCGTTCGGATTCGGCATTAAACTCTAGGTCCCTTCCATTCATGTACAAATATAACACGCACAACATGAGTGGATGCGAAAAGCCCGGCCTAGGCCCTTCATGGGTTGTTCTGCCATTAAAAGTAAAGTAAGTAAAGTTGCAAAAATTACAAAAAAAATATATTTATATAACTGGCATCTCAGATAGAACATAGTATTTCTAGATTGTAAGATTTAAAGATTTTAGTGCTGCTCCATATGAGGTCATATTTCTTTTAAATTTGTTTTTTCTATACATTCAAGCTTCGACAGTTTAACTTAGAATCAGCTACAACTTGATTGGATTTTAATGAATGGTCATGTGTTAAGCCAAAAATGTATTCTTGTCTCAATGCGTAATAAATATGTACAATAAATCTGATGATTTTTCGTAATCTGGTCTTTTTTTAGAGGCGGAGAACTTTAAATTGAAATAAAAAACAGAAATATGTTTTTAATATCCATGAAAATTGGCTTTATTTATAAGATAATTTTTTGACATTAAAGTTTAAATATGTTTTCGGGCATGTGGCCGCCGCAGCTGACACGTACAAGGCGTAATATGGATGTCCAATTTTCACACACTCTTCACAGTAAATCAGGCTGTATTTCGGCAATAACGCGTTCAAAGTTGGCTTCCAAGTACCTAATTGTTTCTGGTTTATCGGTTACGATGTGTGGCTTTACATATCCCCAAACAAAATAATCTACTGGCTTCAATTCGCACGAACGAGGTGGTCTGATAAAAATTAATCGTTCGACAAATGTTTCTTTCAGTTAATTAATTGTATCACATGCATGTGGCGCCGTCCTGCTCAAACCACATTTCTGCAACATTAATGTCTTTCAATTTAGGAACGAAAAAGCTAGTAATCATGTCTCTGTACCGCTCATCGTTGACTGTAACGTTCTGATTATCCTCAATTTGAAGATATATGGACCAATGATTTCAACGGCCATAAAGCGCGCCAAACGGTGACTTTTTTCGGATGCACCATTACATCGAGAATGGTTTGTGGATTATCGTGACCATGTATCCGTCCTGGTGTACGCGCCAGCCCAAATCATATTCAAACATAAATGCCAAAAAATTATCTTTAAAATAAGTAAATCAAAAACATTTTTCTGTGTTTTATTTCAATTTAAAGTTCCCTGCCTCTAGAAAAAAATCACCCGATACATACTTACAAGGAATTATTCACTTCATATTTTTTTTTTTAGAAAATCACAATCAGAATATTCTAGCGAAACACTATTAGAAATTAAAAAACAAAGATTCGATTGATAACTAAAGCAGACATACCATATATCTTGGAGGTGGATAGTTTACTCAATTCAAAAAATTGGAGTCAGCATCATGAGAATGGCACTAGATTGAAACAAAGATGTGAAAGTCGTGGAAATTATCAGCACACCTAAAACTCCAATGTATCAACATAACATCAGTAGGGCTTCAACTGAGAGCATCGAATAGAATACTTTGGCATTGTCTTGACCAAGCTGTATTAGCTCACAAGAGAAGTAATTAGAACTAGAATTAACGTGGGATTACTGTATTTGGTATACGCGAATGTAGTCATGAAAAATGCTTATATTCCGAATGCATGTATTGCGATAAGAGTCTCGTTATAGTGTTACCTATGTACATAAAAATATATATACAAATAGCCTTTAACTTTCATTCTAAGATATTAAGTGAATATTATTGTTACTTTATGTGTATATGGAAGTAAATTGAATTCCTATTTCTGAAAAGTGCAAGTATCTATTTATTTAAAATTTTTTACTTGAAACTTAGCATATGTAATAGTCGTATCCATGCAAACTATGGTATAACTATATTGATCTGAAACTTAAAACAGTTTTATGTTTCGTAAACCGGCAGCATAAACCAATTCTAATTTGATTCGATATTTTCAATTCGTTTTAAGAAAAACGACTATTAAACTGAATTGTTAACTCAAAACTATTGCAAGTGCTATCTCTGAGAAAAACTATAAATTTGTTGCTCAAAAACACTCATGAGTTAATAAAAACTAGTTTTGGATAGAAAACGATTTGTGAGGGGGATAAACGTGGACAAAGTTGTGAACATTTTGCTTTTAAATATATTAGTTTTTTTTCATAATTGTCATCTGAATTCTTTTGGTTTAGCAACAATAAGAACTAGAGTTTGACAGTTTATTTATGTTAAATAGGTGCCGTAGAAATTGAATTATGTCAGTTTTCAATTCTATTTATGTATGCAAAAGTTTCCTGAAACTTACAATTTTTTTCCCCAACTCCTTAATCCATTTATCCTGGTCAAATACAAATGAAGTAATCGATGGATAAATCATGAACATTGTTAATATTTCACGAAGGTTCGTTTGCGGATGCTATCGGAAACAAAATGGAACTTTGATTATAATTCTGTGAATTTATCAGAGTATTTTTTCATATCTCGGTGGTGAAACAGCACAGGTAAAATATAAAATATACATATATAAGTTGAAAGTACCAAGTATCTGGTATAGGGTGACCTGGCTGCACTTAGTCTTACCAATTTGTTGTATGTAACAACATGGCGAAGCACGTAAAAAGACTAATGTACATAGGAAAAACATGGTACAAAAACTTTTTAAAGCACTAGCTAAATAATTAAGTAAGTAATTCTATTTTGCCATTCCTTTAATAAAAATTTTAAAGAAATTTTTATCAAGTGTATCTGCTAACAGAAAGCAATATATCTTCACGTGTGGTAATTCCACAAAAATGTATGTGGTTAAATAAACGCTACTACTAAAAGGAATAAATAATATTAGATGGCATATGACTTTGAAAATTCGCACAATAAATACCCAATCTACCAAATGGTATAAAGTTTACAGATAAAAGTGTCCTGCAAATAAACAGACAAACACACGCACGCACATAAAACCGCCCACATTTTGTGATTTTAGTTTGGCAAAAGACTAGAACATCTATAAATAAAACAAAATACACCAAAAGGAATGAAACAGATACACTGTCGTACACTTTTAAAGTTGAAATTTATGGGTTTATTGAGTCCCCATAGAAAATGAATTGGGATAACAGAAAAAAAATATTTAAGAAAAACCATTTGTAGAAACAAACATAAATGCTTTATCAGCAGAATATGCAAACTAACAAATTACATAGAAAAAAAAATATCCAAACCAAAAAACAAAACAAAAACAAGGAAATGGTTGTCACAACACCACGGGTGGCAAACTATGTTAAAAAAAAAAGAAGAAGAAAGAAGCATTTAGTTATCTGTCACATATGGCAACCTGACAGCAGTGACCGACGCTGCTCCTACTGTTGCTGCTTCACTACAATCTACAAGTAAACGAATTTCCCCAGAATGTTGTGCTGATAATTCCTAAATGCTTGACCTCTAATTAAAAATTGTTAAACAACTGTCAAATTGCTTAGAAAATGCCTATATAATTTACAATCTCAAGCAATAATAATACTAGCAACTGCAACAAACAAATCAGCTTTACTAAGACCCAAAAATATATATATTTCCATAAAACGCAAAGCAGTGAAAAGGGGAATTTTTGTGGAAAACGCAGAGACTCTGTAATTAAATTCTTTTAAAATATTTAAGTAAACGACTTACGAGAATAATAAAGGATGTTTAGAACAAAAAAAAAACAAAACAACACAAAAAACAACAACAGCAAATTGAAAGTAAAAGCATAAAACAGAATAAACAAAAACAACACACAAAATGCTTCAAACTAAACTTTGAACACAAATATTATAAATATTTTATGTACTACTCATAGTTATGCATTTCAAGCAACAGGGATAGATAGATAGATAAAAAGGGCACGAAAGATAGAGAGAGAGAGAGAGAGGAACGGTGGTAGAGCAACGTTCGTGGTGTTTTTGCGTTGTTGTACTTGGTAAATGTGAAAAAGGTCACCAAAGCAGTTGATAACCCAATTTTATGTTTTGGGGAATTGAACAGTAAGTAGTAAAATGTTCGATGCTTTGGAGGAAAAGCGCATACACACACACGCATACGTACAAATCGAAGGAAAAGAGGAAAAGCACACACACACAGAGACGCAAATATAAGGAAAGTTGTGGGGAGGGGAAAGGAATGGGGTGGAGGGGGGAATAAAAAGGGTAGGGAGAGAAGGTCTACTTTAAGAGTACTCTTAAATAATAAATAAGCTGGATTTCGTGTAGCACTTTTGCGTTTTAAAAATCCTTTTCATAGTTTGCACGCACTCGTAGCTCGTATTGCGTGACATAATCATCACAGACAAACATAAACACTTACTATACATGCACACATACCTTAGATAAACATGAACATATACTAACAGTGGCGTTCAGAACTAGATGAACAGCAACTGGATATAAGGAAAAATGTGTGTAACAAAAAGTTGATAACTAGAAGTTGGTCTAACTTTTACTTTTTTTACTTTTAATGGCACAACAGCCCATGGAGGGCCTAGGCCGAGCTTTTCGCATCCACTCATGTTGTGCGTGTTATATTTGTACATGAATGGAAGGGACCTACAGTTTAATGCCGAATCCGAACGGCGAAGTGAAAAGCTTTTCATAGCAATTTATACTCTTGTAGGTTTGCCATTGCCTGCCAAGAGGTGGTGCCGTCTAGAAAAAATATTTTTTCTTTTTGATTTTGCCTGTGCCGAGATTCGAACCCCGGACACTCTGCGTAGCAGTCCAACGCACTACCACTACGCCACAGCGACCACTTGGTCTAAACAAAGCTTAAATTTCGAAGATTTTCTGCATACCGACTAAAAAATGTTTGGTATTTAAAAATATGAAATTTGTTTCTTATTATCTCAGATGGTTTGCGTACGGTGATCAATAAAAGTTTTCGAACACGTTCCCCAAAGAGTCATTTCAAGAAGCCAGAACTACCGTTGTGTCTAATTTTAGCTTCAACGACATAAGATCCTTTGAAGATATAGGATTATCTTCTTTAATCTTTAGTATTTTGTAGGCTTATGAATATGAGTCAGACTGGCTTCACTACGGGTTCATATTTTTTTTAAACTTTTCATCCTTAAGCCTCAATAAAACCGTATGAAATATTAAAAAGTGTTAGGCAATATTTAACAACTTCCAATATTTTATTTGCGATTAAAACATTTTAAATAATTTTCATAATACTTGTTTCGTTTTTCTGTGCTACTGTTTCTTTTATTATAAAGTACAGATTATCCTCTTTCAATTGGTATAGGTACTTCGTACTTCAGAGATTTTATATATTTTTGTAATAATTTTTTAGTAAATTGAGTTTTTGAGAACCAGCCAAATTAGCCCATGCTAAGTATATTTCAGCTCTATTTTTATGCATATATTTAAGTGTCAGAAGTTCTGTCGCACAGTGAAAGATATTTTATTTCAACATTTCATTTTCTGCCTGTAAAATCCCTTAAATTATGGCCATACTCAGCAACAGTTAAGACCTAAGCATCCTCGACACCAATCCATAGCTTTCAATAAATTCATCGAGTTAAATCCAAAAACAAGGTGAAAACTAAAATAAAGGGAACGCTAATTTACAACATTTAACCAAGTAGTGTCTCAAAGAAAAAAACCAAGTTCACTGATGTAAATCGTCAAACTGATTCAAGAAACCAGAAACTGTTCTGGCCATAGTGACTAAACTTTTTATTTAATTCCTCTTTACAATTTTTGAAAAGATTTGGAATCGATGCCACATAAAAAAATATTTTTAATATGATATACAGCTTTGAGCTTTCGTAAACTAGAATGTGACCCATAAAAATCATGATTGTGGGAATTATGACCAAATTTATGACCAAATGGTTTTTAAAGGATTTCTTGTAAACCTTCTTGTATGTAGAGTCTTATCGAAAATTAATTATTTTGCTTTTAAGTCTAGAGTTCTCCATTTCAAAACGAACCCTTATGATAAACATTTAAAACCACTAAGGCAACATTATTACAGCTCGATATTAGACCAAGAAAACAGCTCCACGATGGTTGGTTGGGCATTTAAAAGCATTATTATTGGCAAATGGCAAGCATGGAAGAAGTACAGAAATTGTGAGATTTATCTTACTGGTTAACCATCGGCCCTATTCAATATTACAGAAAGAACGACAGACAGTATTAAATAAGTAGTTAAATATATTCTGCGATTCAATATAAGTACTTTCAATAATGCAAACAAAAATTAACATCGGCTCTAATTTATTTAAAGGGAAATACTGAATTTTGATTAGATATTGAAGGGACAACAAAAAACCCTGTTGTCCTCTCAATTCTGATTGCCACTGTATTTATATCAGATACAGATACTACTACATAAAGGGAAATGATGACGTTTTTATGGTGTGTTCGACGCAATAGTTTTTCTTGCACCATTATATTGTTATGGGAAAAGCTGAAAAATATGTATGTTTATACTGGTTGTTTTGTTGTTATTGTTTTTGGCATTGTACCCTAAACAACCCCTTTCAATCGATTATACAAACAGCAGCCGCGTACGAGTATGTTGCAAGCGTATACTCGCATGTACATATGTTTGAATTTATGTAGTATGAAAGAATATTTTGAGCACGTAATGTTGTTAATTGTATGCAATCATCATAATTAAAAACAAATTTATTACATTCTTGACGTTTTCGCTTAGTTTTGCGTTTCTTTTTTATATTATATTTACTTCTATAGCTACTCACTTGTGAAGTTCATTGAACAATTTAAAAATGCAAAAATTCAGTTTTAATTCTTAATTAAAAGATACGAAAATAAATAAAAAATTAATTCAGTCATTATTGAACATTTGCTGCATAGATTATAATATTTATATGCATTCAAGGTTAAACTGCGTAAATACTTAGTACATATTATCGCAATGAGATATTATCGGATGTGAGAATGGAAGGATACTCGATGTTTCGCTCTCTCTCTCTCTCTCACTCCCTCTCCAGCATTAAATGGAAATATTCCCACAATTACATAGTTCTAACTCATAACAAAAAAAATAAAGTTGGACTCGATTTTATATAACGAATTGCTAATAATAAAAAACCAAAACACACACAATTTGCTAGCAACAAATTGTAGATTGTAGATATTAGCATCCACCTACTATTAGATTCGTAGCTGTCAGCAATTACAAACGTTTGTACATGTGCGTGTTTGTGTGTGTGTGTGTGTGTGTGTGTGTGTGTGTGTGTGTGTGTGTGTGTGTGTGTGTGTGTGCGTCGGTGTATTTCTGACATGCTGCTCCAGGTAATTATAATTTTATTTGCTGTTTATTATTCTCTGGTTCCCTCTTCTTTAATTAACATTATTTATTGAATGTTATTGCTGTTGCTACTTCTTTCTTATTATGTATTTATTTTACCTACTGTTTGTTAATGTAAATGTGTATATTTATTTTTTATTTACATCACGTTAACCTCATTAAATTCGAAATTGAAAGTGTATATGTTTTCAGTTGAAATTAATGCGTCCATTGGACTCATGTACTCTTATGTGTAATGAACAACATTGCACCGCACCCGTGTCGTTACCAATATTGCCAAGCCAACAGCACTCCACACACCAATTACACACCCCACCACCACCGCCACCATCACAACCACCACCATCAAACCATTACAACACTCGTAACAACAACACATTCGACGAAGACGGTCAATGCATTTTTAAGTAGCTGCAACCAAAGTAGAGAAAATTCTTTAGCACTACGGCACTTACAGAATGGTGGGGCACGCAAAGAGCATACAGAGGAGGCAAAAACTCAACGATCAATGTGTGCTCATAAGTATAAAACTATGCGGGTGTAAATAAACTTATATGTATGTGAACGTGTGTGTGCATGTGTTTCTGCCACGGCATGTTCACATCTGGCGAAAATAGACTATGTGGCGACTGCCAGAGATTTTAAATTGATTTTTATTATTTTTATTTTTTCCTATAATTTATCGATACTTAATACTTATAGTATGTATGTACATATTTTGCTCTTCTGTTTTTCGATGCTATGTGTTTTGATAGGCTAGCCTCGTAGACGACATTGTTTCGTTAGAGAAAACAAAAAAGTTGTGAAACACAAATTATAGAATAAGTGTATAAAAATATTTACTATATTTATTTTTAGATGTGAGCTAATAGCATATTTTTGTTTCTATTATTGTTTTTTTTTAGTATGAAAACTAATCGTAAGACCTTGATGTAATGCAACAAGAAAATGTATAAATTAGTTTAGAGTGGAATCTCTTCATATTTACCTTGGAATGGAATCTCTTCATATTTACCTTAAAAAATAATTATACAAAAACAATTGTTGTGCATTTTGCACTTCTCGAAAATGTAAAATGAAATGATTTTAATTTTTGATACATACTCGTATTATTATTAATTACAATGAATGAAGAAATTCATTGTTTACATTGGAAATTCGTGAAATTTTTCGCATATGCACAAATGAATCAACTCGTTACGTATCTATAGAGACAGATACTAATCGTTCTTGCTGTTAATTATTTGCAATGTCAGGCTGAATATATGTAAATATTTTGTAGCCATTCATAGCGAGCTTACTTGATTGACGTAGAAGTTATTGCTAAAACGAACCCAGCAAGTTGAACCGGCATACTTTTCAAAATAAAACTGATACTGGTACCGATAATAAAAATGAATACAATCAAATATTTATAGTTATACTTAACTTAATCAAAAACTTAACTTAAGTAACTGCCACACTCCCTTGTGGACATGATGTTCCAACACACTACGTAGAGGTAGTTCTTTTTTCCCTAGCATCGCTCGTATATAGAACAAGCTCCCTGCTAATATTTCTCCTGTAAATTTATACCTTCGCCAATACTTCTCCCTTTTTCATTTAAAATTTTTTCTCTCCCCTCCTCTTACCTATCTTCCTTTCAAACAATTTTTTGCATTTGTAGGGGTAACCCTGCGGGTTGATTGTTAATAAACAAAAATTTTGAGGACGCTTAATAACAATGTGCAAACAAAATCAAACTCGTGCCTCCATTTTGTGCTTTCTTTCTGAGAAGCATCTTCTTTATTATGACCCCACAGAATAAACGCTGGGGAAATGCAACTTACCATATGTAGATGTTTCTGATGATAGTACATACGTAAATAGTAGAACTTTCCTAGACAGGTAATTTTACGGTAAACAATATCAATCGTTGAAATTCTATTTTTTCTGCTTCTCTAATATGTTATAAATTAAGCATATTTAACAATTTAAAGATTACAGTGTGCCGCGATTATTCGTGATAAATAAATAAAATTCTGATATGAATTAAAATTTTGTAAGGGAATACTCCCGTCTTTTTTGAACCGAAATATTCAAGTTTTGTCAAAAATTATCGACTTTTTCGATTCTAATTTTTGAACTACATTAAATGAATATGAAAATGTACAATTTGTGATTCAATTAACTGGGAAATGCAATTAACCGAGTAATTTGAGTACATATTGAACTAAAAATGTAATATTTCTGCTGCAATTTACGCAATTAAGGGTGATTCAATTAACCGGGGATTTCTCTATATATTATTAATAACAAAATCACTGACATTCTTTCTCTCTTCAGTCATTTTTGTGGATCTGATGTTTAGAAAATAACAGCTCAATGACATTCGTTATAATCCATAATATGTACTTATACTTATATATTATATATACACAACTATTCTAGACCTCATCCTAATAGCTGCTACTTATTTTGTTTTTTGTTTTTTTTTTTTTAATAGATAAATTCAACACTCAGGGTGTACCCCTATGCAGAGCATTGTGTTAAATGGAAGGAAGATTGATAGCTGGGAGAAAGAAGGAGGGAGAATCAGAGAGGGAATGCAATCACACAGAACATCGATAAAGCGATAGACAGCCATTGTGGCAAGTGTTATGCCTTTACCACAATGAATTTCAGTTTATCAGTGTCGACTATGACCGCATGTAGCGCCAAAGGCGAAGCTTTTCACATCCACTCATGTTGTGCGTGTTATTTTTGTACATGAATGGAAGGGACCTACTGTTTTATGCCGAATCCGAACGGCGAATTGAAAAGCTTTTCATAGGCAATTTTTACTCTTGTAGGTTTGCCATTGCCTGCCAAGAGGTGGTGCCGTGTATAAATTTTGTTGTTGTTGTTGTTGCTGTTTCCCCCCTCTCCCCCTTGCCTGTGCCGAGATTTGAACCCCTGACACTGTGCGTAACAGTCAAACGCACTACCGCTACGCTACAGCGACCACAAAATGTTCCGATTTCCTAGTTATGCATGTTAAAAATCCGGAAAAAAACCATATGCTGTTTGGATTCCAATGCTTATAACTGGAGAGAGTATGTTTTGTTAATTGTCACTATGGTAATCAATGCGTTATAAATTTTTTGTCAAGTACAATCGTCCAACCATTTTAATTCGATTTTGAATTGCAAAAGTTTCAGGATATATGTAAGTATTTACGTATTCAGCGATTTTCAATTCATATCGTTTTTTCCATTTCATAAAAATACTACGTGAAAGATAATTTCTCTAAAACACAAAATAAGTAGATCCAGCTTATTGTGTACCCATAGCATTCTCTCTTTCTCCCCTTTCACGATATTATTGCAAACAAAAGTTACTACTTTCCATTTAGAGTGCGTCATTGGTTTCAACTTAAATACATACCAGTTGCACAATATGTATATTCATAACGTATAAATTTATCATTGCTGAACTCTTATCAGTATTGATGTTATGATAATGATTTAATGAGAACACGTCGATAAGATAAACAACAAGGGAAGTAAACGAGTGACTGAGTTTCAATTGATATTATAGCGTCAATGTGTTGCGCAAGGGGAATGATATTTCGATATTTCTATTTTAATATTATTTTATTTATAAATAATAGCAAGACTAAAAGCTTAAAAAAAAATTCACGGAATTGCTGACTAAAAGTACAACAAAAAAAAAAATCAAAATAAAGTTATTTACTATTAACAAAATGGTTCACTTTGTCAAGAGTAGTAGAAGTAGTAGAAGCAACGGCAGCAGTGACATTAATTTCAGTTAGCAACATCAGCAACCAGCTCGCCCTAAAGTATTATGTAAATTTAAAGTAGCTTAAGCAGATTTTTTTCTTCTCATTTGGTTTTCTTTTTTGAGTAGGTATCTGTATCTACCATATTATGTATTATGTATATCTTAGAAACAAAAATTACCTTCCGTATTTGTTTAAATAAAAGTGTTACTCAACACAATCTTTGCCACTAGGCACTAGCTACAAGCCACACACATGTAACCTTGATGTAGTCATTTCTTGTTTACATAGTATAATTATCAGCACAAAGTTTGTTCTTTATAGTAAATTTGTTTTGGTTTGTTTTTAGTTCTTCTGATGATTTTAGCTTCTTCTATCTCTACCTTAACAGCAGCCATGTCTCCATCTCTGTCTCTTCCTTGTTGTTGTTTTTATTATTTTTCATCTTATACTTGGAGTTTTAATTGCTGCTACCACTTAGCTAATGTAATTTATATGTATTACAGCCAGAAAGCTTTAAGTGGCTAACATAACAAAGTACCATATAAAACAAAAACGAACCTTAACGTGAACGAGAACGTAAGGGGAAAAAGTTTGTTTATATTTGCCTAACATTGTACTTGAAGAAATTTATTTTTACTTTTTTGTTTTTCCATCGTTTTTGCTAAACGCATAACAGAAGATATAGCTCTAATGACTTGAAACATATACAAATATCTAAACAGACAAACACACATAAACACACGTTCATACATATAAGATTTTGTTTCAGTCTTTTATAGTCGTGATACAGAGGCGGGGCAAGGAGGGCGAGGCTCGAGTTTAACTTTAATGTTCATGGCTAGTATAAATGTGAAAAGTTTTTTGTTGCTTTAAACTCTCATAAATAATTATACCTAGTATATTTAAATATATTTTAGCAAAGATTAAAGTGCAAATGAGAAAACATTTAAATTGTTTATGTGCATTTTGATGGGCTGCCTGCTAGAAAGGTGAAAAGGTGGGCGGTGAAGCGGCAGAAAGTTACAAAAATTGGGAAAGCACAAATTTTCTTTTTGTATATCTTTATGATTTACCTGCTCTAAATTTGATAAGAAGTTAGAATAAAAATTGTAGGGTAATCAGATTATTTTGGGGGTGGCGGGAAGGTGAGAAACATGTTCAACTAGGAAACAGAATTAAAAGAATTTATTATTATCTCCTGGTTTTATAATTTTGTTGTAAAGAAAGTTGATCATTAATTAGTGACTTTTAAAAATAAATGGATGATTTGGATAAACTCCGAATTTCGGGGGATGCGTTCATCCTCTCTGAAAATTAGTTCATGTTTGTTTTTTTTTTTTTTTTTTGTTGAAAAAACCACAAACAAACCAGTTTTTGATTCAGTTTGTAATTTGATTGAAATGTAAACGGGGCCTTAGCCCTTACTCATTTTGGTCCATTCTTTCTCTCTCTCAATAGGAGTTTTCTAATTTTTCAAAATCAACCTTTTTTCACACTTCACCTAAAAAATTACTCATTGCCGATAGGAAAATTCTGTTGGCAGATTTTGATTCGGC
This sequence comes from Palloptera scutellata, assembly GCA_958295655.1. Classification (NCBI taxonomy): domain Eukaryota; kingdom Metazoa; phylum Arthropoda; class Insecta; order Diptera; family Pallopteridae; genus Palloptera; species Palloptera scutellata. The sequence continues at coordinate 65,457,011 of OY282449.1, read as the reverse complement.
CAAAAACTGAATAAAAAATGACCAACCTAGTCCGTGAGTCTTAAAATAAATTATAATTTCGTAGGCCTATATTACTTAATCAGAGATAAATTATAATTTTGTTGAGCTGAATTTTAAAGTGTGTCTAGATTTAATTTAATACCTGCTACTAATATGAATACTAATCAAATTATTACTAAAAGTAGAAGGAGACGTTAAGGCACAGAAACTTCCCTGCAGACGCCAAATACCGACAAAATACATATATTCAATAAATCACCAAAAAGTTTTTACTGACATACATAGAAATAAATTTTGAAAAAACTGCAAATAAAAAGACAAAAGAAAAACTTTGTAATCAAGAAGAAAAACTTAATAAAAATTCATAATATTATTGGCAAAAAGTATAAAAGAAATAAGAAAGAAACAGTCCGTTGAATGCGAAGAGAGCAAGAGAGAGAGAGAGAGAGAGAGGGTGTGTGTGTGAAAGAAAAATCTCATTAAAACTTACTCTAATTATCCACAAAATATGCGCTGCAATTCACAGTAGAGAACATTTTTATTAATCCACACAGAAGAATATTCAACTAAATACAGTCAGACTTGTATATACTTGTATATACTAGTATACACTTATATATTGTATATACATATATTAGTTCACTTGTTTATTTTGTTGTTGTATTTGTAATTCACAAAACTTTTTAATGACGTTCTTTACCACGCGCGCGAATAATTCGGTAGATTTCTGCACGAGAATCGGTGCTAATGCGGGTTGCCGCTGTTGTTTGTTAGTTGCTGTCGCTTTCAATGAAATTTGCACAAGCACAGACAAATTATTTTCCCTTTATCGCTGTTGTCGTGTTAGAGTAATTAATAAAATTTAATGATATGATAATGTCGCTTTGCTAGCTGTTGCTGTGAAACGTGTTTTTGCAAAATCTGTGAGCAACAAATATAAATATGAAATAAAAAATTATTTATTTGCAATTTGATTGCGCTTGTGTTAAATATATTATGAGGAAACTTCGAAATATTTCTACTCTCAAAAAACATATAAACATTTACCGTCGCCTCATCGAAAAGCTCAAACCGATAGAGATTGCTAAATTCACAGATACAGTATCTGCTAGATACCATGTAGCATAGTTGGTGACAGAATATATTTTTAATGTTTCTTTTTTTTTATTTACTTTTGCATTTCATATAATTTTTTGTCGTTTTTCGCCAATGAACATAAACTGCTGTAATCAACTTCTATTCAACAAATAAAGTTTTATTTAATTTAGTTTTTTTCGCCTGCATACACATGAATGAATGTATACACATGAATGTTGGTATCCTCCCGTTCGGTTTGCTTGATTTTTTTTTTTTTGCACTATTCTAGCGCGTTAGTGTCTGCTGCCACTATGAACGACGAAATTGCTGTTATGTTGTTACAACAACACATTGGCAATTGGCAGCGTAGGAAATCATAAAACGTGCTCCGCGCTCCATCCAAAAACAACACATTCAAAGACAATAATAATGCGAAACTAACGCATTGAATTATATTTGCACGGAAAACTAGTTTTATATATTTTGTTTTTTCCTTTTCCCCTTCGTTGTTGATGTTTTTCTAGTTGCTAATACGACGACGACAACTACGACGACGACGACGACGACGACAACATTTCGACAAAATGAACGAATTCTTCACAGAAATTTTTCACGGCATCCACACGCTTTAACGTACTCGGCTCAACTGTCAGCCAGTGCAAGAATATTCATATTGAATGCGAGTGTGCGAGCGAGTTGGAATTATGCGCATGCCATTCATAGTAGACAGTTGTGTGAGTAAAGATACGACGCAATGATGAGAAAAACAGTTCAAAGACTTGGAGAGATACAAGTTGTTGAGACCGAAACAAAATAGTGAGAAAAGAGAGAGTTAGAGAGACCACGCACACGTGAATATGTTTTGCACAAATGGGGTTCGTGTATATGCTAAAAGAATATAGGTAAAAAGGAACGTTGTCGTTTTTAGTATAACTTTAGAAAAACATTAAAAACTTGTAGGAAAAAGGGGTATTTTTCAGCTTGTAGCAAGTCTGAAGGCTCGATTTAATGCACTTTATGACGGGCTATCAAAATATGCTCTTACAAGTTGAATCAAGGTTAGTTTTGCTAAAGATCTACATTTGTGTTTCATTGTTTTTAAGAAATGGAAATATGCTCTTTTACTTATGACCGTTTCCTTATGTGCTCATGTAGCAGAGTGATAGGGCGTAATAAGTTTAATTGCAAATACATACTATCTGAAAGATACTTTACTAGTGATAGTAATATGAGAAATGTATCGGTGACTTAAAAATTTAATTTAAATTTATGTTTTAAACGATTATTAAAAACTGAAATCCAGTTAGAATAATATTACTCTCTTGTTAGTGCGAAGCTCAATTCTTCACACCTTCTCTAGCACTTTGTTTCTCTCTCTCTCTCTTTTAGCTTGAATCTCTATTTTCTTGGTACTCTCCTTTAATATGCTACGAATATATCCACCACCAGATGTCGCTGGTCTAGTATATGTAGTAATTGAATGCCAATCGTTTTGTTTACAAACAATACCTACACTTACATATGTATTCGCTCCATCTGTTTAATAGCAGCTGTAGCAGCACTTTCTCATAAAATACACTCATCGTTGAATCGGCTTTCTGCACTGCACTGCTCCGCGCTGCCCGCTCTCTATTATTTTGCAATGCAGTAATATGCAATTTCTGAATTTTCACTTAGAGCAAATGAAATGCAACAATACAATGCGAATTTACATTACGCATTTGACTGTTATGTATCGTTTCGTAATCATTTTTCAAAGCACGTTTCCATACAATCCACCAGAATATGTAACAAAACGACAATAACAATAATGACAACGACAGCAACTACTACAACGACAGCAACTACTACAACTACGGCGATGACTACAACAATGATATGAATCTATTCATCCGCATATGTGGTGTGCACCAGCAGTGGGCATATTTCGTTGCATATTGCTTCCTCTAATTCGTGCATGTTTGTGAGTCAGACAGGCATTCCAGCTATGCCCAAAACATCCCTTCGTATTAGCAGCACAGATCGCTCGGGCGAATACTGGTGCTTTTGTGGGTGTTTGACGGATGCATGGGACTGATGGAAAAAAGATGTACGAGCAGGCGGACGGACGGACGGACGGACGCTTGTACCAGTAGTCACCACTTGAGTGCAAGTACTTTCAATGCAATTTTCTATTTACTTCAGGGAGTTTTGTTTTTTGCTTTTTCCTGTTCTATTCTTTTGTTTTGCTTTATTTCCTTCTGGGCTTTGCTTTTTTGCTTTTTGTCAACATATGTATGTGAAATCGTGTATGTCAGGCGTAGATACATTTCCATTTAGGGTAAATTTTTTTTAGTTTTCCTTTCTCCCCTCCCGTTGTGCTGTATGTGTGCTGTTTGCTTTTCCAACCCCCTACGTTTCGTTGCGTTCGTCCTTCTCATTATTAAACTCGAAAATTTTCACAGAAAATACCCATTAGATACGAATTAAGTCATAATTGAGAGATGAATGAAGATGAAGTGCCAAAAATGTGTGCATGCCTGTTCACATGTATGTGTGTATGAGTGTGTATGCTCTCGCATTTGTTTGCATGTGTGTTGGTTCATATGCGTGGTGGGAGTTTGTGTGCTGCTTCATGTGAATGAAGCACATGCATCGTCTATGCAAATGCGCTCAGAGACACTTTAAAAAAATTTTCATTTATTTTTTTTTTGTGCTGAATTTTTTTTATCTTTGTTTTATTTCTACGTAACCAAGTATTACATGGGGAAATTCGAATTTATGTATGCCGTGGCGATAATTAGTAAAGTCGCATGAACACTATCAGTGTGTGGGAATATGAGTGGATGTGAGTGAGCGAGCCACTATTAATTTTTTTTTTACTTTTTATATGGAAATTTGTATTGATTGCTGTAAATTCCAGCTGTAGATTTTTGTCAACAATGGAAGTGGTTTATTTTACGGACAAACTGATATTTAGCTACCCCTCTTCTTTACCACCATATGTCCAACTTAAACGAAATTGAGTTTTTTAGCTTATATTGTATAGAAATATCTTAAACACCAGATAGCCTTTTTTAGCCTGTTCATCAACCTTGATTCTCAATTGCAGTGTTTAACCTTAAAGAGCAGTGCTGGCCAATCCATAGCAAGCGTGCTGGAGAGTATTTTAGACTTCACATGTACCAGGATAATTTTAAAAAAGAGTTCAGCTAATTAGCCGTTCATAGGTGGGTGTCCACGACTGTTATAGAAAAATATCTGGTGTCTTTCATTTTCTGAAATATTGTACTTTTGGAATTTTCGAACTCAGCAAAAAAGTAGTAGCCTACGAATCGTCAATGTTCTTGGATTTAAATGGAAGCACAAATGCAAGAGCGAAATTTATTAATTTATTTTCTTAAAGTATACCCTTTGTGGGAAATTTGCAAAAATTACATTTTGTGCTACATATAAAAAATAAATCATAAAACTCAACTTAGTTCGATTCGAAGTTATACATTTTCGTAAGCCCCAATTCTATGCATTCATGCACATGGACAAACGTAGTTGGATTAGAGAACTTACGAGTGCACTTTAACACTTTATTAATCCCGGAGCTGATAGCATACAAGTTTTGCAGTTTCGAACTAGTCAGGATATATCGGTTTGGGTCGTGAAACTGTGGTTTGTAATGCCCATTAATAAGACCCAGGTAGATCATTGAAATGGGTATAAGTATAATTTAATAGCCTGGTCCATTGACCACAATAACTAAAAACAAAAAAATAGATACATTAGCAATTTCACACAAATTTGGTACATTTCTTGTAACCAAATACTTACTTTCCATACAGCTAAATTTTTCAAGATGTGAAGAAAATACTCCAAATCGAACCAAACTAAATTCGGTAGAGTTTCTGAAAATATTTTATAATTGTTAGTAAAAATATTAACCTTCAGAATTACCTGCCAGAGTTTTTTCACACGTAGTCGCCGGGAATTTTATACTTTATTCGGGCTCCGCGTTTAGTAGAATTATCTTAAGAAATTTTAAAATCGTTTTGGATTTTAGTCATTGCTGACAGAGTGACACTTTTCGACACTAATATTCTCCATTGCCTCATATTTTCTACTGAAAATGCCAGTGTTAAATTTTTAAGCAGTCTTCAACAAAGAAACCAAATCTGGCTGTGTAATTTTTCCATATCGTCACAGATTCGAGAAATCATAACCTAGAAGTGCACAAGTCAACATTTTGTTAGTTTCTGATCTCTATAATACCTAAGAATGGTTTGTTCTTAGTATTACCATTTCTGACTCTGTGGGTATGGGATGCGTGCCTAAGAAGAGAAGTCGGATTGAATCGATTTAAAAGAGATTCGATAGATTAACTAACTAAGGTTAACTAAACTTTATTATGTAACTTCATAAGAAATGTCTACTTTAGTTCAAAGGTCTAAATATCACAGGCCATATTAACTATTCAATGTCATGAGAAATTATTTGGGAAACATTTGTTGTTGGTTCTTATATAAAATTCCAAATCAATTAAAAACGGCAAGACTTTTACTTTTACTTTTAATGGTACAACTGCCCATGGAGGGCCTAGGCCGAGCTTTTCGCATCCGCTCATGTTGTGCGTGTTATATTTGTACATGAATGGAAGTGACCTACAGTTTAATGCCGAATCCGAACGGCGAAGTGAAAAGCTTTTCATAGCAATTTTTACTCTTGTAGGTTTGCCATTGCCTGTCAAGAGGTGGTCCCGTGTAGAACAATTATTTTTTCTACTTTTTTTTTTTATTTTGCCTGTGCCGAGATTCGAACCCCAGACACTCTGCGTAGCAGTCCAACGCACTACCACTACGCCACAGCAAACGGCAAGACGTTCAACAAAAATTCCTGATATATGTACAATTTGAAAAACTGATACGATGGGGTATCGTAAATGACTTTTTATTTTATTTTTCTTTTATAAGGACGTAGTACCCATCAGCTACATATTCAAAATCATCAGCTGATACTGACGACTATGTATTTAAAAAGGTTAAAATCCGTTTTTTTTTATTAATATCTAATGAATAGGAAATGACAACAATATTATAAACATTGTCTTACATTTAGATAATTTTAAAGGAATATAATGTCGGGAAGTTGTCGGTTGTTTGTTGAAGTTTGTTTAGTTTGGCATCATCATTGGGTGTTTCCATCAATTCCTCTCGATCTCCGAACAATCTTTCTTCTAAGACCTGGAGTCATTGGGTCTGTAGATCAAGGCAATCACAAAGAATGTGGTAAATGCAGGCCTGACGAGTATTAGTGTTAGAGGAGTTGATGGGAGGTTTCTCAGGTCCAGCTTCTATATAAGGAGTTTTTTCAGAAATTATTGAAAAATAACTTCTGTTCAATTTCGGCTATTTTCCATATATTTCTTACAATAGTTTAGCCAGCTGTAGTCTCTGAAAAATATATGTATGTAAGGTTATAAAGTTTATTATCCTGTAAATACTACAGCAAAAATTCCACCTTTTTCTTCCTAAGCCTATAAATGCAGAGAATTGTGTTGAAGGAGGGAGAATGAGGGAACGAATGCAATCCTAGGGCACCGATAAAGAGATAGAGCTAGATTGCATATTGTTAAATTTTTTTTATTTTTAACACGATACAATTGATGAAAAACATGGGGACTAATTGCGTTTTATGGTGCTCATAATCGTCCATCAGAGCGATTAATTAGAGAAACTATAGATCGTTTTCTAGATATGTTTACTCTAAACGATGCTATGCGCCTCGTAAGACGTCGTACAGTGCGCAGCGTAATGTGAATGATGATGCAAATATGTCAATTCGTCATCATGCTCAAAAATTAAGCTTGTGTCCATACACTTTATGGAAAATTTTGCGTAAAGATCTTACCTCATGATCATCGTTTGCGCAGAACATTTGGTGAATGACTTTGCCATTGATCCACAATTTCATTTGAAAATTTGGTTCAATGTTAAATGGCTATGTCAATAAACAGAATTGCCGAATTTAGAGCGATGATATCCCGAAAAAGCTAACGTTTGGTGCATTTATGGGGCGGTGGAATTATTGGTCCATAAGTCTTCAAAAGTGATGAACGTTTCATTCAACGGTGAGCGGTACAGCGACGTGATTACTAACTTTTGTGTGCCTCAATTGGAAGGTATTAATGTTGCCGATATGTGGCATCAGCAGGTCGGCAGCATATGCTATATAGCGAAAGAAACATTTGACGAAGGATTAATTTCACGAAATGGACCAGTTAATTGGCAATTTCGTTCGTGCGATTTGACGTCATTATATTATTTTATATTGGAAGTCAACATTCGATGCGTTATTGCCGAAATATGGTACAGCCTGTGTGAAAACCTCCAGATTAATCCATGTACGCCCCAGCCGCATCGGGGACATGACTAAAATCATATTCAATCTTTAATGTCAAAAAATTATCATTAAAATAAAACCAATTTCATGGATATTAAAAACATATTTCTGTGTTTAATTTCAATTTAAAATTCTCCGCCTCTAAAAATAAACCCGATTCCATATTTTCAAACCGATTTAAGTTGGTCCATATTTTTTGATACCCTCGCTGACGAGCGGTTGATTTTTTAGAAATAAAACACTGTTTGATCAAGTGCTTCCAAAATAAAAAGTAGTTCAATTGAAAAGGAAAAAAATCGACAAATTTTTAAAATTGCAATTGACGTCTATAGGTATATCTATTTTGGAAATCAATTCCAAAACCTTATAATTTGAACCGTTGTTTTTATTTGTCAATTGAAGTTTTAATCACTTTCGCTATGTGTACCTACATGTACATGTGTTCTTCTTCTTTCTTTTAATGGCACAACTGCCCATGGAGGCCGAGCTATTCGCATTCACTCACATTGTTTGTTTTATATTTGAACATGAGTGGAAGGGGACCTACAGTTGTATGCCGAATCCGAACGGCGAAGTGAAAAAAGCTTTTCATATGCAATTTCTACTCTTGTAGGTTTGCCATTGCCTGCCAAGAGGTGGTGCCGCGTAGAAAATTTGTTTTTTTTCTACTTTTTGATTTTGCTTGTGCCGAAATTTGAACCCCGGGTAGTGTGCGTTGCAGGCCAACACACTACCAACTACGCCATAGTGACCACCTATACATATGTACATATTTTACATAAATATATTTTAATCTGTTGTTCTAACCCAAGCCACATTTGAAAATTTTCATTTATACATAATTTAAGTAGTTGTCGTTTGGTATCACATTAAGCGTGGAACGTTGTATTTATGTATAAATGTACCTATGTATGTATGTATGTATGTATGAGTGGATATCTTTATAAATTACCACATATAAAGATTTTATGCATATCTTTTCATACAATTTCATAATAGATATTGAAATTTGAAGCTGTGCACACTTTATGTGATGTCAATAACGTATGGATGAATTTATGCATACGTACATATATCATACAAATGCACACACACATACATATACATATATATATATATGGGCATATGTATGTACCTCCTTGTATACTTACATATGTAGAAATATATATTCACCGCACACACTCAATTGTCAATGTAAACGACAATTTGACATACGATGTGAGAAAACCGAAGTGTAATTAAATTTTCATCACCAACATTCATTGAACAACAACGACAGCAATAAGAACAGCAACAAATAGAACATGAAAAGCAGCAATAACAGCACCTACAGTCACCGACAGTGTGGGTCCTGCAAGTCTCAATAATGTCCACACTGACTTCTTCTAAATTATTTTGAAGAATTTTCACAGATTTATTTTTGTATGAAGAAGTCGAAATATAATGAAGTAAACGACCGACAGAGCGACAGAATAACAAGTCGATACATTTTCCATTCCCATGGATATTTTATTTTTATTTTTTTAACTTTTATATTTTGTATTTTTGAGTTTTTAAATTGTTTCGAATTTTGTATCATTATTTATCATCTTCACTTGATGTAGTATTCCTTGCAGAGTAAACATACTATACATAATTAATTAATATTTGTGTTTGACAAAAGATACTCTGTGTGTAAAACACAACGATTATCGGCTGATTTTTGTCGCCGTTTTTTCCATAATTTCTTTTGTTATTTTGTTCCATCGGCGACAGCTTTCACACACAACAATCTCGACCAATCGATTTTATAGTAACTCTGTTTGCTTCTTCTGACATTTTGTTTTATGTCTTGTAAATACTATATATAATATTCCCGTCGACCAAATATTTTTCCATAAAAAAAAAATATAAAATATTGTGTGCGTCAGAAGTTTCCTTTTTCAGAATGTTTGCGTTTTGAGTTTTCAGGTTAGTTTTGGTAAGCTTGTAAAAACCAGTGTCTATCACAGACATTGCAGGCGTGGCCAAAGGAATTTTTACCGATAGTATAGATGTACAAACTGTACAACTATACATGATTCTGTGATTCCAGGTGTGCTATATCTTGATTAATTTCATTTTGATCGTTTGCATTTCCAATGCATGCAACAAACACCCTCTGCAAAATCATCATCTCCATCAAAATATTCATACTCATGTTAAATTTAAAATTAAGCAGCACGAATTTTAATTTAAAGGTTGTTTTGCGCTTCTTGTCCATAAAAATTCGAAAAATTGTACTTATTTCTTTTACACAATTGAATATGAATTTATTCGCTACATCATTATACCTTCATCATGATCTCAACATGTTGAAAAATTTGCAACTCTGACAACTCACGAATGTTATGAGGTTGTCTGGAAACTTGGCAAATCTCGTCTATGTTTTGTTTTGCTGATGCGAGTTGTTTTCTTTCCACAGAAAAAAGATTTATAGGCAAATTTTCAAGTAAATCTCCTTGTCTTCTCCTTCGTTGAGAAGCTGGGAATTCGGCCACATCAATGACTGTCTGGTGTTGTATAATCTGAGGACCTTCGTCGGGGCTCAATGACATATGTGTTGATGCAATTTTTGGCTCTAATGAACTCATTTGCCATTCATGCTGTCTCTCCGCATTAGTCTTTGCGATTTGGTTTTCAATGAAATCCGAATTCTGTTGTGCCTCAAGTTGCTTGCGAAGTCTACACTGTCGCGATTTCTTGATGCTAGTTTTTGGAATTTTTTTCACGATAGCAGAAATTGAATTTTTTTGTGCCTCCACAACGAAGCCTTCTTTACTTACTTACTTTTAATGGCACAACAGCCCATGGAGGGCCTAGGCCGTGCTTTTCGCATCCACTCATGTTGTGCGTGTTATATTTGTAAATGAATGGAAGGGACCTACAGTTTAATGCCGAATCCGAACGGCGAAGTGAAAAGCTTTTCATAGGCAATTTTCACTCTTGTAGGCTTACCAATGCCTGCCTAGAGATGGTGCCGTGTAAAAAAATAATTTTTTTTACATTTTTATTTTGCCTGTGCCGACATTCGAACCGCGGACACTCTGCGTAGCAGTCCAACGCACTACCACTACCCCACAGCGACGAAGTCTTCATTCTCGCCATATCTCAGCCGAAATTTTTGCTGGGGATTTTAACGTAACACAATCGCCATTTGTTTGTGTTAGTTTTTTTTCAGTCTATACTCTCTCATTCTTTCAGCTCTAGAAATTTCTAACCATTTTTGTTTGAAATGTCAAATTTTACTAGAAACTAATAGGCAGCGCCCTCTATCAAACCAGTATGATTCATGCTCAGCGCCTTCTATCAATCAAGTTTGATTCATACTCGTGGATACATGTGGGTGCATATGTGCGGCCCATCATACTGGGCAGTAAATACATACATATGTATACATCCTCATTTTTTTCATACTTGAATGATAGAGGGCGCTGTCCTTCATTTCCGTGACAATTTCCGTTTTGTCACGATCATCTTTTACCCAGTCGTAAATATAAGAACGATTCTAAAGAAGTAAACTTCAAAGCAAATTGAAATAATTCATTAAATGCCTGTTTTCTTACTGCATTTTTTTATTTTTAATTTTTTTTGTAATACGCTGTATTCGTTTCTTGCCGCCAAAGCATCAAAAGACATTGGAAGACGCAAACTTCAAAAATCGGCGTAAAATCGGTGGCACAGCCGATTTTGACTAGTTCACTTTCGTCTGCCCTCCCTCGCCAACAAACAGAAAATCGGTGAGAAAAACCAACCTGTACAATTTCGAATAATAAATAAATAAAGCAAAACGAAAGCACTCTTTCTTCTTCTTTTTTCTTTTTCCATTTATTTTTCTCATTGTGGTTAAACATTAACATATTTTCCGAAGCCATTAAATTCATAAGCACGTGTAAAAAAAAGCACTTCAATTAGCATTTCTGTGCATGTTTGTTAGCCCCGGTCAAGACGTAGACAAAAGCTTGAAACTATAAGCACCTGCACCTGCATTTCAAAGCAACGAACTTGGCACGTACCGAGGAGATATTCACACAAACGCGTATTCATGTGAAATCGAACATTGAACATGCCAAACAATTTAACAACAATAAATTATGCTCATATACATATATGGTACATACTTACGAGTACTTACCTACATATTTCTAGACTATTGTAGGAAATGTGTACTCTAACTACGAACATACTTATCTATTTACAACAAAATGATTACAAAATGAACAACAACAGCAACAACAAACGAGACGACGTTGGACACCATTGACGTTTTGTAAAATGATCTTTGTGTGAGCGACAGTTAGACATAAACAGCCAAAAAGACTGGAGGCATACATATGTATGATCAGACAGACACAGCCACAGATACAGACATACTGGCATCCAACTGTGATTTCTAAAGATATTCATATGAATATTTTCACCTCATACAATACGATAATTTAATTCTGGTGTCAAATGCTCACAGTGCTTGCTCACTTAACGTACTCATGAGCAACACACATTGCACATACTCGTACACACACATTCATAGATACTTACATACATACACATTTACTTTTCATAACCTCTTGAGAGCTGTTGTAAATAAGTGCAGACAAATAAAAATGGTAAAGTGGCTTCAAAATTGTTTATTAAGTATTTGTTTATATTCAAAGTGTATTGATTTTATTTAACTGGATTTTTACAAGGTTTCGTTTTTACTTTTTATCTATCAGATTCCCTTTGGAAAGATTAATCTAAACTTTTAATTTGCTGAGTTATTCTACGTTAGAAATTTCGAAATGTACAGGGTGCGCCGTCTTTTATGTCGGTATGTAAACATTGAATAATTTTAACATTTATCAACCGATTGACTTGAGCAAGCACGTTCTTCAAATCAGACAATTTTAACAGAAACAAAGCGCCGAAATAGTGACGCTGTACATTGAAAATAGTCGTTCGTTCAGTTATGTTAACTCGACATGTAATATCATGACCAACAAGCACCGTCTGACAACACTGTTCGTCGTTTGGTGAAAACGCATTGTCACCGCGCTCATCATTTTGGCGTCAGTGGAACCACCTTGTGGCGCATTTTGAAGCATGATTTGCAATTGTTTCCGTATAAATTGCAATTGACTCAAAGAATATTACCGACAGACCGTCCACGTCGCTTGGAATACGGCCAAACAATCGCCCGAATTGTTGATACAAAATTTTGCATAATTTACCGCATTTGGGGAACGGAGAATCCACACGAAATCCATGAAACCCCAAAATTTCATGCTTTGCGCCAAAACCATTATTGAGCCAAATTTCTTCACAGAAGGCAAAACAGACGATGGCAATTGGTGTTGTTGGATGTTGGCTCATTTTGTGTGCCCACAAATTTTCGAAAAAGGTCTGAACGGTTACTAATTTCAACAAGTCAATGTTCCATGCTACACTGCAAATCAACCAATGCAATTTCTACCACAAAAATTCCCTGGACGTGTGGTGTCAAAAAATGGCGACATTGACTGGCCACCCAGATCTCCTTATTTGACCGCTCCGGACTTCTTTCTGTGATGTTATTTGAAAAGCAAGGTATACGCCAGCTAGCCTCAGACCATTGACTAACTCAAGCCAAACATTCGTTCCGAAATCGTCGGTATATGACCCGAAATGCTCGGCGGCCACTTGATTGATGTTGTATTCAAAAACTAGACCAAAAAAAATTGTAAATGTTGTTTTTGATTTAAGTTATTCAATATTCAGATACCGACATAAAAGATGGCGCGCCCTGTAGAATTGGAGCATCCTTTGCTATTTCTAATCAAACTAACCGCAATAGGTAGCTTTTTCCCATTCTAGTTATAAAACAAACGACGGGTGCTGTTTCAATACTGGGCGGGTACCAAGCATTAAAAGGGACATACTATCGGATCAAAGTCTAGTAAATTAATGAAATTTAGATTTGCTAAACTTGTTATTACATAATCGTAATCGTTAAAAACGGCGCAGTGTACCTTTGTGACTATCCAAAACAAACTGAGGGGAAAAGGACAATTTCATAACCATTCTTCCATTCGCTCAACATGTCGGCGTACAGCTCATGCAGCTTATCGTTCCATCTTATTCGATACACGTCGTCCACGCATACTGGACCGTAGATTTTATGGGGTATCTTCCTCTTGAACGCTCCTAAAGCCTTTTTCATCATTGGTGGTGAATTTCCACGTCTCTGCGCCATATATTAGGACGGGAAGGATAAGGGAGTTATAGAGCGTTATTTTCGTCGGTCGAGAGAGGGCTCTGCTTTTCAATTGCCTACTGAGCTCGAAGTAACACCTGTTGGCAAGAGTTAATCTCCGCTTGATCTCAAGGCTGACATTATCGTTGGTGTTTATGCTGGATCCTAGATATATGAAATCCTTGACGACTTCAAAAGTGTAGTTGTCAACGGTGACATTTTGTTCAAGACACCGTGACTCTTTGTTTGTTGACACAAGGTATTTCGTTTTGTCCTCGTTCATCACTAGACCCACACGACGAGACTCCCTTTCCAGGTTGAAGAATGCTGCACTGACTGCTCGAGTGTTTTTGCCAATTATGTCAATATCGTCAGCGTATGCTAGCAGCATGACACTCTTGTGCCATGAAGAAGATAGTACCAGAGATGTTAATGTTAGCAGCTCGAATTATTTTCTCCAGCATAAGGTTAAAGAAGTCGCACGATAGGGAGTCAGTCACCTTGTCTGAAACCTCTTTTGGTATCAAATGGTGCGGAGAGGTCTGTCCCAATTTTCACTGCGCTGGTGGTGTTGGTCAGTGTAATTTTGCAAAGACGAATAAGCTTTGCAGGGATACCAAAATCAGACATTGCGGCATACAAGTGATCCCTAATCGTGCTGTTGAAGGCGGCTTTATAATCGACAAATAGATGATGGGTGTCGATCTGTTTTTCTCGGGTCTTTTCCAGGATTTGGCGTAGTGTGAATATCTGGTCGATGGTGGATTTACCAGGCCTGAAGCCACACTGATAAGGTCCAATCAGTTTGTTGACGATGGGCCTCAGTCTTTCGCAAACCTTTCTGGAATCACCTTTCTTATGGGTTGGGCAGAGTAGGCTGAGGTTCCAATCCTTGGCATGCTTTCATCCGACCATATTCTGCATAGAATCTCATGTATACGTTATTTGAGCTCTTCGCCTCCGGTCTTAAACAACTCAGCAGGCATGCCATCTGCACCTGCAGCCATATTGTTTTTCAGCCGAGCAATGGCTGTTAAGACCTCCTCATAGTCAGGCGGCGGTACTTCAACGCCGTCAGTGATTGGGGTTTCCGGAGTGGGTTCCGCAGTGGCGGGATTATTGCCATCTTCGCCATTAAGCAGCTGCGAAAAGTGCTCCCTCCATAATCTCATTATGCCCTGGAAATCTGTCATCAGATTCCCGTCTTCATCCTTCCAGGAAAAGGCCCCGGTCTTCACACCATCGGTCAGGCGCCTTATTCTTTCAAAGAATTTTCGGACCTCGTTCCTGTCCCGTAATATTTCAATAGAACTTTTTAAAATGTCTCAAAAGAATTAATTTGTATGTGCTCAGTAAATGTTTGGAGGAGCTACAAACTGTGGCTGACAGACGAATTACCCAATTTGTTGTTGAATAAGACGAGAATTAAATTTAATACCCGACAATATTTTCAATTGTAGTACAATAAACTAAAATTGAATAATGTTTAATTTTTGTTTCTCAACCTAATCGAATTTTTGCATGTTCATCTGTAGTATTAAAATTACACCTACACATATTCAGATACATAAAAACTTACATGGGATAAATCTATATGCCAAATAATTGACTAATTTCAAAATATGTATGTATGTAAGTATGTAAGAAGAATGTATGTACTCGTTACTTTTCGAGAATGATTAATTATTTAGGGATAAGGAATTTTCGGATTTTGTCATACAGATACACATTATCCAACTAACCAGAATTAAGAACTGACAAATACATATACAGGCAGATAGTCAGACCGACGAACACAGAGACAGAACGACACACATTCATGCAGATATTGGCTAAAATTAATTTCCAATTGAATACACGTTGAAATTAAACAATGGAGCAAGTGAGCAACAATGGCAGCAGCCACCAGCAACAACAGCAGCCACCAACAGCAACAGCAACAGCAATAACAACAAACAAACTATTGATTAATGATATTAAATTATAGTTCGACAATAATCAAGATAACATTGCTGAGTTGGTGGCAGAATGTTTTTGTGTGTCTGTGTTCCATTCATTTGTCTGTAGTCGATTTGCGACATTTGCCATTTTTTGTTTCCCCCTTTCAAATATTTGCAAATGAAAAATTTTACATGCTGGGCAAATTCGACGAAGAATTGACAACAAAAATCTGAAAACATATTTTTCATTGATGAATTTTACATAATCGCTGCCTTCATTCGTTCTTATAATTGTTGTTGTGGTTGTTGTTTTATCTCGATCAATTCCAAATATAATTTGAATAATTTGTCAAAACAGCAAACAAAACACCGAATAACCAACAAAAAACAAAAAAGGGAGTAAATTAATTTTTCATATTTCGCGATTAATATCAACTAATTAATTTTCATAATGAATATAAATATAATTAATTGCAATGGAATTTTGAAGTTGCTCGATGCCACTGTTTGAAGAAGAGCTGTAGAATACATACATATGTATGTATATACAAACATACGAACATATATGCACAGATATAAATTTGTTAATACTTACGTATTCATTTGAAAAGTTCAACAACGTTGCACAGTATGGCAAAATGCTATGAAAAATAGGTAAAAGAAACAATTGCATATACGCTTACTACTTGATCAACTTTTCTAAGGGAACTTAAGATTAGCTTAGAGCTTCATTCATTGTTGGCGAGTGAAAAGCTTTTTATTTATAGCATATAAAATACATTGAGAGCTTAAAGCTCGCTATCTTTTTACATGCTCTTTGCCCATCAATGCTTAAGGGAATGACGTGCATGCGCGCGGTTTAGTGTAAAACGAGCTTTAAGGTCTACGATACGTAAGGAGTGCGTCGAATAAAATTGTCTGGCACAAAAATGAAATCTTTTGAACCAGTAGTCTGATTTTTTTAAAATAAAGTATTCTATTTTGTAAATTATTTTTAGATTAACAATATAAAAACAAGAAACCACAAATTATTACTTACTTACTTAACTGGCACTACAACCGATGATCGGTCTTGGCCGCCTCTACAAAGCTTCGCCAGTCACCTCTGCTATGCGCGCGCTGGCGCCAGTTGATAAGGCCAAGTGCAGTCAGGTTGCCCTGCACCTGGTCTTTCCAATGGATATTAGGAAATCTCCTTCTGCGTGTTCCTCCACCGTGGTTCGAATAAAACACCCTTCTAGCCGGAGCGCTTTCTTCCATTCGCTCAACATGACCCAGCCAGCGAAGCCGCTGGATTTTTATACGCTTGACTATGTCAGTGTCGGCGTACAGCTCATACAGCTCATCGTTCCATCTTATTCGATACACGTCGTCCACGCATACTGGACCGTAGATCTTACAGAGTATCTTCCTCTCGAACGCTCCTAACAGCCTTTCATCATTGATGGTCAATGTCCACGTCTCTGCGCCATACATTAGGACGGGAAGGATGAGGGACTTATAGAGCGTTATTTTCGTCGGTTGAGAGAGGGCTCTACTTCTCAATTGCCTACTGAGCCCGTAGTAACACCTGTTGGCAAGAGTTAATCTCCGCTTGATCTCAAGGCTGACATTATCGTTGGTGTTTATGCTGGATCCTAGATATACGAAATCCTTGACGACTTCAAAAGTGTAGTTGTCAACAGTGACATTTTGTCCAAGACGCCGTGACTCTTTGTTTGTTGACACAAGGTATTTCGTTTTGTCCTCGTTCACCACTAGACCCACACGACGAGACTCCCTTTCCAGGTTGGAGAATGCTGCACTGACTGCTCGAGAGTTTTTGCCAATGATGCCAATATCATCAGCGTATGCTAGCAGCATGACACTCTTGTAGAAGATAGTGCCAGAGATGTCGAAGTTCGCAGCTCGAATTATTTTCTCCAGCATAAGGTTAAAGAAGTCTCACGATAGGGAGTTACCTGGTCTGAAACCTTTTTTGGTATCAAATGGTGCGGCCCAATTACCAAAATCAGACATTGCGGCATACAAGTGATCCCTAATCGTGCCGTTGAAGGCGGCGTTATTATCGACAAATAGATGATGGGTGTCGATCTGTTTTTCTCGGGTCTTTTCCAGGATTTGGCGTAGTGTGAATTGTGGATTTACCAGGCCTTAAGCCACACTGATAAGTTCCAATCAGTTTGTTGACGATGGGCCTCAGTCTTTCGCACACCTTTCTGGAATCACCTTTCTTATGGGTTGGGCAGAGTAGGCTGAGGTTCATATCCTTGGCATGCTTTCATCCGACCATATTCTGCATAGAATCTCATGTATACGTTATTTGAGCTCTTCGCCTCCGGTCTTAAACAACTCAGCAGGCATGCCATCTACACCTGCAGCCGTATTGTTTTTCAGCCGAGCAATGGCTGTTAAGACCTCCTCATAGTCAGGCGGCGGTACTTCAACGCCGTCAGTGATTGGGGTTTCCGGAGTAGATCTCATTATGCCCTGAACATCTGTCACCAGATTTCCGTCTTCATCCTTGCAGGAAGGGGCCCCGGTCTTCAATCCATCAGTCAGGCGTCTTATTCTTTCAAAGAATTTTCTGACCTCGTTCCTGTCCCGCAATATTTCGATATCATTGAACTCACGTCTTTCTTCATCTCTTTTCTTGCGCCTGAAAAGACGTTTCTCCTCCCTCCTCAACTTTATGTAACGCTCCTTAGCAGCTCGCGTTGCAACTGACTGCAGGGTGGCTCTGTAAACAGCGTTTTTTGCTTCAGTAGCATCGCGATACTCTTGGTCGTACCACATATTTCTCCGTCGACGGTGGTAGCCTCTTCGGCCAGGTGCATATCCGCAAATCGTTGTCCTTTGATCGTTTGCGAGAGTCGTCAACATTAAGGGGGTTAAATATCCGAGGCTTCGTTTGAGGATTTATTGGGGAAATATTTTGACGTGTTGGATTCCGAGCCCACCGGAATTTTCGTTTCGCTCTCTCTCTCTCTTCGCTTCAAGCATTTTTATCTTACCACTCGTAGGGAAATTACACTTCGTAAAACTGGCTCTACTTTTAAGCATTTTGATACACTGTGAATTGTCTGTTATTTATGATGATATTTTGTTTGTTATATATCGAAAACCTCCGCTTCCTCCCACCATAAACTCTTAAACTGCATACCGTCAATTAATTTTATGTTTACTCCGTAACCCACATCAATTTTCATCATTCGAAAAAAGTTTTCGGAAAAAGGAAAAGTCTTTCCACAATAGTTTGCGCATTTCACCTTGGCCATAGGGAAACAAAAATAAAAACGACAACAGTAGCACAACTTAAATCCTACACCCTCTTTGTAACGATTTATATTTTGAAAATTCCTTTTCTCATAACTCTACCTCAAACCCTACCCAATCTACCTTACCCTATCGGCATGCCTCACCTGACAAAGTTGAATTCTTCATGGCATGCCATTAGCTGCGCTTCCTAAATCTCGGTTGCTGCTATTTTGCTATTCTGTTGCTGCTGTTGTTGCTGGTGCTACACTCTGCTGATCCATATATTCTTGTGTATCTCCATGCTACATTAACAATTTAAAGTTCAATTTTAAATCGCACAGAGCGTAAAAGCAGAAGAAGCAGAAGAGGAACAAAAAAAAGTTCATAAATGGACGAAAAGTAAACTTTTCATTCTCTCTGCTCGTCGCTATAAGATATCAATGGATGGACACACTGAGAACTTGATGTAAGTTAGTTATAAGTAAGCATCATGGATGGGATGACTACGACTATAGCCAGGGCTATGCTATGCTCTCACCTAATATTTACCTTGGCTTCAATGAAAGCTGCTAGTAAACACACACACACACACACACACACACACACACACACACACACACATACAAACACACTAATCCATACAAAGGCATATGCTATCGAATAGAAAAGCTGCTACTGCTGCTGCTATTATATTTTGGGTATCAACCTGCTATTGTAGTGCAGGTGGTGGAGGAGGTTGTAGAGGTGGTGGTGGTGGTGGTGATGGTGGTGGTGGTGGTGGTAGTGGTGGTGGTGGTGGTGGTGGTGATGGTGGTGGTGGTGCTGGTACTGGTGGTATTGGTGTTCATGATGAAGAAGGCCTTCTAAATCACCAACTTTCTCCCCTTACCTCCATTCATGAGCTAGGTCAGAATGATTTTTTCGTTAATAAAATTGTTAAAATACATATTTGCCATGGTTCTAAAATGCGTCCATTGCGACGACAACGAGAGTTGATGCTATTCAGGTGGCAGGTAGCTACACATACAAACACACACATATATACTTTGAGGACGTATGTATGTATATACTATATACTATACAAAAGTTGAGGTGTATAGCTATAGAATTTTGTGATTAGGTACAGAGGAAGTGAAAGAGGACTAGTGGTAGTTGTAGTGAACGCTGTATGTTTGTAGTATGTGTGAAAGCTTGTGAAAGGATCGACCGACCCAACCGCCCAACCGACCAACCAACGCTGTGGTTGTGGCTGGTAGCTCATGGAGTTTTTTTAGTTTCTGTTTGTCCAGTAAAAGTAAGTTGAGTAAATTTATGGCGTATTTAGGCCAAACTTTGTAATAGTTTTGGAATTAAACTTTTTCTTTTCTCTACTTTGCTTGCTGTGGTATTTGGAGCATAGCTTCATGCTCGCTCTTGCTCCAGCTCTTTGCTCTCCACTCCAACGTTGTTCTCGTTGTTGACCTGGCATTTGAAATAACTGAATGGACACGATTTGCTTAAACAGCAAAAGCATTTTTATGAACACATTTTTACATGATGCTTTCTGATGTTTAAAATAATTTTTATGTTTTTTTTTTTTAAGTTTAGTGGTTTTTGCTCTTCAATTTAGCAAAGAAAAATTAAAAGATTTTTCTTTTTAGCTAATCCCTAATTAAATGTAGACAATGATAACTTTTAGTATGTGGTTCAAGAAATATGTACACAATCTCAACATAAAGAAGGGATGAGAAAAAACAAACAGCCAAGTTGTGAAGAGCATCATTCAGAGTGAAATTATTGAAAAGTCAAGGAAGAGCTGGCAATAAAATACAGGTCTAAGTATAGTGGTAAAATATTTTACCCAAAAAAAGGTTAAAAAAGTGGCGAATGAAGTAGCTGCAGCTTGGTCCCGCTTACTAGTCTGATGTAAGATTTGTATTTTTGGGTGCTGTAGATTTAGCTAGCTACAAAAGTGCAAAGTTCACTTTTCCCTTGAACTTGGAACTTTAGATTCCCTTCCTCCCTTGCAATATCTAAAGGGTTCTTGTGGTAGCCATGGAGAAGTAAGAGGATTGCGTTTCATATTACATCTAACTAGTATGAGTTTCAACGAGTCAGTGGGTAAAAAATGGAAGTGAGAATGTAAAAAATGGAATTTTAGACACATACATATTTACGCCTATTGAAAAATAGAAAAAGTGTAAGGCATGCAAGGGAAATAGAAGCACTTTTAGCATTCTTCCGTTGACTGTAGCTTGATGAAGAGAGGTGCTCAGTTTCCAATGACTATGAGGTGGTTTTTACCTAGATTGAGACTTAGAGCTGCTCTTTTTGGGTTAAAATACTCAATTAGTAGCTTTGAATTAGTAGAAGTAGACTAACATATCGTCCCCGTTCCTTTCCAGTTTTTCGATTTAATCAAAATTTACTATTAAATTCGTAATCGGCGATCTGTAAAATTCCTTTATATTGATTTTGCTATGTTTTTTGATATGTTAGTGGTCTAAAAATCATTCACCATATTGAATCGATAAAAAAATTTTTCCTTTAATGTCATATTCCTATTTAAATACTTCTAGAACTCATTTCTACCGAAATTCAGTATTAACTTTACTAATACAATCTAGCCTTCCGATTCTCTGGCACCCTCACGTATAAAAACGAGAAACTTGGATTTTGAAGAGAATGAATGAATGCTTTTATAGTTATGGAACATTTTTTTCCTACTACTCCTTTAGGGAGCTCAGCGCTTCTACTAATACTAGGCCTTCTGTTACTATGCACAGATTTCGGTAATGAGTTGTTGTAAAATCTGAGCAATTGATTGGCCTACCGCAACATGGAATAAAGGACAGAATTGAAGAAGCTTCCATTTATTACTCCTCTGCGGAGTGTAGTTCAAACATAATCCACTGGGAATATGTATGTAAAAATATTTGTATCATTTATTGCTAGTGATTGCCACAATTTGTAGCACATGAGTATTCATGGAAAGAGTAGGAACAAACTTTCTACAAATTATTTGCAAACAAATAGCAACAGCAGTAAACCTCACTGCATACAATTTGTTATGAAACCACATTACCAACTGGTAGATCGGCCAAAGTAGCAACCAACCAACTCAGAGACCTACCGATAGACCATGACGATGTCAACATACACTGTGTGATGCGGCCAATAATGTCCGGCTGACTGAATGCGGAGTCGTCAGGTGGCGGTGTATTGTTTCGGTTGTTGTTGCTGTTACTGTGGTACTTCATTGCAAAAATTTGTTGCAACACTATAATTTTTTGCCCCATATTTTCTATGATTTGTTTTTTTTTTTTGTATGTTTAAAGCATATAGCTAAGCTAAAACAAAATAAAAACAAAGAAGAAAAATATAAAACTATTGTGAATGTTTGGAAGGAACCAAAAATGCATTAGCCTCCACATTGTACACTAGAGAGAGGCTTGCAGCTTCAACTTTGAACAGTTGTGAAAGGAAAATGTTGCATAGATTAGTTACACTTGCGCTCCATTTCATGGCATTGAAACTAAATTATGCGAAATTCCTTGCAAAGATCGTCGTCGTCGTCGTCGCATCGGAGCATCGTAGCGTTCAGCAAACCAAACAAATTCTTCTGGAGCACTGAGTCAAATGAAAACGCAGAAGAGACCAAAACCGAAAAGAAGAAAATGAAGGGAACACTACGTACTAGAAACTAGTATCAGACTATTTCGTTAACATTTCACATCGCTGTGCAAAACGATGAAATAAAATGCATATTAAGGCAGTCAAGATGGTAGGAAAGCAGGCAGGCAGGCAGGCAGGCAGGCCGGCATTGCTGAAAATGCCAAAAGGAAAAAAGTGAAAGAATAAAACTTTTTCTTTTACAGTATGGAATGTATGAATGAATATGCTGAGCTGAACTTTGGCCCACATGGCGACAGCATGAATTTTTCAACATCATCATAATACAGTTTGAAATACTTTCTAGTGTAGGGCGAGAGGGTGATAGGATAGGGGAGAGAGGAGACAAGGGTACTAAAACTTTGGGAGGAAAACTTTTCAACAGTAGTTTTTCCAAATGCGAAAATCAGAACATGGCAGCCAAATTACAGATCAACTATACACACATTTACAAACATACACACATATGTAGATGAAGTATTATGCACGCTTAAAAATATGTGAAGTTGTAGATTACTATTTACATATGTACATACGCGAACATACCAATGGGTACTTTTAGCTTTAATTTACATAAATAAAATATTTTAATTAAGGAAAAGAGCCCATCTCCATGGTCGAGCATGGCTAGGTCGAGCATTTCGCATCCACCCATGTTGTGCGTGATATATTTTGACTTGACTGAAAGGGGCATACAGTTATATGCCGAATCCGAACGAATCCGAATTTTTACTCCTGTCGGTTTGCCATATAACACGCACAACATGAGTGGATGTGAAAAGCGAAAAGCTCGGCCTAGGCCCTCCATGGGCTGGTGTGCCATTAAAAGTAAAAGTAAAGTAAAAGTAGGTTTGCCATTGCCTGCCAAGAGATGGTACCGTGTAGAAAATTTGGCTGTGTCGAGATTTGAACCCTGGACACTCTGCGTAACAGGGTAGAATTCCAGCTCTCTATTCTCACAGGGAAGACTGGGGGTCTGGCAGTTCTGGCAGTCTGTTAGAGGAATTCGGGAATAAACATCAAACTGACAGCTCAAAGATGGAGGGGCAAACTGGGGCTGTTGTGTACTAGGATTGCCCGAAGATACCGCAGTCGTATCGACTTCCCGACTCCTGCAGCGTCTTTCAACCGGAGATCTATGCAATTGAGAAAACAGATAAGGTTTCTGTGGATTCCTGTACATAGCGATATTGAGAGAAAAGTGATAGTCTCACCGTACCTATAGCCCAGGTTATAGTGGAAAAAAACGAAAGTTTTTTTAAGGCTTAACCAATTTTCAGTACGGGTGCTTGCTTTGCTCAGAACCGGACATTGGCTATCGCACCAATGCTCCAATATTGGAGCATTCCGACAAGTGAACTGTGCAGAATTTGTCACAATGAAGAATAATCTATCCTCCCTCCACTTCTTCTCTCGATTTCGAGATGAAACCGCTCCATTGCCTGGGTTTACGTGTCTTTACAAGCCTAATAGAGATAACGGAAGTGAAATGATCAAATATCCTTACTTTCATCTGGAAAACCAAGTTGTTTTATAGGGATAACATACTGACATTAAATGAAAACCACGGATAAGTAAATATGCCTCCTCCTGCCACATTTTTTGAAGGCGATTACAATGGACATAGTTGTCTTTGAGTCGGAGGGCGAGTATTGACTGATTTGCAATCGCCTTCGCAACCTAACCTACATATATATACTCCAACAATATAAAATTGCCAAATTCGGAAAATAATTTATTCCAAATTAAACATAAATAAAAGAGTAAAATTTAGACCAGTTCGAAAAAAAAGAAGAAAATAGTGATTCTGAAAGAGCATACAACTAATATTGACGTAATATTGATTTATTATATTTAATTTAATTTTTTAAACAAACCTTAAGCAATTTCTCCTTAGGCAGAAATTTATGAAATAAGAATTTTCCCTCGGAAGATAATGAATGTTTACTTCTCTGATCTGTATGATTTATTTTCAATTACGATCAAATTTTACACTTTCGGTTTAGGTTTAGATAAGTATAAAATGAAGAAAATAAGTATAACTATGTACACTGAGAGAAAAACTGTTATATCAAATGGAAAGTATGCAAATGGGAGAGACTTACAGTTTCGTTTGGCGAAGTGAAAAGCTTTTCTTAGGCAATATTTTACTGTTGGCGGTTTGCCATTGCCAGCGTACAGTTGCTGTAGAGTCGAAACCAGGCACCCTGAGAACACCACCAACTATGTCACGATGAGCATTACAGAGCGCTTCACAATGTCAGAAGGAGTGCTCTGTTTTGATTCCTTAACAGTTTTATTCTTTATATTGGAGCTGATCTTTTGCTGCCACTATAAACTTATGTGGTCGCTGTGGCGTAGTTGGTAATACGTTGGCCTGCTACGCAGAGTGTCCGGGGTTCAAATCTCGGTACAGGCAAAATCAAATCTATTTTTCTGCACTGCACCACCTCTTGGTAGGCAATGGTAAATCACTTCGCCGTTCGAATTCGGCATAAAGCTGTAGGTCCCTTCCATTCATGTTCAAATATAACATGCAGTGGATGCGAAAAGCTCGACCTAGGCCCTCCATGAGCTGTTGAAGAAGCAAAAGATAAACTTATATTAACGGAGTATTCCACAGGGTCTCTTTCCCTTCACTTCTAATTGTAACTTGAAGTAGTGAATTTTGAACAATATTTTGTACATATTTTTTTTTTTTTTTGGAATAAGTACATCCAAAAAAAAGTTAAAAGTTCATAGAAAAACGGAGCACTCAGTTTCTCGAATGGTAAAACTTTTAAATTTACTAGCGAATCCTGAAGGTAAGCACATAGTCATAAACAGCTCGAAATCAAGTAAAATTGGTGCACTTTATATACATACATACATAAAACCAGAAGAAGACTAAGGAAGCAGGAGAGAAGCATTCTGATGTTTTAATAAATATGAAAAGAAGAACAGAGAGGGGTTCATTGCAATTCAAAGTGCTCAATTAAAACAATTACTTTTTCACATTTTTATTACATCAACATTGTGGCCAACACATGTCCATTAATTTGAAATGCCTGACATAAATTACTATGCGATGGACTGCAGCAATCGCACACTTACATACAAACAAACATATGTACATATAACCCTGCAATCAACAGAAGACCGCTTTAGGCATGTTCCTAGTCAAATATTTAGATTACAAATATTTCTAGTCCATGCCTACTAGTGAAAAAACTAGTACATTGTATAAGTAATGCTAATAATAAGTAATGACCAGATTGATATAGTGAATCCAAAACTGGTTTTAACATCGTATATTCTGAATTCTTTTTGCAAAAAAAAAAAAAAAGAAAACATAATAACACCGCCATAGAAAATTTAACTACTCGATTGTTATGATGGGTATACTACGTTAAGGCTTGATTATGCATAGATAACGAAGCGCAAAGTATTGCTGCCAAATGTTACGTATCGATTTATTATATGAAAAGTACATGCAAGTGATTACTGAAATCTTAACGCAGCGAAGAGTTCTATTTTGAATAGATTGTTTACGTTACGTTATGAATAATTACACAAGCCTTTAGTGATCTGAGCTATACGCAGTTCTATTTTGTTTTGCCTTGCTCTCAAACCTACGCCCACAAGAGCTTGCCATTGCCTGCCAAGGGGTGTTGACCAGTAGAATTTTTTTTTTTTTTAATTTTGATTATGCACAATACGAGCAGCCCAACCAACTACGCCACTGCGACTACATAAGTTTATAGTGGCAGCAAAAGCCACACACAGACCTTAGGGTCCACAGCTCCAAAATCAAGACTGGAATCAAAACAGAGCACGCCTTTTGACATTGTGAAGCGCTCTAAAAAGAAATTTTTAGCTCTGTGTTGGCTTAACATGGTCATCGTGGAGTACGTACAATACTCATGTATATACTCGTAGATCACCTAATAAGACCTTTACAGGTTCGAGCCCAGCAATAAATAATTTATTGGTTAAAAAATTATAATAATAAACAAAAGCAAAATAACTAAAAACACAAGTTTTTTCTTGTACCATCGAAATGATGCAATGTAACTTGTTTTTGGACTAGTATATAAAGATAGTGCAGGACCAGTACTGGTCCTGTCAAATGACAAGCCTGTATAAAAATAACTAGTCTGTACTCGAAATGATGCAATGTAACTTGTTTTTGGACTAGTATATAAAGATAGTGCAGGACCAGTACTATTCCTGTCAAATGACAAACCTGTATAAAAATAACCAGTCTGTACTTGAACTAATGCAATGTAACTAGTCTGTTTAAACTAGACTATATCTAAATGTGGTATCTTGCGGTCTAGTATAGTACTAGTTAGTATATGACTAGACCGATTGGTTACAGGGAAACATTGACACATACATACACGTACTTACATACTTACGTGTGATCCATCCATCAATGCCATCATTAAGACAACATTTGACGTGCATCGTTGCAGCAGCAGCAGCAGCGAAAATCGATCTCTCAGGCTATGAGAGCGAGCACCTTCCATGCCGAGTGAGCGCCACCGCGGCTTTTTCTATTTTGGATTCTCACACAGAGACCCCACAACATGTCGCCGCCAGTCGCCAAAAAAGCTAAACAGAACAGTCAAGCGCAATGCAGTTGAGAATGTTTTGATCACAGAACCCCATGGTACCTAAATATGTTGTGCATTTGTGCGAACTTTTATTGTTAGATCCATAGATTCCGATTGTGAGATTTATTTGTGGCGGCACTTTTTTTCTTTATGTCATTGTCATCTTCATCGTTTCACCAACGAATACCTACAGATTGTATTTATGTGTGAGTATCGAATAAAAAAGTTCACCATCACTCAAAATCACTCAAGTGCAAAAGGAATTTCTGATAATATTAGTATTCTAAACTATTTCCATTGTAATGTGAGGATCGCTCGCATTTCTCGCAATGTTTAATGTTATGTAAAGAAGTATGCAAAAATGCACATCATGTTTTGGTTGCATACTTTTTATTCTCTTATTTAGTACCGAATGATTAACGACATCTGATTTTGAAATTCTCACAATTTGTATAAGCTTCTACTTACCTCGCATTCGAATTGTAAACATTTTTACTAGCCATTTTTATGATATTTGCAGTATCTGTTTGTATCTACTTACTAAAGTATTTTTGAAAGAATTTTAATGAAAGTATCAGTTTTTAATGCATTTTAGTGCTTTGGACTGTTACGCAGAGTGTCCGGGTTCCGAATCTCGACACATCCAAAATCAAAAAGAAAAATCAATTTTTCTACACAGCATCACCTCTTGGAAGGCAATGGCAAAAATAAATTTCTTATGAAAGGCTTTTCACTTCCAATAAGAATGGATGAGAAAGCTCCGTCTGGATCCTCCATGAAGAAGAAGGAGAAGAAGAATTTTGGAAATTCTTCAAAAATCTATTAATATACTTTTTTGAAAAATATTCCCTACTTGCCAGGTGTACAACTATGAAACCAGGAATTTTTTTTAAATAAAAACACGTTTATTTATGACGTTATACATTCAATATTCAAAGTAAAGGCCTTTGCTAGCTACATATTTTTCCCATGTGAGTGCCTCGCCAAAATAACTTTTCGTTTTTTGAGTCAAACCAGTCATCGAACCATTTTTTCACATTTTCGTACGAATCGAAGTGCTGCTCAGCAAGTGCGTTGCCCATTGATGAAAATAAATGGTAGTTAGATGGAGCCAAGTCTGGTGAATAAGCCACATGGGGGAGGGATTACCAGCTGTACGAATCTACCAATTCCCGTGTCTGTTTTGTTCGATGTGATGGTGCATTGTCATCAAGGAAAAGCTAGCTTGATATTCAGGACGTTTTTGGCGCAAAGCACGGTTCAAAGCGGACAATTGTTATTGGTAGCGTTGATCACTAACTGTTTCACCTGGTTTCAGAAGGTCAAAAAAGATAACACCTCGCTGATCCCAGAAAACACAGAGCATTGTCTTCTTTCCGAAGCGATTTAGCTTTGCTGCCGATTTGGCCGATGTACCGGGCTTAACATATGATCATTTACGTTTGGGGTTCTCGAAATAGATCAGTTTTTCATCACCAGTAAAAATTCGTTGAAGATATAGCTTTCTTTTGTACCTGGCGACCAACATTTCACAGGTGGTTTTTCAATTTTCTTGCCGTCTTTCAGTCAATTCATGCGGCATCCATCTTCCCATCTTCCCACCTTCAAAACCAATCCTATGGCTTTAAACATTGAGAAATGCATTGTTGGGTCACATTTTTTTGTTCTGCAAGTTGTTCTTGCGTTTGACCATCATTCTCATTGAGTAAAGCTTGCAATTCGGCATCTTCAAACTTTTTCGGCGGTCTTCCACGTTCATCGTTTCTCACATCAAAATCGCCATTTTTAAACTTATTGAACCACTCGTTTCACTGTGTTTTGCCTAAAGTGTGCTGGCCATAAGCTTCCACAAGCATTCGATGAGATTCAAAAGCAGATTTCTTCAATGATATCCGCATATCGTAGTTTGTAGGCCCGAAATTCGACATTTTTACGATCGAAAATAAATGATAAATGAAAATGAGTATGAAACTTGATTGTTTATAAACTGAATATTGTTGACAGAACTAAATGCGAAGAAATGGTGCCAATGATTTGGTTTGACATAGCGTATAGTTTTACCTAGCAACACAGAGATGTCATTTTCGGTTTCATACCTGTACACCTGGTAATATTAAATTGTATTTTAACATTTCAAAATTATCAGATTTGACATTGACAAAAGTTTAGGGAAACAGACATGCTTGTTTGGACTGTAGTTTAGAAAGTCAACAAGAAATAGTAAATTTATTTATTATGCATTTGAAAATAGAAAACCATCTAGATAAAATATTAAATCTCGTGGTAGAAATTCTAAGCTTACTGGTCAGAACACGGTTGACCAAACTTCTGTAGAAAGTATACGAAGAAATAGTCAAATTTTAATCCGAGATTTTTTAAAAAAAATTTCCTTTCGGCGTCACTTTTGGGCGTCTCTAAAAATCCCCTCGTTCATCATTCTCGTCTGGTCTGCCAATAAACCGAGCGTGGCATAAAGCACTAGCGTCGAAATTGATTACACATAGGGTCGGTAGGTAATAGTTTCTAGTTAAGCAACCATTCTATTCGTATTTTGATATTGCGTATTGCCTTGGAAATTCATTTTATTTACGCAGGGTTTGGTCCCAACCCAATTCCTTATTTTCTGTAATCATATACCATATGCTCGTTTGCAAATGACAGCATCATTTCAAATTCATACTATCTAACTTTTAGTTATGAAATATTCTCCCTACACTGATTTCTCCTATCAATTTTCAAAGTGCACATTCATCAATACTTCTCCATTTTAGCTGATATCCCTTCTCAATCAACACAATGCTTAGCATTCAAAGCGATATTCTCTGGGGGCTTCAAATAAAACCATGCCTACCTACGACTATGGTGAAAAGTTCAACCTGTGTGTGGTAGCGTTGACTCAAACAAAACATGGGCAAAGTAAATATTACTAACATCCAGATACTGGTTTAGATCTGCAATGGGCGTGGTATATTTCATACTGGTGAAATTTTCAAAATGTTATATCACAGGGCATATTGCATCAATTGGTTTAACCAAATTCAATGATATATACTCTGCAGCATATGTTGTATACAATTGTAAACATCAGAAAATCGCCACGCCTACCTCCAATATAAACAAGTTAAACTTTCAATGGGCAATATTTGAAGAAGTATCTATTGATAAGAATACAATGAAATTAGGCTAACTATGCCTAATAAATCAAAAACTATAAAAATCGGATAAGAGTCAGGAACTATGAAAATATGCATTTTTCCAAAGATCCGAACTCGCCTCACCACCTTATCCCTGTTACCTTTGAAATCAACGCCCAAGTACTATTTTATCTCGTGCAAAACATGCCTTGAAATGTTCATCATAAGAGATAAAATATGATACATTAATGCATCTTGCATTTTAACCTTGACATTTCTAACTGCATGAAGGCATAAAATTTCAAATTCCTAAAACTCAATTAATAATTGCTATGAAATTCCAACTTTTAAATTACAGAATAAATTGTATGAGTAACTATTTTTAAAGAATGAATTTAGAATTTCGTGCAACACAAATGACAAAGCGTGAGAAACACACCTGCAGCTGGTTGAGGCACCCAGCCAGTCAACAAGCCACCGAAAGCGACCACAAACAAGTGTTCGCTCATAAAGAAGGCAACACATTCAGGTTCACATTCGCATAAACAACCATATGATGATGATGCTCATGATGATGATGATGATGATGAGGATGATGGCAATGCAAAATGAGGCAGAAGCTGATTGTGGGTCAAAATAGTAGAAAATTGGATATGCGCCAGCAACGAAACAAACAGATGCAATTTTAAATACTTACAACTCGAAAGGCGAAAACAAAAGCAACCACAACAACAACAATGAAATCATTTGCAACAAAAGTTGCAAAAGTAGATTTGAGCTCAAGGCGTAGACTACTTGTGCACACAATCGCCAAAGATTCAATGTACATGTGTATCTAGTGGATACTTATTATATGTAGAGGATGTATGTATGTGTTGGTTAAGGCAAATAATAATTGCACAAGAATGTGAAAATCTCAAGAATACACCAAAACAGATACCTGAAAGGGTTTTGTGGGAGGAGTATTTCAAAGCAGCACCAACTCAACAGCTAGAAGCTGAAGAAGAAGAGGACAAGCAACAGCAACAACAACTGCAGCATAGCGCGCGTGCATAACAATCTGCAACTTATGCGCTACATTGCAAAGAGTTCACATGAAGCATACTCGTCGTACGTGCAACTCTTAGATTATGCGTCGTTGCATGCAGTGAAGGCGATAATATGACAAGGATAACGAGACCCAATCTGGCCAGCAGCTCTTTCAGTTCAGCGTAAATGTGTGCGAGTATGTATGTGCGTTTACTTGTTCTAAAACGAGCGACATGAGTGATTTTTTACCTCATCCCAGAGAACAAACCATTGACAGTGGTAAGTAGATAAGAATCTCTATATGGTAATTATATTATATAAAACACAAACTGTAGCTGTAGAATTTCCCTGTCAAATATATTTTATATATATTACTTATATCAGGAAAAATATGAATATTGGAAAATCTGTGATGGCAACTTGAATCCCGCCGTACCTCCGATAAAATGCGACTTGTTGTCTTTGCCATGGGATCTAACTTCTGTGCCTAAAAGGCATGAGATTCTACTCAGCCATTCTGCATTAAAAATTTTTCTACGGTAGTTTAGTTAAGGATTCTATTTTGGTGTAAGACTTTCATCGTGACTCTGGTTTTCTGTTTGAATTTGATCTACTTAAATTATGGTTAGATTTCT
Organism: Palloptera scutellata; assembly: GCA_958295655.1. Taxonomy (NCBI): domain Eukaryota; kingdom Metazoa; phylum Arthropoda; class Insecta; order Diptera; family Pallopteridae; genus Palloptera; species Palloptera scutellata. The sequence goes on along the minus strand of OY282449.1, from coordinate 65,425,091 downwards.
GTACTGCTTTTACTTTGAAATTTATACTTTATTTTGGTCTAAGTTTTTGTACAATTTGTGGTCTGGTCTCACTTTGAATTTCGGTTAAAAATTTATTGTGATTAGTCCAATTTTTGGATTCAGTTTTGACATAACTTTTGATTTGAATTGTGGTTTAGATTTTGACCTAATCTTTGATCTTAATATTGTTTTGATTTTTGAATTAAATTTGGTGTAATTTATGGCTTTTGTATTTTGGTTTACTTTTGGCCTGATCTTTGCATTAATTTGAGGTCTGTGTTCTGGTCTGAATTTCGGTCTAATTTTTGGTTTAAGTCTTTAATTCTGATTTGAATTATGGCCTAATTTTTGGCGTGAATTTTGAACTAACCTTTAGTTCGACTTGTGTTCTTGGTCTGATTTTTAGGCGAATGTCCTCCTCTCTTTAGCATTCGAAGGGATTTCGGAATAATTTAGTCATACTTTGATGTGAATTTTGTTCTATATTTCAGTTGGAATTTAGTATGCACTATTTCAGTTTGGTCTACGTTTTCTTTAAATTCTTGGTTTGGATTTTATGTTTCCTTCAAGTCTAAGTTGAAAATCTGATGTTGTTGGAAATCTGAAGTTCCAATTTTTATCGATGTTTTGTTTTCAACTTTGGTTTGAATTTAGTTTGTTTTTTTGATCTCATTTAGTCTTATTTTGGTTCAAAATTATATACGAATGTCGGTGATAATGAAGGGTATTTTTTTTATACTTAGATTTTGACGTTAATATTTCGGACAGTTCACCACGCATGATTTTTGACATGTGTCAAAGTAAAAAATGATCAGTTTGGTTTGCCATTTCTTCATGAATTATTGAAATTTATTATCAAAATTCGATCCGTTTTTTATCGCAAAATTGTCTTCAGCGACGAGGCTCCTTTTTGGCTCAATGGATACATGAATAAGCAGAATTGCGGTATTTGGAGTGAAGATCAGCCAGAGGCAATTCAGCAGCTACGAATGCATCCCGAAAAATGCACTATTTGGTGCGGTTTATGGGCAGGCGACATCATTGGCACGTACTTCTTCAAAGACGAAGAAGGCCGCAACGTTACGGTCAATGGAGAAATATACCGGTACCGTTCGATGATGACAGACTTTTTCGCCGAAAATTTAAGAATTTAACTCAGCCGACATGAGGTTTCAACAGGTGGGTGCCACATGCCACACTGCACGCGAAACCATGCATCAATTGTGTTTAAGCTCTGGATGGCTTGGTTTTAGGAGAGATCACAAGGGGGATTTAAGTGGAAAAATAAAAAGACCGGGAGATTTCTTTTTGCTCCCAGAATTGCTTTAATTGGGAGCTAAGCAATTCATTGGAGATTGGTTCTACTTGCGTGGAATGTGCAGCTACGTGTTCTCTAACTGAACCATTGATGATCTAGCCAAATATAGTATTCTGTGCCAATAGATTACCACAGATGTTCTTCCGTAATCCTTCTAGAAGGAATCACTTCCGATTACTACATCAATTTGAGCAGGAATATGGCAATTTGGATTAGCAAGATTTAAAGTGGCTTACTGTTGCAAGTTAAACCTTCTGATTGGAAAGCTGGGAAGAAGCTTAGTTAACTGCGAAAGAACTATAGCCCGAGCATATATTCTTTTGTTAGTTTTGGGTGCCATTAACGTGAAAGAACAAAGTCGATTAGAATTTTGAATAATTCTACCTCCCATACCTGAAATTTCGAACAGGGATTGTTCCGTTGGCAAACGAATATATTTTTGAACTTTTGAGGAAATAAAAGTTCTTTGCGACCCTTGGTCAATCAAAGCACGGACTTTGAATAATTCCCCTAAATATTCAATGGAGACCATTGCAGTGGGAAGTAAGACGGTGTTGTCATTGTTTGAGTAAAGCACTTGAACTTGCGCTGTATTTGTAGAACAGGGAAGTTCCATGTTTTGTTGCAACTGAGGTGTTGCAGTTGTATCATGAGTTGTAGTTGTTTGAGATCTACTAATGGATTTCGGAGTTTGCGTATTTGCTGTTATGTGAAGCAGGGAATGATGCTTTCTTTGGAAATAGACACAGGAAAAATTACTCAGACAATCCTTTCTCATGTGTGTGTGAAAGCAAGACAATTTTCACAGAGATTATTATCTCTTACGAAGTTAATGGGTTTTAAATTTAGCACAACTCTTCATGGCATGAATGACATTACATAGACGACATGTATACGTCCTTTTGGACTCAGCCACAAAGGTGTGAATTTGGCTAACAAACTTCTCGGACAATATATCGAATTTGGTGAGCAGTTAATCTCACATTTTGGTGCAGTCAATTGGCAACAAAGATTGTGTGATATAGGGACAAGCCAAACACGATTGCTGCTTTGGAAGCCAACATTGAATTGGCAACATCTCATTGGTGAGATTCCGGCCGAAATTTGTGAAAAAGTGTGCCAAAATTGGACCATCAGAATGTACCACTTAAAGCGTAACCGCGAGAAAGATTTAAGTGAAATTATCTTTAACAATTAAATGGCAGGAATTGATTTATCGATCCAAATAAAAATTTCATTCACTTTTGTAAAATTTCTGAGGTTTTTGATTTTCAAAAACCAAGCTCTTAAACAATTACCCTTTATTTAAAAATTTAACACGGATTTTGGTCTGGATTTTGTTTGGGAGTCTCGACTTTGGGAGTTCGACTTTTCATTTTATTTCGCCTCTAGTGTTAATTCTAGATATACATATCTCTAGTTAGTGGTCTGATAGTATTTTATAATTTAGTAAAACCATATCCCGTAAAATTTCAAATTCTTGATTCTTGATCGCTTCTCATGAGGAGTCTGGCCCATGAACGTCAGTTTGTCAGACTGCACAAGTTCATAGACATCAGAATATCTCAGACCTCAAAATCTCAATGTTATGTTGGAAACGTCTTTCGTAAAAGTGAGCAATAATCTTAGGACCTGTGTAGAAGGTTTACCGTGAAAACTTAAAGTACTGAACATCTTCAAATCGTTTTGTTAAGGTTCAAAAAATTATCAATCATTTGTTTCAATTTTCTTTAACTCTTTTTATGTCACAAAACATATTTGCTTTTAATTTATTTGACAGAATAGCGAAACAACTGCAACAACAATGCAACCCAATGAAATGCAGGTGCACCTTAGTACAATTGTCACCATCTACATACAACACATAACAATACAAAATCTAAAGTGTCAAGTTGCAGCAACTAACCACCACTTTAGATAACAAATATACATATGTATGTGGGTATGCAATTGCAACAACGATGGTGACGATATTGTTATAATAAAAACTCATAATATTAGAAACAAACAATGAATGTGGAGTACCAAAGTACAGAGTCTATGTCAAGCATTCGATGCACCATAGCATCGGATTTGTAACGCAACACTAGTTGCTACAAAAAATAAATAAGTAAAAAACAAATTAGTTCCGCCAAAGTGCAGCTGCGCATGCGTAGCAAAGCCGATCGTCGCCTATAACTGCATACCTATATATGTATGTACATATGTACTCGTATGTATATGCAAAGAGCAACTTCATTCACGGCAGTAACCACGAAAGCAACCAACTAACAACAGCATTGGTAGGGAGAAGAAAGAAGCACGTCCAGCGATTGTTGTAACTTTGTATGTTGCAAGTAAATAATCATGCGCGTATATGAAGAACAACATACAGAACTCATTGATATTTGCAACAAACCTACTAGGTACATACATACTTACAAATAATAACCACTGTGTGGATGAAGCACGCGTGGTTCTCGTACAGGAAAATATCGTTAGGTATACATTCTCAATGAGAAGACAGCAGCGACATCGCAATCATACATACATACAAACATAGGTGCACATATGCATGTAGGTGTAGGCGTGGGCGTGGGAGTAGGCGTTTGTATTATAGGTCACTAAGCCGCTTTGGAAGAATTGCCTGCCTGGAATTGTATTTGTATTGCGTACTTTAATTCTATTCGACGTGCTCGCCATGGCAAGTGAATTTGACGGAAGTTCATTCTCAATGTATGCACACCTGTGTGTGTGTCTGTGTGTGGATGCATGCGTGTGCTTGTGTGTCAGTGGATGTGTTTAATTTCATTTGAAAGTGGCATGAATTGATTGACATGCAACACGCGCCCATCCATACATAGGCATACATACATACATACATACTTACATACTTACATACTTACATACTTACATACTTACATACCTACATACTTACATACTTACATACTTACATACTTACTAGTATGCACGCGTGTGTTATGTATGTATGTAATAAGAATGCTTGTATGTATGTACATAGTATAGCTTGTGCTGTATATTTGCTTATTGTATTGTGGTATGTGTGTAATTGAAGTAACGTGACAGTTTGCATATGAATGGTATGAAAATGAAATAGATTTTTGTTTGAGCATCTACAATTGTTTCGGGTTAATTAAATTTATAGTGAATGCACTGAGCTGTGCTCTCCAGGTTATAGAAAAATTTGTAGCAAATAATTAGTTCAACCTTCAAAGTAATACTCCTATTTATGCAACACTAGCGAAACCGAATATTCCTTTCAAATTCGGTTAGCAAAAATTAACAGAAATACAACAACCTTGGATACCTCTACCAATATGTACTTAGATATTTATGCATGTGTGTAGGGTTTGCTTTGAAAAGAAAATCTAAGTGCTTCTGAAAATTACATTCTTTTTAATTGCATTTACTTTTTCAAATTCTTATTTATATTTCTCATTACTTATTCATCAAATGCATTGGAGTTACATCGAAAAGATATCTAACTTAATTAGTTCCAGCGAATATTTTGATTATTTTTCAAACTATGTATCAAATTTGCTTTATGACTTGGGCACAGAGAATGGTCTGACAAGCACGAAATGTTTATTAAAATAGTAGTACAAATATAATATGCGAAAGAGTGTAGTGACTTCAAATAATATTTAGTTTTGCTATATGGGAACTTTGAAAACTAATTTAGGAACCTTATTTAGGAAAAGGACCGAGGAGTGTACGGCGTTTACAGTACTTTCATAAGTTCAACCTTCGATAGAAGTTTTGGTATTGGTCCAAAGGCCTTAAACGAATAAGCCAAAGTGTAGGCCACTTCCCCAATATACGATTATGATTCGCAGAATAGTTTTTTTCTATGAAAAACCTACAAAAGTCATTGAAAAGAATTCCAAGTTTTGTGAAATGATGGTTCAATCTATACTTACTTTACTTACTTACTTTTAATGCCACAACAGCCCATGGAGGGCCTAGGCCGAGATTTTCGCATCCACTCATGTTGTGCGTGTTATATTTGTACTACTAATTCGTTTTGCTAGCTAGCTAGCTTTCGAGTGTTCTTGCCCCGTTGGATTTTCCCCGATTTAACTTACTTTGCTGTTCACTCTTTTTCTTCATGAACCATCCCGAAGAATGGCTCTGGATCCACGAAAAGAGTTGAAGCTTCTTTCTTGATAGTTCATCAGCAATTAGATTTCCAATCAATCCAAGTATGCCTTGCAACCCACACAACAAGATCCCGATTATATAGGCCAAGGGTATTGTGTTTATCAGAGCACCGCTAGTTTCGAGGTATTCTGGTGAGATTTGAGTATCCTAATATACTCCTCACTATCGGTTATAATCACTATTTTTTAAAGATGAACAAAATTTATTACCCTGTTGAACACTTATCCCTAAGGTTAGATAGTTAGTGCTATTTTAAGTTAGATTTAAGAAGAGTATTTGATTAGATGAGTGATCATTTCCATTCGAGGATCAGTTAGGGTCCATTAGACATATCTTTATTTTGTGCTTTTTATTACATCTTCACGTACTTCATTTACACGATGCAGTGAAAGCAGTCAATACTCTTTACAAATTTCAGCAAATCCCGTATAAGTATTTACCGCGGATATGTCTACCAAGTTATCGAAGAATCCTGTACCTAGTGTGCGGAGACATTGCTCTAGCAATGCAGGGCATCCAAAAAGTAGATTTTGAAATGATTCGATTTCCTTTACATCACGGTAGCTTCTGCAAGTATTGTTGAACTTTTGTAGCCACGTGACACAGTGTCTCACTCCAGCCACTAAGCGGATTGATAGTCTATAAAAGATCAGAAGACTCTTTGTTCGACTTTTGTTTAACTCGGGCCACAACGACCGAACTGTGACGCTCAGTACATTTCTGTTTCACTAAGCGCGGTTGGTCCCTGATTCCACATTCGTTTATTAACTATAGATCTTAACCCAAAAATATGTTAACGCTCTGTCTCCGAATAAGTAAAAATAGTCTCAGAACAGTACAAATTTTCTTTCTGGGCATTGCGAACTTGGGAAGCACATGAAAGAAGACTGAACAGCAGCTATCAGTTGGAAATCACAATAAATGGACTTTGAATTCTACATAAAGATATGCAACACACACATACAACAATTTGATGTTTCAATAATTTTCCAATGAAAACTGATAGATAATAATGAAGATAACTATCACGAGCTGCTACGCAGAGTGTCCGGGGTTCGAATCTGGGCACAGGCAAAATCAAAAAGTAGAAAAAATAATGGCAAACCTACAAGAGTAAAAATTGCCTATGAAAAGCTTTTCACTTCGCCGTTCGGATTCGGCATTAAACTGTAGGTCCCTTCCATTCATGTACAAATATAACACGCGCAACATGAGTGGATGCGAAAAGCTCAGCCCAGGCCCTCCATGGGCTATTGTGCCATTAAAAAAAAAAAAAACTATCACGAGCATCTTGAGAAAAGTCTTAAGTACTTGTACCTACAAATATCACAACCAAAATATGTTATAACATATATTGAACGAGAACCTACATGTTCATATTCAACGCTGAAATGCCACGAGCTACGTGTCAAGTGCAACAACAAATGCAACAACAACCGCAAAAAAGTAAAATCAAATAAATTCAATTGTTATTTTAATTTTGGGTGAAGATACCGCTGGATTAACCGCAGGGATGCTACATACTTGTCAGTTCAAAATCGAAAAACACTTCTGTGCAGACACAAAACAAACAAACAAACGAACGAACGAACGAACACATACAGCCACATGCAATCAGATTTCACATTTCATGTCAAAAAAACAAGCGAACAATAATTCTCCATTCGCAGTGTTTCCAGCTGTTATTATTGTGAAATTTGATATATAAACGCACAAACATACACACACACACACACACACACACACACTAGCATACGAGTACATGGAAGGATTTTTGTACATTTAAACGGTAATGACAGCTTTTTCAACCGAAATCCCTTTTGGTTTACAGGTTAGAGGAGACCAGGCCAGACCAGACCAGAACAGTTAGTGTTAAAACTTGAGTGAATCGGATTGCATGAACGTGATACCAACATCTCACATATGGACGTTAGGGTGCATCGAAAATTGCAATTTTTAATTTTCACGAACACCTGTGCCGGAGAAAGTTGAGTGTGCTATCTCATGTTAATCGTTGAAAATTTTAGCACAAACAGAATGGACTTTCAGCTGCTGTGAAAGCTGATTTGGGTTCAGCACATTAAAGTACAATATTTCTTATTGCTTATGATCGATATGTAAGCCGTGAACACCGAACGATAGAACTCAATTCCAATCAGGATGATTTCAAAACGAATATTATCAATTCACCCTAATGGAAATACATTCATATGAATATGTACATACATAAATACATATTATATATGAGCTTGTTCAGTTTACAGAGTATAGCATTTGGTGATGACATCCTCCATGTACATATGTACATATTTACATATGTACGTACATAGTTCAAGGTATTGAATTTGCATCGCAGACGCACTGCTTGATGTCTGTCGATTGCACTAATTGGAATGAGCAAAACCGAGACGGAAAGTACATAGTTCGAACTTATTCGCTTATTTAAAACTGAATATGTAATTAGCCATTATAAGGAGTTTTTTATACTGCATTCAATTTTTATATGTATGTACAGGGTGTTTTTTTAGAAGTGTGGTTTTCAAGAAGAAATAAAACGCATATAATTTAATGTTATGGCCAAGAATTTAGCTTTATTATAAAGATAAGGATTTGCCATTATGTTTTAAAAACGATTTCGGGTAAGTGGCCGCCGCTGCTGGTCCGAATAAATTCCAGCCGAGAGGTCCAAATTTCGATCACTTTTTCCAGCAATTGGGGACGTATGTCAGTAATAATGCGCCGAATATTCTCTTCCAAGGCGTCAATCATCTCCGGCTTATCTGCGTAGACAAGCGACTTCACATAACCCCACAAAAAATCGTCCAGCGGTGTTAAATCGCTTGATCTTGGAGGCCACGCCACAGGCCCACGACGTGAGATAATGCGCTCACCAAAAGTTTCCTTCAATAAATTGATTATTTCGTTGGCTGTAGGGCATGTAGCGCCGTCTTGTTGCAGCCAAAGGTCGTCCACATCAGCATCCTCCAATTCAGGCACGAAAAAGTCATTAATCATGGCTATCACGTTCCCCATTGACTATAACATTATGACCGGCTTCAACTTTGAAGAAATATGGACCAATGATTCCCCCTGCCCATAGAGCACACCAAACAGCGACTTTTTGAGGATGGAACGATGTAACGGCGTCTCAACAATGGCTTGTGGATTATGATCACTCCAAATGCGACAATTTTGCTTATTAACGTACCCATTCAACCACAAGTGAGCTTTATCGCTGAACAAAATTTTCTTGATGCGAATTGAACCATTATTTTGGTAATAAATTTGAACGATTTGCAAACGTTGTTCAGGAGTAAGTCTATTCATTATGAAATGGAAACCAAACTGAGCATAAATCAAGTGACAGCTGTCAAAAAGACCAACTCCGAAAAAAGTATTGCCAGATTGAAAACCATACTTTAAAAAAAACACCCTTTATTTAAATAGTCACCAGTGGCATGGTTTGCTCCCTTTCATAAAAGTGAATTCAACAAACATTTTGGGGACACAACCAAACCCAACTAGTTTCAGATGAAAGTAAGTATTTAACTTCTATGACAAAACCAAATCAATTTTTTTACCCTCGAGTGGCGTCAGATCGCTAAGTATTTTCAACGAAATAATACATATGTACATATGCAAAGAACATAATCTCTTCATTTTGATGAATAGAATTCCAATAATTACAATCAATGAGTAAATATCCCGAATCTGTCTAATACCAAGTTCCCATTGAGCCAAAATTGCGCAGTTTTGGCAAATGGTCTCGACACAAATTGCAACCACTCACATTGACAACTTGGTGTTGTTTATGTTTGCGTTTGACAGTTGTTTAGTTCTTGTGTGTAAATTGTCGACGAAAAATGTAATTATTCTGAAGTATTGTGTTTCGTTCTTTACCAGAGCTGCGCATAGTTATTCAAGAAATTAACACCGTTAACCCCAAAAGCATTAAACAAAAAGTTAACGTCGTTAACGTAAATTTATCGTTTTATTGTCGTCACGAAGCACTTTCTTTCGTGGTAAGTTTCGAGCTCATTGCCCAATTCAAAAATATTTGACATTCGTATCGACAACATATGTGAATATTGTCGAATATTGTTTCACAGGCAGAATCGGCTAAAGCGGGCAAAATGCTGAGAGATTATTTCGCACAGCGAAACTTTTTAAACTGACAGGTGTGGTGAATGAATGTAGCAAATTGCTCGAAGGTAATTAAGATTCGGAAAATTTCTTAAACTTTTGCCGAGGTAATAGCTGTTTCAATCTACTGATGAAAGTTAAAACATATATCTGTGATCACTTTATGGATGTGAGCTTTAAACACATAAATACTACTCGTGAATGATGTGACTTTTTGCAAATTATACACTTTGTGTCTATGTAGGTACGCAATAGTGATGAGTTTCTAAAATTCAATATCAGGCGATTGAGAGGACTAAGTACTTACTAGCGACAAACTTTGTAAAAAATTCCTTCAGGACATGTTGCCGCTGGTGCGTGCTTCTCCCACCAACGTTAATTATTGATCAAAACCAACTCATTTTGAATGCAATTAACGGTGAAAAATTACTTGGAGAAATTATGAGTTGGTACCTAAGAGCAGACAGGCAGCGTGCTTCCAGGTCACGCAGGAATCCTTTAAGGAATACTTGGTCGATGAACTTGACAATCAGGAATATGAAGCAAAAATAATTTAAAATTAATTTGATGATTAAAATAAAAAAAAAGACTCTTTATTTATTTGCTTAGGATGGAAGCATGTGGAAAGTTTGGAGGAAAGTTGTGGATGAAAAAAAATATTTTAGTGTTGTCATGATGGATGATGAGCTTATTATTGTTGGGGGATTTCTAGGAGATAAAATTGTTAATGCAGTTACAGCCCTGAATACCAAAAAAGAATATGCCGTCGGTCAGTATCGAAATTCCTGAGAATAGGATCACGGATTCTAAGTGATTTGATGTATTGACAGCTCGATCGCATCTCGAGCAAGTAAACAATTTTTTTTTATTTCTGAACTTTTAAATGCAAAGTAATGATGTAATACCAAGTGACTGCCTGTTTCCGTTTGTTAAGAAACATTTCAATACCATTGTATGAGAAATTAAGTGCTGTTTGTAGTTTTCGTTAGTATTGAATAAATTTATTTTTTTTCTAACTCATACACTAAAAAGTGTAAGATTTATTAAATTTAAGAAATGTAAACAACTAATATTTAATTTGAGTTTTATATTTTTGAGTCTATACATCAATTCCGCATTCAAATCAAAACCATAAGGGACCAACATGCTGTACGTACATGCTTGTAACAGATCAACGCCATTCACAAGCCGTAGCGCAGCCAATATAAAAGATTTGTGGAAGTGCTGAATACTTTAGTGCCCAAACATCACTCAACTTACTTACTTACTTAGCTGGCGCTACAACCGATGATCGGTCTTGGCTGTCTCCACAAAGCTCCGCCAGTCACTTCTGCTATGCGCGCGCTGGCGCCAGTTGATTGAGGCCAAGTGCAGTCAGGTTGCCCTGCACCTGGTCTTTCCAACGGAGATTAGGACGTCCCCTTCTGCGTGTTCCTCCACCGTGGTTCGAATAAAACACCCTTCTAGCCGGAGCGCTTTCTTCCATTCGCTCAACATGACCCAGCCAGCGAAGCCGCTGGAGTTTTATACGCTTAACTATGTCAGTGTCGGCATGCAGCTCATACAGCTCATCGTTCCATCTTATTCGATACACGTCGTCCACGCATACTGGACCGTAGATCTTACAGAGTATCTTCCTCTCGAACGCTCCTAACAGCCTCTCATCATTGATGGTCAATGTCCACGTCTCTGCGCCATACATTAGGACGGGAAGGATGAGGGACTTATAGAGCGTTATTTTCGTCGGTCGAGAGAGGGCTCTACTTCTCAATTGCCTACTGAGCCCGTAGTAACACCTGTTGGCAAGAGTTAGTCTCCGCTTGATCTCAAGGCTGACAGTATTGTTGGTGTTTATGCTGGATCCTAGATAAACGAAATCCTTGACGACTTCAAAAGTGTAGTTGTCAACAGTGACATTTTGTCCAAGACGCCATGACTCTTTGTTTGTTGACACAAGGTATTTCGTTTTGTCCTCGTTCACCACTAGACCCACACGACGAGACTCCCTTTCCAGGTTGGAGAATGCTGCACTGACTGCTCGAGCGTTTTTGCCAATGATGTCAATATCATCAGCGTATGCTAGCAGCATGACACTCTTGTGCCATGAAGAAGATAGTGCCAGAGATGTCGATGTTCGCAGCTCGAATTATTTTCTCCAGCATTAGGTTAAAGAAGTCGCACGATAGGGAGTCACCTTGTCTGAAACCTCTTTTGGTATCAAATGGTGCGGAGAGGTCTGTCCCACTTTTCACTGCGCTGGTGGTGTTGGTCAGTGTCATTTTGCAAAGACGAATGAGCTTTGCAGGGATACCAAAATCAGACATTGCGGCGTACAAGTGATCCCTAATCGTCATCAAACATCACTCAAAGCTTCCCAAAAACATAAAGTCAAGATGTACACTTTCTTTTTTTTTTGGAGAAGGTTGCTGTGCATCTGTAGGAGGAAGCAATAGACTGCACAGCTTTAAGAATATGCAGGAGAAAGTGGTTAGACTGACTGGGCAACGTCCACGTACACCACAGAAGCGTAAGCGAAGGTAATGTTACTTCTGCGCATCAAACGCAAGTGCTGCCAGAGATCCTTCATGGCTCCAAGCGATCGCAACGAGAGTATCGCACAAACGTGTCACTAAGTAATGATGCTGGTGGTGAAATAGAATCCATTATTAAGTAATAATAAAAATACAACAAATTCAAAAAGAAAATTAGATTTTACTTCAATAATTGCCAAGGATGTGAACACAAAACAGCTGAATTTCGTTTCAAGTTTTTAACACTGATTGAAAGTTTAAATACTTAGTTGGAAATGTTAACTATGAAAAATGCGGAATACACCATTTTTTCCACATTCATGTCCCACAATCGATTCATGACAGGAGGTGGTTCAGGATCGATGATAGGGCCCGACAGTTATGATTTTTTAATTAATATAAATATTTTATTATATAATACCGTTATTACTTAGCTCAAAAAAAAGTTGAATTATTGCACGAAATGAAATGAGAGGTTCCTCATTCTGAGGAAAATAACAATTTATTTTCTTCTTTTAGTGGGCCAAGTTGAGGGCCTAGGCCGAGGTTTTCGAATCCCCTCATATTGTGGATGTTATATTTTTGTACATGACCTACAGTTTTATACAGTATCCGAACGGCAAGGTGAAAAGCTTTTTACTCTTGCAGGTTTGCTATTGACTGCCAAGAGGTGGCGCCTTGTAGAACATTTCCTTTTTTTTCTTTTTCATTTTGCCTTTGAGGGTAAGATCTACGACGAGCATGCCTTGAGAGCAATTACGAATGACAGCGTCTTTACGCCTCTTTTCAAGATTTGTTTATATATTATTTTTGAAACTATGAATTAAATTCATTAGAGTGTATTGAAATTACCAACTATCTGGACCAGAAACATGAAAAGTTCTTAGAAAAATTATAAAAATATCATTAGACAAGAGGAGAGAATACGTCAAAGATTGAAAACAGAGAAGTTAGTTCAAAAACCATATTTAATTTTATTACAAGACTTGTAGGTATTCCAAAATTAGAACGATTGCTCGTATCGTCACCTTAATGTACATAGAAAGAAAGACCATAGTTAAAATTTTGTTTTTATCTAAATAATTTTTTTTCAAATCCAAATGGACCGTTTTCAGCTGCAACGCCGAATTTTCACCGAAAACCCGATTTATAACAAAATTTTGTTGTAGTTAGTTAGCGATATGTGATAATACTCATATGTTGACAAATATTTTTAAAGAAAATTCTCCATAAGGAACTGTCATACCTTATGTTATTCTCAACAAGCTCCTTTTTTGTTTTGGGAACACATTTCAATAATTGGCTTTCATCATGTGTGTTCGTTTGTTCGTTCCTTCATCCTTATGCAATACTATCATCAACAAAAAACAAACAAAAATAATAGGAGAAAACGAAAGAAGCAGGAGTACCAAGAAAAACTGCTGCTCATAAAAATTGGACTTTGTTCACATTGGAAATATATGTTGTAGCAACTAATCTTTACGAATTTAGTAGAGTAACAGATGTGACCAAAGCTCAAATCCCATTTAGCTTTAAGTGCTTTCGCCTGCACACTTGCTTGTTTCCTGTGCGTTTTGCCACCAGTTTACTTCTTCTTGTTTGCTTCCTCGATTACGAGGTGTAAATTTACTAGCTCACATAAAGTCATTTGTGGAAAAATCCAAAAATGTCCATTGAACGGGGCAGCATTGAAGTAGTTAAGATCCCAAATAACAGTAGCAGCTCTCAAGCTTTCTCATATTACATATACACACACACACACTTATACACTCGCTCATGTGTAAGTGTGGTTCACTTACACATACATACCCCCATACATATCCTAATCCTAACCTAAATGACAGGAATACACATTTTTTGTTCTTCACTTGCTGAGCGCATATTTTCTATTATTTCTTTTTTATTTCTCATCTGTTCTTAGAAAATCTTTATTAATTTACGATGTCTATTATAAAAATCACAAAATATATTTGTAAAGGAGGAGAAAAAAAGGAAATATTAACGAAGCTGTTCTAAAAAAGCGAAAATTAAAACTCAACAAATTTAATGAGCTCATAGAAAAACATTAAATTATGTACATTATTTACATTAAGCTAATTTAAAAAAAAATACACATAAATGATGGATGTGATAAAAAGATCTAAGTGTTTATATGGTTAATTAAAAATAAGATTTTTTTGATTAAATTGTTTTCTCTGAGTGTTTTCCAGATTAAATGTTGCAAATGTTTGGGTAATATGAGTGAAAACAACGTTTCGTCTAGCTGAAAGGCTTTTGCATTGAAATGAATAAAATCCAATAATGTGTGCGGTTTTTAAACTCATTGCCTTTTATTAACTGGTCGAAGTACCGAAAATATCGAAACCGTAAGTGCTTCAGTTCAAAATGGGCAAAATCAGTCGATGGAATTGAGAATCTCTCAATCCACATTGTGGCGAATTATGAGTAAAAATCTTGGCCTACATCCTTACAAGATCAAATTAACACAGAAAGTAAAGTCATGAGGCTTCGAATTCTAATAATTTGAATCGCTGAAATTTCTCCGATTGGGCTTCGCAAAAGTTTGATGAAAATCCTGGATTTCATTTAAAAATCGTCTTAATTTTTATGGGTTTACGTTAAGTTGTTGGTACATGCCAACAAACCAACGACGTTAGAGGATCGCAGGAACAATATCGAAGGCGAAGTTGCTAACATTCCGGAAGAAATGTGTAGAATAATGGCGGAAAATCGAGATGGATATTGCTCGCGGTGATCATATGAGCGATATAGAATTTAATACTTAAATGTAATAAATGTAATTAATTAATACTTAAATGTAAATCTCAATTATTCTATGTTTTATTTAAATACAGAATTGTTATGTCCCTATTAAAAAAATCTTTGTATGAAATTTTTTGCCAACTACTTTTTGATGAAGTACACATTTTTTGAAGATTTTTTTTCCAAGGTTTCAAAAGTTCATTTAGTAGAAAAGTTTACAAAAAAAAAACATATTTGTATTTCAAGGGTTAATTTGAACTAAGCTGATTTCGATGTTTAGTGAGCCCAATAACTTCTGATGAAAAAAATTTTTAATTGCACCACATTATCAAAAATTACAATACTGCGTAAAAATCTTCGTTCCAGAATAACCCTGCAAAAATGATACTTCCACCTATTAAGAGATAAAGTTCAATGATAACTGACCTTTTTGCACCTCACCTCATATTGTTTTATACTCAGAAACCCATAAACTATCAACTGTTATAAGAATACTAGTTTTCGAAAAATCGGTATTAAGATGTAGATATCAAAAAAATCAAAAAATCAAATTTTAAAGAAACCGCAGTCCAAACCGCAGGATAATGTTCACTGATTGCCGGAGAGAATCTTTTGGGAATATTTTTATTCAAATCAGAAAGATTTTCAGAAATTTATTGAAAAATATTGACGAATCCAAATTGAATTTTAGCCATTTTAAGTTTAAAAAATACCAATGAATCCAATTTCACTGTATGAAAATCGGCTACGTCCCTCAGTCCCTCCTGAATGGTCGGATTACATTTTCAAGACTTTCTTCCATTTTTTTTAATTCGTTTAACTTTTTACTTATGAAAAACATCTTTTTCCTCTTTCTCCATGTATAAGATCGGGCCACTCTAATCATCTGTAAGAGAATAAATGCTCGCTCAACTTGTGTATTTTTCTCGTAACGGAAATGAGTAAAAACTTTAACTTCCGGCAAAGAAGATGCAATTTTTCATCTCTTGTAAATATGTCACAGCAAATAAAGAAATATTAATTACAACCCTATAAGTAAAATTAAAAAAAAATAAAAGAGGACAAGAGACACAAGCGTATTGTTATAATCAAAACTCAAAAAAAAAAAAAAAAAAAAACATAAAAAGAAACAAAAAATCATCACAGATGTGTGCGCAACGAATTCTCCCTTGGGTGAAAGTTAAAACAACATAACCTTCCCATTTTTTATGCTATCCATTTACGGAAATTAAGACATAAAATGTGTCAGGGTGAGTTTGTGAACAAAAAAAAAAAAATGAGAGAATATAATTTTATAGTGGAATCCTCTTCGATTGCAAAATCCGTAGAACACACATATCTTCTATATCCTCCTCCTCCTTCAAGAATTATACCAGAGAAGATGCAAACGAATATTGTTGCAAACATGTAAAAACTTTATCCATCTTTGTGTCCAAAGCTTAAACAAATAGCTTTGGACACAAACATGGGGGAACAAATAAACTAAAATGTAATGATTTAACAAAAGAAAAATCATTTTGAACATATGCCCAAACACTCTCCATTAGGCCGTGAAGAATAACCAGAAGAAGAAATATAAGTTTCTGTTTCTTCTTTCAATTTGTTAAATTGTTACTTACAAAAGAATAAAATTTAAAAGATCGACAAATATTTGCACATTTTACATACAAAACAAAAAACCTTTTGAAAATTAAAAAATCAGAAAAAGAATGAACACTTTTGCAAATATTTAACTTTCTTGGCATTATCGGCAATGTCCACAAAAGTCTACATTTACACACACATGGATGTGTGTACATTAAGGTGGGCCACCAAAAAAAGTTGAAAGCGACACCACATATTTTGAAAGTTTAATCCGAGAGTGTTTCAGGGCAAGAACAAATTTTTACCCGATGGTGTCTGTAAAACCGCAAAATCACTCTTTTTGCCATAACTTAATTATTTAATATCCGATTGTCAACGATTGTCGTATGTATATCGTTGGAAAGCTCTCTATGTGTACGGCGTTTTCTTATCAAATCATTTTGGTTTTTATGATGTCATCTTTGATTTTAAATTTAAATTTTTGTAGTTTATTTTTTTTTAATAAAAAAGTGGTGCTACTCTATTTTTTTATTAATGATCTTAATATTCTCAAAAAATCACTAAACCCTTACGAAGAAAATATTTTTTTTTTTTTAATTCGTACACAAAATAGTTATAAAGCGGATAAAAGTAATGGTAAAGGCTGATTTAGCGGTTTTTCACCCTGGGGTAAATTTTTGTTTTTGCCCTAAACTTTCCAAATATAATATAATTTTTTTCCCACCCACAGAAGCTGACCCGACCTAATGTACACACATATGTACATGTACACATGCATATATGGTACATATGTACATTCAAATAATGACATAATATTTGGGCAACCCTTGCAAGTGTTCAGAAATTGCCTGACCCACAAATACCTACTCGTACGTATAGTATACACTTTAACAATTTAGACAGCAAAAGGAGCAATTTAGATTCGCAATTTTTCACACACATACATACTTACTCGTATCTATCCATATGTATGTATGTACCATATGTATATAAATGCATGTCCGCAGTTAGCAAATCTCTGATTATATTGTTAGGAAAATAACATGCGGGTGCATTAGCTGCATCCGAAATTCAACACCATTTTTTGTGTTGCAAATTGGTAAAAAAAAAAGAAACAAACCTATCGTGAAGTAACATCAATACATGAGATTACGATCATTTTTGTAATTTGCAGGGTATTAAAATACAATTGGTTGACACTTACTTCTGTGGGTACACACACATTATTATATAGAAAATATTTTCAGTAGTCGTTAGATTGAAATATATTAAGTATTAAAATATTCAACAGCTGTTCGAATTTCATTTGAATTTTTAACAATTGTCTGAAAAACTTAGTACAGGGTTGTAAAAAAAGTTGTAAAAATATTTCAGGAAAATCCAGTTACTATTTTGCATGTCTAACAAACAAAACTTACTTAGCTGGCACTTCAACTGATGATCGGTCTTGTCCGCCTCCACAAAGCTTCGCCAGTCACTTCTGCTATGCGTGCGCTGGCGCCAGTTGATAAGGCCTAGTGCAGTCAGGTTGCCTGCACCTGGTCTTTCCAACGGAGATTAGGACGTCCTCTTCTGCGTGTTCCTCCACCGTGGTTCGAATAAAACACCCTTCTAGCCGGAGCGCTTTCTTCCATTCGCTCAACATGACCCAGCCAGCGAAGCCGCTGGAGTTTTATGCGCTTGACTATGTCAGTGTCGGCGTACAGCTCATACAGCTCATCATTCCATCTTATTCGACACACGTCGTCCACGCATACTGGACCGTAGATCTTACGGAGTATCTTCCTCTCGAACGCTCCTAACAGTCTCTCATCATTGATGGTCAATGTCCACGTCTCTGCGCCATACATTAAGACGGGAAGGATGAGGGACTTATAGAGCGTTATTTTCGTCGGTCGAGAGAGGGCTCTACTTCTCAATTGCCTACTGAGCCCGTAGTAACACCTGTTGGCAAGAGTTAGTCTCCGCTTGATCTCAAGGCTGACATTATTGTTGGTGTTTATGCTGGATCCTAAATATACGAAATCCTTGACGACTTCAAAAGTGTAGTTGTCAACAGTGACATTTTGTCCAAGACGCCGTGACTCTTTGTTTGTTGACACAATGTATTTCGTTTTGTCCTCGTTCACCACTAGACCCACACGACAAGACTCCCTTTCCAGGTTGGAGAATGCTGCACTGACTGCTCGAGAGTTTTTGCCAATGATGCCAATATCATCAGCGTATGCTAGCAGCATGACACTCTTGTAGAAGATAGTGCCAGAGATGTCGAAGTTCGCAGCTCGAATTATTTTCTCCAGCATAAGGTTAAAGAAGTCGTACGATAGGGAGTCACATTGCCTGAAACCTATTTTGGTATTAAATGGTGCGGAGTAATATTAAATGATATTACTTTATTCAAAATATAGTAAATGTGCATGATGGATGGATGGATGTGAAGAAGGCCGAGAACCTGACCTACGCGTGCAGGACAGTTCCTCAAGCACTCAGGCTATGTAGCCCATTATACTTAAGGCCTAGGAAAAGAAGAAGGGGAAGGGATCAAAAGATCGCAGAAGGGGAAGGAGTGAACTTTGTCCATTCCTGTGACATCGAAACACCAAATGCGCCAGCAAAGGCGGGACATGTGCAGAGAAAATGCTCTGTGCTGTCCACCTCCTCAAGAAAAGGTTTGCAGGGCAGGTCCTCGCAGTAGGTCGGGTCGTATGTTGGCCCCATGGATTATGTCCTGTGATGAGTCCCACCATGCGGCGTAGGTCCTAACTTCCTAATTTAAGAAGGAATTCTGCTGCCTTCCTGTTTGGACATATCACAAAACACTTAGCCGTTTTACAGATGTTTAGACTGTACCAGCGTCTGTTATGTAAATCATTAGCATAAGATTTTATCCAATGCATAGCACCTGCCAAACTGGTCCCGACCATTGGCTCTGGTCCCAAAGGCATGTTCTTTGATCCACAGTTGGCCTTCTCATTCTTAGGAACGCCACAGTGCCCAGGAACCCAGATAAGATGAAGTTGATTCAGTCTTGCGACTAATCTAAGTTTCCTCTTACACTCTTGGACAATCTTTGAAGTAATTCTCGCGTTCTCCAGTAAAATGTGCTTAGTACCTCTTGGAAGTTTTTTAATGCACAACAGCCCATGGCAAGCCTAAGCCAAGCTTCTCGCATCCACTCATGTTGTGCGTGTTAAATTTGTACATGAACGGAAGGGACCAACAGTCTTATGCCAAGTATGAAACAAGTAATGACATCTCTGTGTCGCTAGGTAAAACTGTACGCTCTGTCAAACCAAATCATTGGGAACATTTCTTCGCATTTAGTTCTGTCAACAATATTCAGTTCATAAACAATCAAGTTTCATACAACAACATTCTTTTTTTTTGTTCGTAAAATTGTCGAATTTTGTGCCTACAAACTACGATATGCGGATATCATTGAAGAAATCTGCTTTAGAATCTCATCGAATGCTGTTGGAAGCTTACGGCCAGCACGCTCTAGGCAAAACACAGTGCAACGAATGGTTCAATAAGTTTAAAAGTGGCGATTTTGAACGAAGAACGTGGAAGACCACCGATAAAGTTTGAAGATGCCGAATTGCAAGCTTTACTCGATGAGGATGCTGGTCAAATGCAAGAACAACTTGCAGAATAATTAAATGCAACCCAACAATGCATTTCTCAACGTTTAAAAGCCATGGGATTGATTTTGAAGGTGGTAACGTGGGAAGATGGGTGCCGCATGAATTGACTGAAAGACAGCAAGAAAATTGAAAAACCACTTGTGAAATGTTGCTCAGGTACAAAAGAAAGCTATATCTTCTTCGAATTGTTACTGGTGATGAAAAACTGATCTATTTCGAGAACCCCAAACGTAAATGATCATATGTTAAGCCCGGTACATCGGCCAAATCGGCAGCAAAGCCAAATCGCTTCGGAAAGAAGACAATGCTCTGTGTCTTCTGGGATCAGCGAGATGTTATCTGGTTTAACCTTCTGAAGCCAGGTAAAACAGTTACAGCAAGCAATTTATGCTCTAGGCCATAAAAATTATGCAAAACCAATGAATGTGTTCGTTACTCGGCAATTGGTAGATTCGTTCAGCTTGGAAGTACTCCCCAATGCGGCTTATTCGCCAGATTTCGCTCCATCTGACTATTACTTATTTTCATCAATGGGTCACGCACTTGCTGAGCAGCACTTCGATTCGGACGAAAATGTAAAAAATGTGAAAATGTGACTCAAAAAACGACATTTTTTTTTGGCAAGGCATTCAAAAATTGCCAGAAAGATGGGAAAAATGTGTAGCTAGATTGAATTGAAGATTGAATGTATAACCTTACTTTACTTACTTTACTTTTAATGGCACAACAGCCCATGAAGGGCCTAGGCCGAGCTTTTCGCATCCATTCATGTTGTGCGTCTTATATTTGTACATGAATGGAAGGGACCTACAGTTTAATGCCGAATCCGAACGGCGAAGTGAAAAGCTTTTCATAGCAATTTTTACTCTTGTAGGTTTGCCATTGCCTGCCAAGAGGTGGTGCCGTGTAGAAAAAATGTTTTTTTTTTTTTTCTTTTTGATTTTGCCTGTGCCGAGATTCGAACCCCGGACACTCTGCGCAGCAGTCCAACGCACTACCACTACGCCACAGCAAATACTTGAATGTATAACCATTTTTCTTAAATAAACGTGAATTTTCTTAAAAAAAAAACTGGTTTGATGCTTGTATGGTATGTATCTTCGATCTTTTATCTTTTTTATTCACTGAAGAAGTTATGTACTATGTAGGCAGACCAAAAAACCAGCTCAAATCCGTACCAAAAACTTGGCTACTAAAATTCTGACTATGGACAGACTAATATTGAATCAAAATTCATATAAAAATGAAACCGAAACTCAATCTAAATACTAAACCAAATCCATACCAAAATTCAGATCAAAAGTTAAAACAATATCCAAACCAAAACTGAGAACGAAACTCAAACTAAGATTCATAATGAATATCAAATCAAAATTTACATACAGCTGAGACCAAACTTAAATATAAGTTTTGAGCAAAACTAAGCCAAAAATCAATCAAAAATTCAAACAAAAAGAACGGCCATATAAATATTTGTGTGGGAAATAGGCGTAGTTATTGCCCAATGATGAACATTTTCGCTCAGTTATCAGTTATTTTACAAGACATTTTAACTTACTTTTTACTTTTAATGGCACAACAGCCCATGGAGGGCCTAGGCCGAGCTTTTCGCATCCACTCATGTTGTGCGTGTTATATTTGTACATGAATGGAAGGGACCTACAGTTTAATGCCGAATCCGAACGGCGAAGTGAAAAGCTTTTCATAGACAATTTTTACTCTTGTAGGTTTGCCATTGCCTGCCAAGAGGTGGTGTCGTGTAGAAAAAATATTTATTCTTTTTGATTTTGCCTGTGCCGAGATTCGAACCCCGGACACTGTCCAACGCACTACCACTACGCCACAGCGACCACAAAAGACATTTTAACGGTGTATACTAAATTTGGTGCCATTTGCTTCATTATTTCTTTTGATATTCCAGTACAGTGATTTCACTTGTACTGGAAGTAGGCGTGGCTTTTGCCCAATGTTGACAATTTTCTGATCACTTATTTAAGAGACTATTGTAATGATGTGTATCAACTTTTATTCTATTTGCTTTAGAATTTTATTCAATATATCTCTTTGAACCTTTCACTTGTATAGAGGTATCACGCCCACTTGACCGATTTTGCTCATTTTAGAACAACTGTCTGTACCAAGTTTGGTTGAAATTGCTTAAGTTTTACTCAAGTTATCCTGTTCACAAACAGACGAACGGATGTAAGGATGGACAGACGGCCATGGCTAAATCGACTCTGCTAATCACGCTGATCATTTATATACCATATGTATATGAGTGTATATTTTCATACCAACGACACCCAATTGTGGGCGTTACAAAAAGACGTTACTCGATAAAAACCAATATACTTATTCTGTACATAGGATATAAAAACACAGTCCCACAGATTAGAACTTTTTACATGCAACGGAGGAACCATGGGGAAATACTGAAAGATAAATTTGTGACGAGCATTTTTACTGCAGAAAGTTATAGTCCTGCACGTCCTGGTATTTTTTTTATACGTATTTTAAAATAAGAGTTGCCATGTAAACCTAATTAATACCTTTGTTGTCTGGGACGAAATTTTTCCTAACGAAAATATAACATTTTTTTGTTTGCACATCAACCCTCTTCACCTTTCCTTACCCACATTCTTGATGATTTTAATCAATTTTCCAAATTTCTATATTGCATAAAGTACTGCGAATTTTGTTATTATGTGAAATTTACTTAATCTCCCTAAATATGGGACTAATTCAAGGAGATACAGTGTTGTGTATAAAAAAAATTATTTATCTGTTCATCAGGAACATCTTCGTCTCCGACATCAAATCTCTAGCTCTTAAACTGTATTACAGTGTAATTTCTCTTAGCCGGATAATTATGGGACTGGGAAAATTTTCCGGCTAGGATAGGTGTCCGGCTTAGAAGAAAAACATTTATACTGATAATAAGAGTAACACAAACAAAATGAATTTACTTGTGATTACTTTTAAGTTATTTTTATTGACAAACATATTCTTATAGCAAGAATATTTCTCATTCTTCAACAAGTGTCCGACTAAAAGAGGTGCCAAGCTAAGAGAAAGGTGTCCAGGAGTATAAAATATACTGTATTTACTTAGTATATACTTTGACATTGTAACTCTCATCTTAAAATGCAGAGGAAATCTTACTAGAACTCTAGTAATTTCGGGATTTCTACCGACTACAACAACCTCCTTCATCCCCTTCTACTTGCCAAATGTAGTTAAGTAATAATCAGTTTAACTGAAGAAATCTTTTTAATGGTCATAAGGTTTTGTATTTGTAGCAGAGGCTGCAGCCTCCTCCTCTAAAAGGAGGTAGGATTCAATACTGAAAAAATATTTTTACTACCGTCACGCAGCTGTCGTGCTAATGATATTCTAAGTACATAAGTGCATACAAACATGCTTCAGTAAAATAGATCCTCACACGACAAAAACAAAACGCCAAAAATATTGTGTCATTTCACACCGGCACACTTGCACTTGACTCCTGTACAGATCATTCCTTCTAATCTGCTTTGCAGTTGTTGCTTCTTCTGATTATGTTTCATACAATGCAGGGCTAAATATGCATATATGTATATACATATACATATATGTACCATATATATAGGGTGGTCCATCTGACATTTATTTATTATTTTCAGTTGGTAACTCTGATGTCATTCGTATTATTTCTATATTTGCGGTTAACGAAATGGGTCGATAACGCTTGAACAACGTTGGGAATCTTCTGCCGAAAGTGTAAGAAAATTAGGTTTAAAATTCGGTAGAAAAGAAGCGCTTTCCTTTCACTTTGTGAAACGTATGCGTGAAACTGGATCTTTATTGGATAAAATGACACGTTCTCGAACTCCTATTGTGCGCACAACCGAAAAAATTGCTGCTGTTGATCTCAGGAATTGAACATTTCACGCACTTCTTTGTTACGAATTTCGCATAACGACCTCGGTATGAATCCGTACAAAGTTCAATTGGTACAACAGCTGAAGCGACGTGACGCTTCGCAACGTTTTCGGTTCGCTAATTGGGCTCTGGAACGCTTGGAAGAAGATGAGTATTTTTACTGAATAATAATTTTTTCTGTTGAAAAGATGATGGTTACATTAATAAGCAAAATTGTCGCATCTGGGGCTTAAAAAATCGATGCGCAATTGTTGATAAGCCAATGCACCCTCAACGAGTAAATGTTGGTGTGGTTTTTGGTTAGACAACATTTGGTTCAACCAGGATGGTGCTTCGTGTCACACAAGTGTGCAACAATCGATCTTTTGCATTGTAAGTTTGAAAAATAAGTTATTAAGTTTTGGAGATATGGTGGCATTGGCCACCACGCAGTGGCGATTTGACTCCGTTGGACAATTATTTGTGGGGAAGGACGTAACTGGAGCAGCCATTGGTCAGGTACAGCTCCGTACTCCATACTGAAAAATTGGTTTGATCGTATGGGCTCGTATGACTGCAAGGTCAGCCGAGGAAGTCATTTGACTGAATTAGTATTTCACAATTAACCAGAAGGATTGTACTTACTTTCGAATAATAAAATTCACATTGAAATAAAATTATTCGCTTCTTATTTACACGAAAATCCAATAACAAATTATAAATGATCCACCTTGTATAAATGTATATAATGCAAAAAGAACAATAACAAAGTAAACAACATTATCAGCACAAAAATCCACATGAAAACCGAGCCAACAACCGAACGAGAGAGAAAAACAATATCATTTTTTAAATGTTCTTAACGCTTCATTGTTACGTAAGTAAATAAGAAGAAAATTAAAATCAGTTAAAAGCAAAATTATTTTCAAAAATTGTACACTTTGCAGACCAGACGCGACGCATCGCGTTCATCATCATTCGACACAGCATGCATACACAAGCTGGGGTAAATACAGAGCGTTGAGTAGGGGCAGCACATAAGGCCACTGATTTACATTTACATTTTTCTACTCCATTCTTTTTGTGATGTTATTCTTAAACGATATGGCAATAAAGTTAAAAAAAAGAAAAAAGAATTAAAGCTGTGGCGTTGCAAAATGAAGTGAGCATAAGAAGAAGAAGTAGAAATAGAAGAACTGCATCGAACTTGGAAATGTGTAATCTGCGCTTCTGCACGTTCTTCATGAGCACATACACTCTTTGCACACATCTGCTTACTGCGGAGATCGATAAGCCCTGGGGGCCAAAGCGAAACGCTCGCTAAGTAAGCAAAGGCTCGAATAGCAAACACAAACGTAGCGACGTGTTCTTTGTACATCTGCTGCGTTCGATACGATACGCGATTTTCGTCGGTCTGTAAATGCTTCTTGCGCAGATGCAACGCCGGGACAAATACTTAGCAATACAGACGAGTACTCGTAGTGCTGAGCCCGCGTGACTCGAGATGCAAATGAAAATGCAATTGTTGTTTAATATTGAACAACATGAACAACAACCAGACGAGTCGCGTCGCGTCGAACCGAGTCGCGTACGGTTACACAGGCAAGAAAACTTTATCAACATAAAATTATCAGCGTAACGAACTTATGCACATACATAGATACGAGTACAAACAAGCAGCCAAACACTGACAATATGCTTCACAGTTGGGTCTGCTGTGTTGCTGTTGTAGCTGTTGTTGCTGCTGTTTGTTACAATCGGTGTAACATGTTCTCTCACTACTTCAAAGGAGTTGTGCTCCCTTCTGCTGCTCTTTGATACGATACCAAATCGCTTTGCCATCTACAGCATGTTTGCTACTTCATCACTTTGTGCATGGAATCATGAAAGACTCTGCAGTGCAGCTTGGTTGCTCGGCTGGTCGCTGGGTTCGTATGACTTGTACCTTTGGCTTTTGATTTTGATTTAACTTTAGCATTGACGATGGCTTGGCGTGCTAAAACTATTATTTATGCTAATATTTGCGGTAATTATGGGTTCAACTGTTGTTGCTCCGTCCGTGGTTTTCAACTATTTTTGTTGTTTCTGTTGATGCTTGATGTTGCTTTCAGTTGATGATCTGCTGCCTTAGTTGGCTTTGTTAAATGCAGCTATGAACAAAATTCATATGTAAGGTGGTAAATTCATTTTCTACAAAAATTTCAAAAGAAATCACCGTTTAAAATTTTTTATGTGGCAATTTGAGTCATTCCATTTCTATTTCGTAAAATATAAATTAAAACTAGTACTGAAAATTTTAACCTTTTGACTCTCAGCATAAATTCATTTAAAAGCATTGTAGGTAAAACAAAAAATGTTCTACGTGTTATGTAACAGGCTGCTTTTTGTGGATTACTAGCAAGTGTTATTTACCGTTCCCATACCAAAACTGAGAAATCAACGTCATTTCCTATGACCTCTCGCCCCCCCCCCCCCCCCTCTCCCCCACCAATACGATTTTTTTCGTTTCTCGACCCAAGGAAACGACTGGTGGCGGATTGACATCTTAATACGGGACACCCTGTATTATTCTGCTCCATTTTTTCTCTAGCTCCGCATTACCTTACAAATGTATATGTATGTATGTGGGAATATTTTCCTAAACTTAAATCTAGCCTAAAACTTTTTTAAGTTCAAATTTTCTGCATTAAAGCGATTTTTTTCAGAAACTACAAATTCGTCTCTGCCACGTGAGCCTCCCATAGCATTGTCGTTATAGCCATCGCCATTATCTTCATCACAATCATCGTTTTCATCATCACAGTGGTCGTGGTTAGCCGCCGCCACTGCCACTGCCACCGCTACCGTCTCCACCGCCACCATAATCAACTTCAGCATCGTTTGTTAGCTGCGTCGTGTTGTCGTCATTTATCTTTCTTCATTATCGCTTCATTAATTACTAATTAACAATGTACTACATGAACGAAACAAAAAGCCCAAAGGAGCAAGAAAAGAAACTGAACTGAACTGAACTGAACTAATCTTCAAAAAGGGAAGAAAAACTTAACAAACATAGCGGCATTCATGGCGTTTTGATTTTTTGCTTTAATTTTCTTTTCATTTCGTTTTATGTGTATTTATTTTAATTTCGCTAATTTTGGTACTTTTGAGTTTGGCAAATATGAAGTTATTAATTTTTAGAATTTGTTAAAATATTTAACAAGCTTAATGATTCAAAAACTCACAGACTCTTTCATTCATTCACTCAGTCATTCAATCATTCACCAAACTTGCGTCTCTGCTAAGGGCCTTCCGTTTTCGTTTTCTGTTTTTGTTTCTTTGTCGTTTTGTATGCTCTCAATTAATTAATTAAATACGCCAGAAGATAATTTAAATACTTCCGCCGCACTATACAAATACAGAAATCATAAAAGGAGAACAATTTTAATTTACTTACTATGTATGTAGGTACTTCTAGGCCGTTTCCGCATCAGAACCAAAGACGCTAAAGAGACGACGTCAATTTTTATTTGTAAGGCGTTGGAAACAGCAAAAATAACATGGAAAACAAATTCCGGTGAAGTTGAAGTGATAGCCACCATTAACAGTACAACACCAAAAAGGTCCACTGGGCAGGGTGGGCGGGTGTTTGGTCAGTTGTTCGAGGGGCGGCCCTGCTCGGTTTTCGTTCGCGCACATTATAAATTCCAAACCAAAC
Organism: Palloptera scutellata; assembly: GCA_958295655.1. Classification (NCBI taxonomy): domain Eukaryota; kingdom Metazoa; phylum Arthropoda; class Insecta; order Diptera; family Pallopteridae; genus Palloptera; species Palloptera scutellata. The sequence goes on along the minus strand of OY282449.1, from coordinate 65,397,350 downwards.
GGAATGTAAAGGAATTATTCGTTTCTGGAAGTTAAATACAAGCAGAAATGAAAAAAGAAAAAACTTATGTATTTTATGCATTCATACCAGTTAACTAGCCCCAATTCTACTAGAACATGGGCATGTGCTCCCAACTCAACACTTTCTCCCACGCCATGCTGCTCGTTTCTGTGTTTGAGAGAGAGGACAGTGGCGAATCCGGAGGAGCTGTGGGGCTGTAGCCTTCGTTAAAATCTACTTAAAACTTTATTAGTGCAATCGGAAAAATAAAAAAAAATAAATCCCAAACTGATTTTTTTGGTGTCAAATTCGGATCTTATAAAGAACGTCGTCCAAGATCGATTAAAAGAAATTGTCAAAAATCATGTATATTTTTATTTATTTCGCAAAATAGTGTAATAGCATTGAAACATTTTTATCAGAAAAGCTGTAAAATTACTCAACTGTTTAATATTGACAAAAATACGCGATAATGAATACGATACAAAAATTCCCCGAGAAAAATTGACCAAACCCGAAGGCCAAAGTAAATGTGAAATTCACGGAAACTTTGGGTGAGTTGATAACTCTGGTAGTGCTGCGCTTATTTATGCATAATTTTATTGTGAAGTCTAACAGCTTCGATTAATTTCCACATCTTTTATTTTTAATCCAACCTGCAACCCCCTAACTAAACCCCTTTATTCAAGTTTTACTGGTACTCTATATAGTCTTGAAAATGTTTGGTTAGAGGAGTTTAATGTTCGGTCACATTATTTCTTTTATTATTAAGAACGATTTTACCAAATGAATTATGAACATTTGTATTTTCTAAATTTTTAAAAAGATCTACACCTACTTTTTGTTTGAGTTCTGAATGTCTATCTAGTTTAGCTCTAATTTTTTTAACTAATAAATTTTGGTATCAAATTTGGGGTGATTTTTTTTAACCAACAAATTTTGGTCTAAATTTTGATGTGAATTTTAGACTGAGTTTTATGGTAAATTTTTTGTGTTTTAGAGTTTATTTTGATTTTTTGTTTGTGTGGTGATCTCGTTTTTGTTTTGCTTATAAGTAGTCTGATATAAATTGCTCATCTTCTTTTTCTCTCTTTTAATGGCACAACTGCCCATGGAGGGCCTAGACCCATCCACTCATGTTGTGCGTGTTATATTTGCACATGAATGGTCATGACCATCATAAAAACACTGTAAATGTTCTGCTGCGTTTTTTTTTTAATTCTCATTTTTGAGGCTATTAGCTGTTACTCAATATACCTATATATGATTATTAGCTATTAAACCCATAATGAAAAATATATATTTATGCAGGTAAAACTATTAAATATAGAATATTGTAGAGGATTCCGAAAGTTAATCAAATAATGAGATTTGATACAAAATTTTTAAGAATTTTTGTTCACTTTTTAGAGTTTTCCGAAGTTGTTCATGTTTTAGTATAGTCAATGGAAGAAAAAAAATTTCATATTAGTGAATGTTAACGATAGTTAGTGAATTTATGTTTAATATTTTTCCTTAATTTCAGTCAGAAAAATCAGTCCAGTCCCCTCCGAACGCCAAATCATAGGTCCGCCAGTGAAACTGAAGCTGAAGTTGTATAAAAGCATCTGTCGTCATTCAAATCTTCACCTTTAGTCGTACAAAATAGCATCAACTAATAACAACAAGAGCAATGTGGGCGTGCGAGCGGGTGCTGCAAAGGCTTTGCCGTTGGCCTGTCTGTTTTTGTTAAAGAAACATAGAAGTATTTGGAATTTAATTGAAAATGTTGCGGCCTGGCATCTCCGATTTATCTTACTACCGACACCGCTACTGTTAGCATCATCGTCAACGTCATCTTCAATTTAGCAGTTACACTGTGTAGGAAAGGTTTTATTTTCTTTCCTGTTTTGCTTTTTATTGTTGTTTCATTTGTTTGTTTTTTTTTTTTTTTTTTTGCCCTAGTGTATTTCATCTTTGGCGTTAAAAAGGCAACTTTCAACAACTAACTACTAGTCGCATACCTGCTACTCTTGCCCTGTCAAAAGATTTTCCACTTGAGGAGTGCCAAGTGAAACTGCTTCCTTTGATTCTTCCACTTGGCTGACTAGCTGGCTGGCTGGCTAGTGCCACCACTGCAAACCGCAGTAGAACAGACTGTGTGTGATTTTTCTCCTCGTTGCTTCTTTTCTTCGCGAGCTTTAATATGCTTAGAAATGTGTAAATATGTACGTAAGTAGAAAGAGAAAGAACAAAATAAGTAGTAAGGAGGCAAAGCTTAAAAGATGGTGGCGAGGGGAAAGAGAAGTTCATAGCTGGCTGACGAAATGAATTGCTCAACGTTCGCATTTTTGATAAGATTAATTAAATCACTGCTAATTAATGTTAGCGTATTTGTAAACAAATCTACAACAACTCACATTTAGTTAGTTGTTATTTCAGATATTGTATTTTGGAATTTATTTCTTTGCATTAGTCTCAAAATAAGAAAGTTCAAAAACTTGTAGGGGGAAGGTATAAGTTAACGTTAATATGTGATTCATAGGTGGCAAATTTTGTCAGACGTACTTATTTATGTGCAAAGGAACTTTCTATGCCCGGTTCATGAAAATCAAAGAAACTTGACATTTTGCATACAATTGTCGGCACATCTATGAGTTGTCGGTTTGATAATAGTACAATAAACCTGGAAGGCACTATCTCCTAGTGTAGCTATGATATTAGATTTGAACACGAAATCTTTTTCAACAACAACCTTCTTATTCTCCGCCTCAGTTTCGTCTTCATGCAAGGACTTTCAGTTCTTTCATCACCGTAGGGAGATATGTATGCTACTCTCCTAACCACAGATCAACTCTAGCATAACTGATGTTCATCGCTAAGAAATAGTTGTAGCTCTTAGAATATAATATAAATTGGGGTTTTACAGCTTCAAGTGGGATTCTGAGGCTGTAAAACGTTAAAGTTACTTTTTTTAAAGTATTTTATTTTTTTCGGTTCTTACAGAAAAAAAATATGAAGTATTTTAGTATAAATGTGTACAGCTTTCATTTTTATTTCCAAAAGGATTTTTTTTAAGGAGTTTGGTATAAAATGGAGCCGTGAGACATTCAAGAAGCATTTTAGTTTAAATGTAACCATTATTGGGGCCATTGGCGGGGTTTAGTATAGAATGGATCCTAATTTTGAAAAAAATACAATGTCAGATCACCGCACGCTTTTCCAATGACTAACCCAGCCAGAATGATCGTTGTTCATAAATTAAAAACAATGTTTTGTAAGGAAGGAAAAAACTTATTCCGAAATTCTCTGGATTCGGTAGTGGTAGTATAATATGCAATAGAACAACGGGGCTTGTAATCCCCGTTAGTGACCTTACACGGTGCCATAATAGCCCGGGTTTTATGAAGCCCCGAAAGCAAAATTTTGAAATTTTTTAACATAATTACATGAAATAACTTCAGATAAAATTAGCCAATTTATCATATGCTATCTACATAAGTTTGCTTAGCTATATGTGTGTCGTCCGGGGTTCAAATCTCGGCACAGGCAAAACCAAAAAGTAAAAAAAACAATTTTCTACACGGCACCACCTCTTGGCAGGCACCTCAATGGCAAACCTACAAGAGTAAAAATTGCCTATGTTAAGTTTTTCACTGCGCCTTTCGTATTCGGCATAAAACTGTAGGCCCCTGCCATTCATGTACAAATATAACATACACAACATGAGTGGATGCAAAAAGTTCGGCCTACACCCTCCATGGACTGCTGTGCAATTAAAAGAAGAAAGAAGAAGTCTGCATGAAATATATGTGGACCTGTGAGTTTATAATTTCTCCATCAAGTTTGTTATTTTAACTAGCCGAATTTTCCATTTCAATTCAAAAGTTGAAATTTTCTATTTTCGTCTGATTTTCAAAACTACCTTCCAAACCAAGATGTTTGCATACCAGGCTTTTTAGCAGGAAGAGACCTAATATTTTTAATTATTTAAATGCAATCTGGAAAACAGATAATTAGTATTAAAAAGTGATTTTTTTTTTTATATTATTTGAAAAAGTTTATATTAATAAATGTATTTTTGAGGAATTTTCAAGTCGTTGTTGAAAAATTCTGTCAGTTGTTCAAAAGCTGGAAAACTAAACTTTATGTCCATATTTCGAAAGGAAATTTGGACAAATATTTCCGCAAGGTGAACCCGGACCTGTATAATCTTTGCTCACCCTTGGCGAGAGCTAGCGGAATAAATACCGCACGTTTTCAGTTCCTTGAAAACGTCTTTTATACAGGGTGTTTTTTCTTAAGTGTGGTTTTCAAGAGACAATAAAACGCATATAATTTAATGTTATGTCCAATAATTTAGCTTTATTATAAAGATAAGGATTTGCCATTATGTTTTGAAAACGATTTCGGGCAAGTGTCCGCCGCGGCTGGTTCGAATAAATTCCAGCCGAGCGGCCCAATTTTCGACCACTTATTGCATCAATTGTGGCCGTATGTCAGTAATAATGCGCCGAATATTCTCTTCCAAGACGTCAATCACCTCGGGCTTATCTGCGTAGACAAGCGACTTAACATTTCTTGGAGGCTACGCCACAGGCCCACGACGCGAGATAATGCGCTCAGCAAAAGTTTCCTTCAATAAATTGTTTGTTTCGTTAGCTGTATGGCAGGTAGCGCCGTCTTGTTGGACCCAAAGGTTGTCCACTTCAACATCCTACAATTCAGTCACGAAAAAGTCATTAATCATGGCTATATAGCATTTCCCATTGACTGTAACACTATGACCGGCTTCATCTTTGAAGAAATATGGACCATAGAGCACACCAGACAGTGACTTTTTGAGAATGTAACGGCGTCTCAACAATGGCTTGTGGATTATGATCACTCCAAATGCGACAATTTTGCTTTTTGACGTACCCATTCAACCAGAAGTGAGCTTGATAGCTGAACAGAATTTTCTTGTGAAAATCGGGATCGGTGGCCACATCGTTTTGGGCCCATTCACCGAACGTGTGACGCGTTTGATGGCCGTTTGGCTTCAATTCTTGAAATGGCAAACCAAACTGAGCATAATTCAAGTGACAGCTGTCAAAAAGACCAACTCCGAAAAAAGTATTGCCAGATTGAAAACCACACATCTAAAAAAACACGCTTTATTAATTCTTTCTTTTGTGAAATTCAAAAGTTGAATTGATGCAACAGACGCAAAATAAGCTTTAAGTGACAGCATTAGCATTCGAGTTCCTATGAATGCCGATACCGATCATTGAATATTCAAATGTAATCCTTGAAAAGACATGGACAGCATTAAACAAAGGACCTCCGTTATGTGCATTATTTAATAAATTATGAATTTTCATTGATATCATTTTATGTACATATGTACATTTACGTTTGTAAATAAATAAGTACTTACGTGCGTGTGTTTGTGTAAAATTGTGTTCAAACAGAGTCAAAAATTTTGGGATGACAAAAACAAAAGGAGGATGTGTGCTCACTTCACTAAGGAAAGTAAAAAACTCAAATCATTAGTACTTACATATTTTCCAGAATGAGCGTTAAATATCGCACTCCAGGTGGCCAGCATGAAACAAACTATGTAGTATGTAAAAACAGCAACAAGAAATTAAAGAAAAAAAAGGTATATAACAATGACGAAAACAACAGCACCGAGTTGGAGGGAGTACAATAGCTTGGTAATAATTGTTGTTCCAGTTGTTGTTGTTGTTGTTGTTGTTGTCAATTACGATAGCTAAACACTCAACTGACCTGCATCGACATCAGTAGGTATTGCTATCGGTGTCGGAAATTCAAACCCAACAACAACAACAAAATGGAAATATAAACAAAAACACAAGCCAACCAACCATCTAACAGCAGCCAGGACCTAACGATGAGAAACCCGTCGCGATGCAATTAATTTGCAAAAAAGGACATATCCAGCACATAAAGACAAATGAAATATTGGCTTTATGTTTTGTTTTCTACTTGCACCTCTAAACTATTCGGAAATGTCGCATGTCAATAACATAAACTAATGGGAATGTGTGTGTATGTGTGTGTGTGTGTGTGTGGTAAGCATGCCAACAAACAAAGCTGGCCACCCTAATGCATTGTACCTATGTATTAAAGAGCAATAGCAAAAAGGACAACAAACAAAACATTCGAACGACGTGTTCAATGTCACAGACAGCAGCACAGCTTGACCACATGGTCATCTAATGGCAGGATATGTGCTCCATTAGTGCACCATTAGCAGCACCAGCACCAGCACCAGCACCACAACAACAAAAATAAATTGTAAATATTATTGAGAAAAAATTATTAACATGGATGGATTTTCATTGTATTTCGCATTCATTTTTCCATACATAATTTGCTTTGTTTTGTTTTCTATATTCTATTTTTGCTTTCGTTTTTGTTTTTGTTTTACTCGTTTACATATTTATTTACATGCTGAACTGAATGTAATATTTTCTCAATAATTAATGGGGTTTTTAAAAATAAATTTAATGATTACAGCATTTCATTCTGTTGCAGCAGGTGTCATTCACAATACTTCTACTTTTCGAAACTAAAACAAAACAACAACAATAAATATGTACAGTATTGTTTAGCATTTTTCATTCAATATTCTAACTAACTTTGGTTAATATTTTATACACTAATTGATTTCTGAGATCTAAATGGAATTTACATTTTTATATTTATTAACAAATACAAGAGAAATAAAATTTTTTTTATACTTTCCATTTTAAAGTCAAAACAAAATATTAATTTGATTCCACAATTCATAAACTATGAAACTAGGGAAACACTAATGAAAAATCAATTTCATTAGCATTGAACATTTTATGTAATGCTTAATGTAGTTTAATGGCGTGGCGTGGTTGAAAATTAAATGTGCTTAGCCAAGGGAGACTGTGTGGACACTGATTTTATATTTTCTTTTTCAATGATCATAAATATATGAATATACATGTTCGAAAATTGTATAGGGCAAACTTGTTTGTATTATTTTTAGCGAACCGTACTAAGCAAATATAGTCCATTCACTTGAAAAATATAGTTAAATGACTAGAAAATGAAAATTGTTTAAATAATAAACGAGTTTAAACATTTTTTTCTTGGAGCAGTAGCGTGAATGCGGTATTTGGATCTGGTTGGATGAAAGGCCAAGGTCAAAGGGCTTGTATTTGACTATAGGAACATTGAGAGCAACCGTTTTTTATACCTACTTACACGAGTATTATAGGTATCTACATATTTTACATATATTAGAGTGGATCGCGAGTGGATTCAGGAGGCTTTTGTAACGGCTCACTTAACAGCGCTTTTTGAGAAGTTGGGGTAAATTCAAGATGCCTCAGATTCTTGTTTTCTAAATTTACCCCTGCATTTTTACTTAAATGAAATTTTTACTTTTGCTCAAGACCCGCATCAGGAATAATTTTAAGGAAAAATCTAAGCCCAAAATGAATTTTTTGGATTAAGAAGCCTTGGTAAACAATATTCCAATCCAAAAAGGTCAGTCCATGTAGGAGTCAACAGAAAAAGAGAAAATTCAATTTCTCTCAAATTTTATTAACTATTTTTCCGGTAAACGCCAAAAAAAAAAATTTTGATAATGGTTAAAAAATATGTTCCCTGGCTTAAAAAATCCTAAATCTATAGGTAAAATTCAAATTCCACTCGATTTTACAAACTTTTATTTCGGAGTCCCATCAGGGAAAATTTAAGATCAAGATGAAAACCAAAAATTCCTGGTACACAACATTTCAAAAAGATCGATGGCACTCCAGTACAAGCGTGTGTAGCGCATAATTTGCACTTAGCGCAATTCCCTGTCATACGTAATATCGCTATCCGATATGAGTCATGACAATTTGCCATATCAAAAAACTGCCGGGAAATGATCGTTGAAAAAGCCTGCTTAAAGGGATTGTAAAAATTCTTTTTGCCGCTAAGTTGGCACTTTTCTCTATCCTGACCTGAAGTTTGAGCGCTATCTGTCATTTAGTTTGTTTACAGTGCTCGATTTTGTCATTTCATCTCAGGTGTGTTTTGCGATTTTTAAAGTGAATAAAAATATCGAATAATGAATTTGTCTCAAAATTTGTATTGCAATTCGTATGCCGAGTCGCTGAAAATGTTACAAAAAGCCAACAGTAATTAACTTTATCAAAAACACGAGCATATGAGTTTTACAGTACTTTCCAAAGTGGTCGAGATGTGCTGGAAGATTTGCCTTACTGAAGATTTGCCTTGATAATGATATTGAATTCACTGACACCAACGTACGAGCAGTCAGTGCAGCATTCTCTAGCCGGGAAGGGGAATCTTGTCGAAAGGTGAACGAGGACAAAACGAAATACCTTGCGTCAATAAAAAAAGAGTCACCGCGTCTTGGATAAAATGTCAATGTTGACAATTATACTTTTCAAGTCGTCAAAGATTTCGTCTATCTAGGTTTCAGCATAAACACCAACAATAATGTCAGCCTTGAGATCAAGCTGATATTAACTCTTGCCAACAGGTGTTACTACGAGCTCAGTAGGCAATCGAGAAGCAGAGCCCTCTCTCGAACGACGAAAAAACACTCTAGGAAACCATCATCCTTCCCGTCCTAATATATGACGCCGAGACGTGGACATTGACCATCAATGATGAGAGGCTGTTAGGAGCGTTCGAGACGAAGATGCTCCGTTAGATCTATGGTCCAATATGCATGGACGACGTGTATCGAATAAAATGGAACCATGAGCTTTATGAGCTGTACGCCGCCACTGACATAGTCAAGCGTATAAAAATTCAGCGGCTTCGGTGGCTGGGTCATGTTGACCGAATGGAAGAAACCGCTCCGGCTAGAAGGGTGTTTTATTCGAACCACGGTGGAGGAACACGCTGAAGAGGACGTCCTATTCTCCGTTGGTAAGACCAGGTACAGGGCGACCCGACCTTGGCCTTATCAACTGGAGCAACTTTATCGAGGCGGTCAAGACCTATCATCGGTTGTAGTGCCAGCTAAGAAAATAAGTCACTATAACTGTTTTATTTCGGAAATTGTCTACTTTGAAGGTAATGCAATAAATTTTAATGAATAATAAGTATTTTGTGTTTTATTGACCATTTCCTGGTACTTGTATTTTGATACGCTGATTGTGAATTCGAAGCAGATATTTTCCTAAGACATCAGATTCTTAAGAAAAGTGGGGTAATACTTAGAAACCAAAAATCAGGTTTTCTGCCATTTTAATGTTTGCTACGTATTTTTTGGGAATGCTGATATGATTTTTTTTTTTAATTTTCACTTTAAAATAAGATTTGAAAAAGGTTGATTGTTTCTTTATCATGCCAAAGGAGTTATTCGAGAAGCTGCAAATGGATCATTCTAGCTCCTGAGAAACCGAAAATCATTCAATATAATTTTAAACTTCTATTCGGAAGTTTTCCGAATACCTTATCATATACCTTTCTCAGAAATATAAACTTAAAAACGCTAATGCGAATACGTATGTATCTCTAAAAATTATATTTAACTATTTTTTTAAACTTTTAGTAAAGCTAGATATTTCACAATTATTTGTATTGAGTCGTGTAAAAAGTATGCGCGGTTGGTACCCACAAATCTGTCATGTGGTTGATGTTTAGTGCCTCCGCTTGACACCTCTCCTGACAGCTTGAGTGTCGATCTTGCTCCATCAGTTGCAAAATTTTATTGGCTTTTTCAGTGATTGGCCGGCCAGAGTGAGGTGCATCTCTGATATCGAATTTTACAGAACGGAATCGAGCAATGCATCACATAGTTTATTTCTTCAGATATTTCAACCATTTCCAAATCAATGTAACTTTTTACACTAGCGACGAATTACACAACTATCTTCACACAAAATGTAGCCTGAACATGTGTTCTTTTGTCTTAATCGGGCTAGTGTTGCAAGATTTGTGGGTACCATCATCAAAACCGGCGGATACTTTTTATATGACCCAATATTTATCGCTTTTTCTTTAACTGACTTCAATAAAGTAAAAATAAATTTTTATAAATATGGCGTCCCAGTCTCAGTCGAATTATTGAGATTGCTGCGCAAAATGAGGGCATGTGACAAAGCTCACCTCTGCCTAGGCCTTCCATGGGCTGTTATGCCATTTGAAGAAGAAGACACAGTTTTAGATTACTTATTTGCAAAAGTAAGTTTTTATCTTTTTATTGTTATTACAATGTATTTCTCTGAGTGTAGCATGAGGAATGAAGCATAAAGCATAAAGTAATACATGCATAAATATGCTTGTGGATAAGATTGAATAGGAGGGGTTAAGTTAGGCAAACTGTAAACGGCGCGGATGAATGGATTGATGTATTGGCAGATGTTGTCATCCCCATGGGAGCAGCAAGCATTTTCATGTGCTCCACTTACTTACTTGCTTACTATACTTACTTGCTTCCTACATATGTACGTATTAAGTATTTAAGACTTTGTTTTTATTGTAAGTTAAAGTTGGTGAGTGAATGAAGTTAGTAAGTTTGAGGGACGTGACACGATGACTTTTATTTACTAGAATTGGATGGTGTTTGTTTCCTTAAGTGTCGCATACAACATGCAACTTATGCTGCAATTAGGTTATGCTCTTGTTGCAGTTGTTATAAAACGAATTTGTACAAATTACTACATATTTTGTGCATTTTGAGCATTTCATTTGAATATTTTCAGCAGTGTACGTAGATGGAGTACACAGTGTAACAACACTTTGGTGCAGCATCAGCATAAATTAAACTCCTGACCTGACCTTTTTAATTAAAACTCAACTACAGCAGCAGCAGCAACAACAGCAACAACAACAACAACACTAACACCATTAAAATGAATGGAACAGCAGCAACACTTCTTGCACTTATTCTGTGTATCTCGGTTGATGGCGCAACAGCCAGCCGAACTGAAACTAAACTGGGAGTGGAATAAAAATTGCACTAAAATTGCAAATTGCCACCAGTTCGCTAAGAGAATAACTATTTTGGTATATGCTGTTCGTAATATGTAGAAGTGGGAGAGTACGGCAAGTGCGAGAAGTAAGGGGGCGGGGGCCGCAAGGTGGAGAAGCAAAATGTCGGGTATTCAAGTTTCTAATGCTAAACAGTTGCCAGTTAAGCTTTTAGTAGTTACAGCAATATCGCATTTGGCTCACAAAATTTGGTAACTAGAAATTCTTGGAGTTTGTGAATCAGTCACGCAGTAAAGTAGTAGGAGCAGCAACAATAGCAACACACCATCCTCACCAATACCATCACCATCATCAACAACACCGACCGATGGTTAACAAGTCTTGCATGAGAAAGTATAAAGGACAGAACAGGCAATCCAGCAAGGAGGGCAAAAAGTGCTGGAGGAATGAGTGTATGTAGAGAGTTGGTGAGCGGCGAATACATCACAAGTGTTAATAAATTTAACTGCCCTGAGCAGATGTGGCACAAAGGGTCACGAGTTCACAGCAGACATCACCACCAGCCAGCCAGCCATCGCTGTGTGCGATACACATACAACGATGCACTAAAGTGTTAAGACAAAACACCAAAACAGTAATTCGTAAATTAAGCTGAAAGCGTTTTTATTTCTCGCTCGCTCAAGCTCAAATCACGAACGCTTACACTACCATTGCACATTCGGGAAGTCTTTGTGGAGTTTTTTACGTTGTTTGTTGTTGTTGTTGTTGTTGTTTTTTTGTTTTTGCCGTATAGTTTCGCATTTAGTTTGCTGCTTGTTTTAATTGTTAAGAAATTAACTGCTTCTGGGAGTAACTAAATAACTTGAAGTTGTAAATTTGTTTTATGTTTGTTGAAGTCTTGAAAGCTTTTATAGCTGCACACATTTTTCACTTTAATGGAATGGAAATGGAATGGAAATGCAACTGATACATCAGAAAACAAATACACACAGCCATATCCATACATATCTTCATATACATTTGTGTGTGCGTGTGTGTGTTGTGTGTGTGTGTGTGTGTGTGTGTGTGTGTGTGTGTGTGTGTGTGTGTGTGTGTGTGTGTGTGTATGTGGTGTGTAATGTTATAACATGAGCGTAATACACCCTATATAAAAAAAAAAATCAATAAAAGTTGCACATAATATTTTTTTCTCAGGTTTGTGATTAAACATCGAAGGCACAAGTACTTAACTATGAAATTATGAAATTATGAAAAGATTCGACTATCTACCAAGAAAATCGTTTTGTTTTTTAATCCAAGTCCAAGAGTCCCAAGCTCATTTTCTCTAAAGACTGACTCCTTTCTAGAGTTCCTCGGATGCAATTTGTGCATTTCTTTTTTAATTTTATATTTTTATGACTACTAAATTTAATTTGGCGTTACAGCTCAATTCTAGTCGCCGTACCTAATTTTGTAAGGCCCATTTTCTAATATAAATTACATACCATATGTATAAGTAATTCCTTACATATGTATGTATGTCAGTAAATTTGTAAGAATTTCAGTAACAGCTGACAAGCAAAAAATCAAAATGGAAATGGAAGAAGCGGGTACTTTGTATGCAACTTTGGCGCCAAACATGGCCTCTGAGGTCATTCTCTTCGATGCCGTTCTTGGTGTGGGACCATCGACAATCAGCGAAAAGGAAAAGTCTGCAGACAATTCCATATTTTCATATGCTGATATTGCTGATGTTGTTGTTGCTGGAGTTTCTGTTGCAGTTGTTGTTGAAAGCGAACTCTGCAAGTAATACATATTTTTATGAGCTGTAGGTTTTTAAAACTGTGGCTATGAGTTACCTGATGGCCTAAGTCGGCAACACCTTGATGCCCGTCAACAGCCATTGCACCTAAACAGGCTATGGCAGTCTCTTCATACCGACATGGCCTCGAGGTATGATGTCCCACTAGTAGCCTCCTGGCTGACGCTCAGCTTTCTTGCACGACTTTGAAGCTAGTGCTTCCAAATGTTCATGCTCTATATAGGGAAATTATTAATATTGTTGATAAATTTTGCTTTTGATTGATTTTGATTTACCTTCTTCCATTTCTCGAGCGTGCTGGTGGCACTGCGCACAGCATTTAGCTCTTCGGCCAGCTTTGCCCATAACTCGTCCTCTAGTTTCGGCCTAGTGGCATGATTTTTGCGTGCTAGGATTTCCGGGTGGTCCTTTATGAACGCCATGTAATGGTGCAGTTGTTCCGTTCGTATTTTGATTCAATGTCAAATATGAATTTATTAAAATATTTTGAGAAACAGTTTATTTACTCTACTTTATCTTACTCGCTAACATTTTTAAATTCTCAGCGTTGCCAATCATTCACAGCTGTCAAAACAAATAAGCTTTAAGAAAGTGTTCCGAAATCTTGATGTCAGGTGAAAAGTAGACTTGGGGTTGCAAAAATTCACTGACATCAAACAAAATAGTTCTTACAAAATATTTAAACACTTCTATTAGAATTTAAAATATTGATTGACTATCCGACAGCCACTGTACACAATTGGGATTCATTTTGAGTATAGTAATGGGCTTTTTGAAACAGAGAAGGGGTCGATTTAACCTATTTGGTATGTCTCTAGCTTTTGGCTTAACAAAATTTCAAATAAAAAGTGAGAACATTGCCTTTTCTTCTTCTGGATTTTTGCAATTTTTTTTTTTCTTTTTTTTTTGTTGTAGTTTTCGTAACAAAATTGTCGAACTGCGAACTGGTAACCAATGAATTCATTAAAAATATAATTATTACCACGAACTGGGGTCTATTTATGTTTGCCTAATGTAACTCATTTAACAAAAAAGTGGTTTCAGAAGACATAAAAATAAAAAAAAAACTTGTGGATATTATTTTCATTACAAATGGATACATGGAGGTGTTTGCCTCCAGCATACATAACAAAACATACATACATGCTGTGTGTGTGTAATAAAAGTTCATATTTTGTTCTCTATTCTCATTAGATAATAGCCAAGTGCACTACCACTACCACTACCACTACTCATTTAGTTTCACCTCATACCTTCTTGGACAACAAAATGAAATTATTTAGTTGAAATTTTCATTCGCTTCTTTCATATTTTTATTTATTTCTTTTTTTTTGTGCCACATACTGTAATTAGTATGATGAAAAATGTTTTGTTTCTTCAGGCAGAGTAATTGCACAAAAGAATGAAAATATAACATGACAAAAGCTGACGACGAGTGACCAACAGAATAATGTGCCATGTGAAATATTAGTACGTACACATATTTACATTAGAGTGGATCGGTTTTGTAACTACAGGGTTAGGCCCTATTCAAACGAGCATATTTTTTTGTGTGAAATTTCTTTTTATTGAAATAAATTACAAAAGTGTGTGGAAATAACAAACATTTTAGAATCCATTCACTTTAGCTCGATGTGGCCACCTTTTGCCTTGGAAATGGCCTTCAAACGGTTAAAAAATGAGTTGCATGCTGGCCGAATATGATCTTGCGGTATTTTGGCCCATTCCCGTACAATGGTTTTCTTCAGCGCATTCATACTGGCATATTTTTAAGTCCTCACCTTTCTCTTCAAAATGGCCTAGATGGAATAGTCCACCGAATTTCCACCTGGCGAATTCGAAAGCTATTGTGTGGACGAAATGAAGTGTGGAACATAGTTTTTTAACCATTCTTGGTTCACACGAGCTTTATAAGACGGTGCCGAGTCTTGTTGGAATTTCCATGGTGTACGACCGAAATGTTTGCGTGCCCACGGCTTTAAAGCAGCATCCAAAAAAATAAAAAAATAAATGGCACTGACTCATATCGGACAATATATTTGCGCTATATGCGGGGTACTAGTCCGACCGCTTTTATTGAAAGGATTTTTGGTACAAAGAATGCATATTCGGCCTTAATTTTGATTAAAGAAAAAAATTAGAAATATCTGAGAGAAGTTGAATTTTCTCTTGTATTGGGGATCAAGGGCGGATCCAGGATTTCCCAAAGGGGGACTGCAACAATTTTTTTGGGAGTACATAGCTACTAGTGAAAATGTTCCCTTTTCTAAAGTTCTAAGTATTTCAATCGGACTTTCCCAAAGTTTACGATGTGATTTAATATAAATAAATGATACATATCCGCCTTTCCAGATTAAACGTATCGAAAAATTTAGAATTTTGGTCATACTATTTAAAATTTGCCTCAGCCAATAGGTTTGTTTCAGACCAAACCTATCTAAAATGTGTATGATAAAATTCGAAGGCGATTTTCATCGTTATTGCAAGAGTGACCCAATTGGCGAAATCGTCAATATCGATTTACTAAATTGTTTAAATGTAACTCAGTCATTACTCAACTGATATGGATGAATGTATCGTTGGAATGGTAATAAAGACTATAAAGTCAACTAATCGAAGATATTCGAAATAAAAGTAAGAATTGTAATTGGGAACCCATCAAAGAGGGACCGGGGACCTTTTCCTTCCCCTGGAATCGCCTTTGTCCTTCCCCTGGAATCGCCTTTTTTCTTCCCTATATGGATGTTTATTAAGGTTTCTTAAGCCACGGAATTCAAAAATATTCCTGAGGGGGCTGCGGAACAAAAGTTAGTAAACATGCGGCGGATTACGTTTGTATTTTAAATAAATATGTCTGACACGACGCACCTGTTCCTCCTCTTTTTAAAAAGCGATTTCATGATGTGGGTTAAACATAAAAGTCCGCTGCATGTCGATCCACTTTTACACATATACGTACATACACAACCACATACATATTAATTCTATGTTTATGAATAGAATCTTTTAGATTGGCACGAAATATTACAATTTCTGAGAAAATTAATTCCACACTACATACAAATAAAATGTCAAGCAATAATTTTTTTTTTTACTACCTGAACATTATTGACATTGTTAAAAAGAAAGAAATAATAAGAAAATTTAATAGTAACAGTTAAAGGCGCAGCGAGTGAGGGGCATTGGGATCTGGAGCCTCTTTCTAAATTTGGTATTATTCTGATCTGATATTTTATCTGAATTTTGAACTAATTTTTAGTCGGAATTTCGGTCTAGACTTTATTATGAATTTCTGACTGATTTTTGGCCTGAATTTGATATCTTTTGGATCTGAATTTGTGGCCTGATATGTGGTCTGACTTTTAGTCAGAATTCCAAACAAAATTTTTCAATTGAATTTAGTACTAATTTTGGGTCTCTATTAGATCTAAGCTTTGGGCGGATTTTTGTCTTCTCTTAGTCTGAATTGTACATACTTTGATGTTGGTCAGGATTTCAATTAAATTTTTGTCTGAATTTAGCATTAATTTTTTGTTGAAATTTGGTTTCCTTTTGATTTAAATTCTGGCGTTCTTTAGGATTTCTTAAATGTCTACCTAATTTTAGTTTTTAATTTTGGTCTGAGTTTTGATCTCGTTTGGACGGATGTTTGTCTTTTTAGTCAGAATTATATGTTGATTTGGTCAGGATTTCAATTTTATTTTTAGTTTGAAATTTGGAC
The DNA here is from genome assembly GCA_958295655.1 of Palloptera scutellata. Taxonomy (NCBI): domain Eukaryota; kingdom Metazoa; phylum Arthropoda; class Insecta; order Diptera; family Pallopteridae; genus Palloptera; species Palloptera scutellata. The sequence continues at coordinate 65,380,905 of OY282449.1, read as the reverse complement.
TTATTAATGGACGAAATTTGATCTCCTTTTGATTTTTTTTCCAATATTTGGATTAAAATTTAATCGGTTCTGATTTTTTGTTTAATTTTTAATTTAAATTTCGGTCTGATTTCTGGTATCATAACAATATGAAGTTTTGGCTTAAATTGGGTCTAATGTTGATGTGATTTTAATATTGAATTTTGATTCGGCCAAAAGTCTGACCAGATTCTTCACATCACTTTTGGTCTAAATTTGGACTTTACTGTTAGTTTGGATTTGATTTCCTTCTGAACTGGTTTTTGCTCTCTTTTAATTTGAGTTTAAGTTTGATTTATTGTCTGAATTTTGATCCGACATTGGGTTATAATTTCGGTAAAATTTTTGGTTTCAAGTTGGATTGATTTTTAGTCTGTATTTTAGTTTTCCTTTACTGTAAATTATGGGCTAGTTTTAGCAAAACCACTCCTCCTCATGTCCTAGATCCATCACTGGTAACAACATTTAGGAATTATTTTGTATATATATACATATAAGTATGAAGTCAACCCAGCGTTACCCGCCATGATTTAATCAACATTTAATCAACTTGTCGTAGTTTTGAAGATATTTAGAGTATTTATTTGTAAAAATTTGTTAATTAGTTTCGCAATCACAAAACCCATTTATTGCTGATGCAAATCACAGAACGCAAATTGTGCTGTTTACACATGTTCAACTGTACACTACAAACATACAAACATTGTTATGTATGTAGATTGATAACGTAAACATAATTAAGTACAACGAAAATCACCTCAATTAATTTAATTATTCTGCGGTTATGTTGCGGATTTGTTGGTGATAATGGTAATGGGGACAGTGATAGTGATGATGATGTTGATAATGAAGAAGTTTTACCTGGAATAGTATCAGTTTTAGTTGTTATTGTTGTCATTGCTAACACCAGCGCTTATTATTATTTTATAATCTGATGGCAAAAAATATTGTGGATAGCAGCATCTGCGTATCTCATATGGTAGATAACAGGTTGTACCTTGTGACAAATACAATATAAATTTGACTGTTGTTTTCGTGGTTTGTTAACTTCGCTCGAGGAAAAAAATCTAAAACAGTATGGCAACGACGACAATAACAGCAACAATGAATTTTAAATCGCTTGACATTTCGAAAAATAAAATTATATGAAACAGCGAAACACTAAAAACAGAAACAGCGCAAACAACATGAATGCACATACGAGTACACATGCATATGTGTGTGTGTGTACCCAGTGGGAAAGTGACAATCGAAATAAATATACTTATTAAAAAATTTATTGAACTAAAAGCAAAACATTTCAAGCACAATCCAACGGCAAATGCAATTAACCGGAATTAATTAGCTGTTTAATACTGAATATTCTTTGGCTGCTTATAACCTTGGCAAATCTTTCACGTCTAAAATTTAGTTTGATAAATGATCTGACAGCTGTCAAGAGTCGAGACAAAAAACTGGTGTTGGATTTATGGTCGGGAAGAGACTGCGTCACCTAGTCTCGAGGTTCACGCCCGTGAACGATCGCCTAGCCAATATCCGCATCAGGGCAAAATTCCTCAATATCAGCCTAATTTGTGTCCTTGCCCCAACGGATGAGAAGGATGAAATCTCGATACTTATAAGGCCACTTGGCTGTCTCCTAATCAAAACACACAAAACTATATTGATCACGTTGTGATCGACGGAAGACACGCGTGCAATATACTAGACGTACGTACAATACGTGGTACAAACATCGACTCAGACCACTAGTTGGTTGCAGCTAAAGTCTTCACAAGTTTATGTGTAGCAAATCGCGTACGGATAGGAAGAGAAAGCTGGATGTCGAAAAGATGCAATCACAATAGATAGCGAATACTTGGCAATCGACTCGCACTCCTCCTATCGCCAAACACCTAACTTGATGCACATTTCCCGCTCTATGAGTACGGAGGCCCTAGGCTACCACCGTCGACGGAGAAATATGTTGCACGACCAAGAGTATCGCGAAAAAGGAGTATGTAGAGCCACCCTGCAGTCAGTTGCAACGCGTTACAGAAATTTGAGGAGGGAGGAGAGACGACTCTTCGGCGCAAGGTAGGAGATGCAGAATGATGCGAGTTTAATGATATCGAAATGATAAGGGACAGGAATGAGGTTCGAAAATTCTTTGATAGAATATGACGCCTGACTGATGGTTTGAAGACAGGGGCCTCTTCCTACAAGGATGAAGACTGAAATCTACTGACAGATTTCCAGTGTATTATGAGATTATGATCACTTCTCGGAACTGCTTAATGGCGATGACGGCAATAATTCCGCCACTACGGAATCTGTTCCGGAAAACCCAACCACTGACAGCGCTGATGTACCGTCACCCGACTATGAGGAGGTCTTAATAGCCATCGCTCGCCTGAAAAACAATAACACTTCAGGTGAATACGGCCTGCCTGCTGAGTTGTTTAGGACTGAAAGTGAAGAGCTCAAAAAACGCATGCAGAATATGGCAGGATAAAAGCATGCCAAGTCATGGGAATCTCAGCGATCTTTTCCCAATCCATAAAAAAGTGATTATCTATAATAAAAGTGATTACACAGATCAACACCATCTATTCGTCGATTATAAAGGCGCCTTCGACAGCACGATTAGGGATCACTTGTACGCCGTAATGTCTGATTTTGGTATCTCTGCTAAGCTCATTCGTCTTTGCAAAATGACACTGACCGACACCACTAGCGCAGTGAAAATTGGGACAGACCTCTTGATACCATAATAGGTTTCAGACAATCGACATCTCTGGCACTATTTTCTACAAGAGTGTAATGCTACTAGCATACGCTGATGATATTAAACATCATTGGCACCAACACGCAAGCAGTCAGTGCAGCATTCTCCAAACTAGAAAGGAATTCTCGTCGAGTGGGTCTAGTGGTGAACGAGGGTAAAACGAAATAATTTGTGTCCACAAACAAAGAATCACACCGTCTAGGAAAAAATTACACTGTTGGCACTTATACTTCTGAAGTCGTCAAGGACTTCGATTACCTAGGATCCAGCATTAACACCAACAATAATGTCAGCCTTAAGTTCAAACGGAGATTAATTAACACTTGCCAACAGGTGTTACTACGGACTCAGTAGACAATAGAGAAGCAGAACCCTCTCTCAACCAACGAAAATAACGCTCTTTAAATCTCTCATCACGCGCTGAGGCGTGATGAGGGGCAGTTAGAAGCATTCGAGACGAAGATACTCTGTAAGATCTAGGGTCTATCGGATAAGATGGAACAGTGAGCTGTATGAGCTGTACTGGGTCATGTTAATCGAATGGAAGAAGGCGCTCCTGCTATAAGGGTGTTTTATTTTACACGCAGAAGAGGACATCATAATCTCCATTGTAAAGACCAGATACAGGGAGGCCTGACTTTACTTGGCCTTATCAACTGGAGCCAGTGCGCGCATAGCAGAGGCGGCCAAGACCGATCATCGGTTGTAGTGCCAGCTAAGTAAGTAAAGTAACTGATCTGAACTTAAGTACATATTTCCACTCGCTTTACGATAGGAGTTTTGGTCCGCATTTAGTTTAATATTTGTTCTGATTTTTCCTCTAAATTTTATCTGTTAATTAATTAAGAATAAGTAATTTAGGGCTCAATTTCGGTCTGATTATGCGTCATATATTGGTCTGGATTTGTTACAATTTCCGGAATATTCTTCGTCTGAAATTTTATTTGTGTTTTGATCTGATTACGTTGACTAAGTTTACGTTGGATCTGGTATTTGGTGTAAGCAGTTCATTTCCTATTCATTTGGTCCTAATTTTTATCTAATAGATGATACTGTTTTTGGCCTTAAATTATTTATCTAATTTTTAATCTGAGTTTTTTCGGTTTTTTTTTTTGGTTTTTTCCGATTTTTGATTTGAGTTTGAGTCTGTGATAATTGAGTATCATAATTGAGTATGAAAGAAATGATTAATTAATTCGTCAAACATTGAATAATAAAGAAAAAAATTAAAATTTCATCTTTTTTGGAAATGTCATTTGCCCTATGGGTTTCAAACAACAACTAATACAATTTCTACATTTACCACGGCAACAATTTCCAAGATATACACAGTTAAAACTTTAATGTACGTTTCCATACGATTATCGAAATCAGATAAAATTATGATTAACGATATGAAAGAGAATATCAGAATCGCAGCTTACAGCAGCATCCCATCGCTTTCATCGCATTCATCGCCGCTTGAATTAGTTGGACCCACAGTAGAAAAATGCACAGTGCAGTGAATTTCTTTGTTGTTGAAAATTTTAATAAAAACAAAACAATTGGTTACCTTTCCAGCGATCATTAGATCGGTCGATAGATCGTTTGAACGATCGAAAGAACGATCGAAAGAACGACAATGTTAATGCGTTCAATTTATGGACATGTGATGAACTTTTTTTTCTACATGGTTTTGTTTTTTTTTCTTTTATTAACGAAAACAAAGATTTAAGTGGATTTTTTGTATTGAATCTTATCGCATAAAAATTTAAACAAGTTATTCTTCCAATCAACGGGAGTATGCATGCAAGTATCTTTTGATGGGTTTCCTTCAACTTTTCTCATTCCAACTTTTTTCATATTCACAGCCATAGTTTTATTGATTCTCCAAAAATAAAGAGAAACAAGAGAAAAATTACGAGTTTACATAAAAGTTTTATTCATATCGAATGGAATTAAGTATCACACTATGGGATAGACACATAGATAGAAATAAAAATATTATCGTAAAACTGAATTTAAAGTAATACATATCCATTTCAGTTAAGAATCCGTTAAAGAACTTGAAATTAATACCATACTATATATGATGGGTTCCGTAAATATCTGATATGATCTGCCTGTTTCATATACTACATACTTACATACATTGTTGTTATTCTCTTTGCCAAAATTAAGGTTCATTAGGCCTATTTAAATACATCGAATATAATTTATTTTAAATATCTCTACAAAAATATTGAAGTTTATACATAACTAGCGGACACCATGCACGTGTCACTGTGCATAATTAAAAAAGTAATTCAAAGCAGTTTGAATTTAAAATTTAAGTCAAATTACCGGCATTGGAGCCACCTCCAGAACCATTACGCTCATTGGTTTTAGGTGGTGCACCTGAATCAAAGCCTTTTTGGGCAAACATTCAATCTTACAATTCATGTTTCCAAAAGACTTCATTCCGTACAACGAATATTATTCGTGACAATTTTGTGACAACATTCAATGTCACAATTTTCATGAACAACATGGAAAAATGCTATTGGATGAAAATGAATTTGACAATCATGAAAATGATTTTCATAACAACATTTTTCCCGCTTCTGATTGTTTTTTTTTTCCTAAATCCAAGCAGAAATATATCACAGCTTGGGTTCTTTATTGTCCTTTTCTGATACAGAGTATCAGTTTTTACAAATTTATTTCCTTGGTAATTCTGATCAGCAAGTTGATCATCGTCGATGTTCAATTAGTTCAAATTTGAAGCGAGATGTTATAGAACGAATCCAAACTTTCCTTCAAGAGAATAATGAATTGGTTCGACTTTTCCGTACTGTTCTCGACCAAATGTCTACTGATAATCACAAAATTGTAATAAAGGCCGATAAAGTACCATTTGGAGAGCATGCCAGAAGATTTAGTGCTCCAACAATGGATGAAGTTGCAATAGTAATAGTTGGTGATGAATTTAATTCTCGAGATATTGTGGTGCATCGAATAATAGTTCTGGAGGTGGCTCCAATGCCGGTAATTTGACTTTTCCATTAGCACTACATAAACCAGGTGGCTCATTTTTTAATTTGTACGCTTTGCAATGATTACTTACGTCATCCATAGCTACATAGCTACAGTGTAATCAATCGTCGAATCATAATTGAACGCAGCTCGCTTAAGTGAATGCGTTAAGGGGTTCAAAAGTTGTAGGCATTTTACTCTTTTTGTGGGCGTGGCAGTGGGTGCTGTGGCGTAGTGGTTATGCGTTGGACTGCTAAGCAGAGTGTCCGGGGTTCGAATCTCGGCACAGGCAAAATAAAAAATCAAAAAAAAAAAAAAAAACACGGCACCTCCTCTTGGGACGCAATGACAAACCTACAAGAGTAAAAATTGTCTATGAAAAGCTTTTCACTTCGCCGTTCGGATTCGGCTTCAAACTGTAGGTCCCTTCCATTCATGTACAAATATAACACGCACAACATGAGTGGATGCGAAAAGCTCGGCCTAGGCCCTCCATGAGCTGTTGTGCCATTAAAAGTAAAGTAAAGGAAAGGCAGTGGGCGGATAAATAGCCTATGTCCATCACAAAAACATGTACTTAAACATGAAAGTTGAATTTTTGAAAAAAATCGAACTGTTTCCGAGATCATTCATCACACACATAACATATCTTCATTTTAATATATATATATACATAGGTAGATCACTATATAGGTACATAAGCAATAAAAACAATATTACATTACTAATATTGGCAGTTGTTGCTCAGTTTTGCTTACTCGTAACTTAGAATAAGTCAAGCATACATAGTTTGCAAAAGTGGAGAGTTTTATTTCGTTAAAAAGGAATTTTAGGAAGATATTTGTATCGAGAACTGGGAAGTAGATTATTTTCAAAACGTTCTGCGCCCAAAAGTTCCAGATTAGAAATTTTAGAAATAAATATTTATTGAAAACAGAAAAATAGATTATTTTCAGAACGTTCTCCGCCCAAAGTTCCAGATTAGAAACCATATAAGAAATTATTCAGTGTAAAGTAAAAATATATCAAAATTTTACTTGTTACTTCAATTTCATACATAATATTAGCCTATCATTGAATGTAAACATTTCCATGATCATCATATTTATTAAAATAAAATGTTTAAATTACACGAAGCATGTTTATCTTTTCTGCTGTCATTTTAATCTACTGAAAAAATTCACAAAAACATGAAAATTCATTTTCGTGGCGTCACCATATTTCTCGAATGGACTGAATTTTGATTTACTTTAATTTAAGTTACATTTACCTTTTTTATTTTTTTTGTGCATAAAATTTATAAATTGTTTGTAAACAATCCATTGTATTTTTCAACATTTCTATAAATCATATGAACGATGTTATTTAAAAAGTGAAAGTTTTTGTAAGCTTCAAAATATCCACAGAAAGATGAATTATTTATTATATTTTTAATAAACAATGTTTAACTATTTTCCCAAGACCTATTTTTAAGTATCTACTTATTAGTGTAAATATTTGGTACATAGTAAAGAAATTTTATTTGAAGTTTCAGATCAGATTAGGCAAACTTTGAAATGCTTAGAGAGAATAGACGATCCGGATCCGGTATGCATTCTATTTCGATTTCTCTTCTATTTGTTATACATATCTTTTTTCAATCTAATACAATTTGACGTAAAGCTTAACAACCGCTCTAGGTATTCCATTGGCAGTCCATGTTGAGTTGTACATATATTGTCCAGGTGGCCAAGGTAACACATTCGTTAGCAAGTTATCAAGATGCGATATTTGTAGTTTCTCCACATAAAGATCTTTCTATAAATCAATGACAAGATTTCGGTTATTTGATCGATTGAATAGGGTGCACATTAGGCAGCTTGATTTTACTCCATTAACGAATATATGATTTTCTTATCCACGATGGGGTTTATTATTTTTTTTTCAGTTTTTGAGACAAAATTTAATTTGTCGAAAAAAATTTAACTTTTATTCCCTTCCAATACTGTCAAGTTTTGATTAAGCAAACATAAGTATTACATGATTACAATCTTTCCTTTTTACTTCGTCCCTATCAAGTGAACCATATGAACTAGGACCAAGTTCTAGGAATAAGGCCAAAAAAAAAAAATAAATGGAAAATTTCAGTTACTCTAAGTACGATAATTAAAAAGAAAAAAGGAGAATGAATGAATCTACTGAATATTTTATGTAAATATTTTGTAATAAGCTTTTCAAAATGGTAAATCAAATTAAAACTTCATTTGGAAGGATACCCTCCGTGCAATATATTTGCTTGTTCAAAACTTGTCAGCCCTTTTTATCAAAATTTTGCGAATTTAAAATTTCCTAAAATAGATTTCGTCATTTGAACCGGATGAAAACTGGAAAAACTAAAAACTCCACTGTGCTTAGAAAGGAAAAATGCATAAGAAAAACATATTTTCTTGCTGGAGCAAAATGGGCACTTACACCATAAGGACAGTTATGATTCATATTGGAGTAATTGGCAAACCAGTCATGAAAATAACGAATTACAATATTTTTACGATGCTCTAAATATTTACAAGCATCAAATGTGATATCGTATAAAAATGGTTTATATCCGTTTTCTTTCTTAAGCAATTGTACTCTTGTCTGAAAATGGAAATATATAAGTAAAAGGATTTGACTATGTACACACCTGGACAAAATAAGAGGTGTGAACCCAAAAATTTTTCAAATGAACGAAAAAGATTAATTGGCATGGTCTACATACAAAAGGCAAATTTGGAAGTTTGGTGGCACTGTTTTGGAATGAAATGGGGGAATCCCCGCAACAAAAGTTTTTCTCGCTAAATATTGCAGCTTGTTTGGACAATGAAATGGGTGTGTTTTGGTAAAAATTAAAAGTAAATAAATTTAAAGCGTTATTTAGTTCCAGAAGGTAAGATCTCGATGTAAGTGAACTAAATAAAGGTTTAATTATAATTTTTAATAATATTAGACGGGTCGTGGAGTTCATTGCAGTAACAGAGGAGAGAAGACTTGTTCGTCAGGTGCGAGACAAAGGAAAAACCTACAAAATCATTGCCAGATCGATGGGACGGTCTCAGAATTTCGTTACAAATGCTCTCAAGCCAGAAAAAGCTATTGAAACGCGTGGAGCACCTAAAAACACTTCATTTGTGAACGACAAGCGTTTCGTTACATTAGCTAAACGCGACCCGTTCAAGTTGCCCAGAACAATTGCAAGCGAAATTGTTAATGTTGTATCATCACGAACCATTCCAAGACGATTAGTAAGTGCAAATCTAACCGGTAGGATTGCTCGCAAAGTTCCTCTGCTTAGAACTGCAAATTTGAAGAAGAGGAAAAATTTTCCAATAGTTCGCAAAACGTGGTACGGTACACAGGGAGAAAAAAAATGGCGCAATATTCTCTGGAGCGATGCAACAAAAATAAATTTGTTTGGTAACGATGCGGAAAGAAACGTTCGTCGCCCGAAAGGCAAAGATTTCGACGTCCGTTTCACAAAGAAAACAGTGAAGCCCGGTCCGATATATCAAATTAATGGCGTTATGGTTAGATTCGTGTATAAGGATTTGTTGGAAACGGTAATGTTACCATATGCCGAGGATAATATGCTGCTTTTGTGAAAATTCCAACACGACAGTGATCCTAAAATATGTTCACACCTATTATTTTGTCCAGGTGTGTACATACATACATATATGTATGCATTGTATCTTTACCATAACTAAAACTCACCGTAATATTTGTAATTGGCACTTGATACGCTTGTACTCGAAGTGACATATACTTGTATGTTCGATTTACAGCCTTTATATAACAATATTTAAACTTGCTAAATTTCTCATCCAGTGTTTTGCACTCGACGTTAGTGATCTCAACGACTGCATTGGCCTGAAATGAAATTGTAAAATACATACAGGCTGCGCCATCTTTTATGTCGGTATGTAAACATTGAATAATTTTGACATTTATCAACCGATTGGATTGAGTAAACATGTTTTGAAACGTCAATTCAGTATAATTTTAACCATGAATCGCTTCACTCTGAAACAACGCGCTGAAATAGTGACGCTGTACATTGAAAATAGTCGACCAGTTGTGTTAACAACAAGCACCGTCCGACAACACTACTCGTCGTTTGGTGTCGAATTTTGTTGAGCACGAGACAGTGTGAAATCGTTGACAAGTCGTTCATCAACGCCCAAGACGTTCCAATGAACTGGTTGAAGCGGCAAGAGAGAGTGTTGTCGAAACCCCACATGTCGTTGACAAGCCCTATCGTCACCGCGCTCAGCATTTTGGAGTCATTGGAACCACCTTGCGGCATATTTTTAAGGATGATTTGTATTTTTTTACGCATTAAATGCAATTGACTCAAAGAATATTTGCCGACAGACCGTACATGTCACTTGGAATGGTTGATACTGAGCCTGATATTTTGAAGGAAATTGTGATGACCGACGAGGACCATTTTACATTCTCTGGCGCCGTTAACAAGCAAAATTGCGGCATTTGGGGAACGGAGAATCCACACGAGATCCATGAAACACTATTGCATGACCAAAAAGTGGCTGCTTGGGCCGGTGTTTACCATTATTGGACGATTTTTCTTCAGATTGGCGAAAACAGTCGATGGGAATCGATATCGGTGGATTTTGGCTCATTATGTCTGCCCATAAATGTGTGAAAAATGTCTGGACGGTTACTGGTCTCAACAACATGGTACGCTATGGCACACTGCAAATTAAACAATGCTGTTACTGCAACGAAAATTCCCTGGACGTGTGGTAGCCACTAAGATCTCCAGATTTGACACCCCCGTACTTCTTTTTGTGGGGTAATTTCAAAAGCTAAGTGTACGCCAGCAGTTCTCAGACCATTGACGAGCTCAAGGCAAATATTGGTGCCGAAACCATTACCATTACCACCCGATATGCTCGAAAAAGTGATGGAAAATCAGTAAAAATGGCCACATTTAGCTTTGGACACTTGATAAATGTTGTACTTATTCAAAAACTACTCCAAATAAATTTTAAGGGCTAAATGTTACACGGATATCTATAGGTGCTTAGTCAAACATTAAAGGCATGCGGTTACAAAATATAATATATGTAAATTATAAAATGCGTTTTAGTAATAGAAATAGGTTAGCGTTATAGCCGAATCTATCAGACCAATACAAAATTCGAACTAGTTGACCAAGTTTGTTCCATCAAGTTTAAATCCATTTCCTTTGATTTGGAACTGAATAAGTTAGTTAAATTTCACTACGGAAAATGTAAGTACTCGTAGGTCTTAGAAAAATGATTTCCTATTAGTTATACACTGGAACTTGGGGACTGGAAATTTATAAAGTAAATTCCGAACAGTGAATTGGGCGATATTTTTTGTTCATATTAAAAAAGATGAGCACATACTTTTGCGTCACTCTCTAGAAGTCATTTTCTGTTATTTCCCTACTTTGAAAATCATTGCTCGCTTATACACTAAATTTCTAGATTTCAAGCCAATAACGAAAACAAAAAAATAAAAGTAAACCACCGGACAAAGTATAGCGGTGAATGTCAAAGCAGGGAATCAGATGATTTAATCAACAGATATCGATTGAGAGCCTCCACCCCTCCTCTTACATGAATTACCACGCACGTCAAAATTCATGTATGTAAATTGCGCTCGTTTGCTGCAAGGCTGTCATAATTCAAATACATAAATTCTGAAGAAAAAAAAAACATTTAAACTTTTAAATTTACCTATCACTCCATACAATTGCTAACAACAAACACTCTTCTCATGTGAAGCATTCATAAGATACAATTATGATTTTTTGCGCAAGATAATGCACTAAATAACAGTTATTTCTTTTTAAATTAATTGAAAAATGTTCTTCTCCGATTTATGACAGCCTTGCAGAAAATGAGCGATATCTAATTCGAGTAAACGTAGTGCTGTAACATTATATACTGCGAAAATTATGCAGTTTGGTCGTCGCACACTGGGGCGAAATCAGAAAAACCTGGCCAAAACATAAAACATACATGAAATTCTGTACATGGAGGGGTTTTCAAGGACGCTTATCATGGATCCGGTATCAGCTAAGTAAATTTATGTAATGTTCTTTCATATTCCACTGAGTCGTTTTTATCTGGTGATAGGCATCTTGCCTAGCAAGTAAATCAGTTTCTTAATTTTCATCAATATTCCCTAAGGGCTGGAATTCAAATAAAGGATATGCTCCTAGATTTGTATGGTGCTTCTTTATATTGATCGTGATTATATAATTCATTCTTACTTACATAACAGCAAACAAATGCGATCAGAAAAACAAAACTTAAAATGTTCATTATTGTGGTGTTATTTATTTATGTAGAATTTTAATGTTCACCTTTTAAATTGTTACTAAATAAAGTGGTGTAATACAATAGAATAAATACTACACTACATCAAACGCACATTTAATTACGTATACTTAAATTTTTAATTAGTTATTATCTCTACAACTAAATTCATATATAAGTATTCATTGTGGACTACGCACAGTGAATAGATTTACAACTTAGTGTTTAATGACTTTTTACTGTTTTTACCCTACTGTTAGCTTAGGAAAAACTTACGAATCCTAGGTTAACAGACCGTTTGTCCAGACTATAGTTTTAATATATATTTTTGGCGATTTAACGCCGTTGAATTTCTTTTCATAGGAGGTACGTTAAGGTGTTGGTTTATGCTAACAAGTCAACAACGTTAGAGAAGCTCAAGAACAATATCGAACATGAAATTGCTAACGTTCCGGCTGATACGCTTATATGTTTGGAACAGTGGTATAAAATTGGCTCAAAAGAATTAATACCTGCAAACGTGCTCGCGGTGGTCATATGAGCGATATCGATTTCATACTTAAATGTGATAAGTGTACTACACCTGGAATAAATTTCAGCCCGAAATCTCAATTATTCTGTGTTTTATTTAAATACAATAGGGAGATACCCTATTGGAAAACCTTTTATTGCGTACATCTTTTTAAGCCACTAACAACTCGAACCATGCTTCATTGTCTTTTGAAACTTTGAAATCTCTTTGGTGAAAAAGTTACGTCGAGTACTTAATACTTTTAATACTTTTCGTTTGAAAGCCAGGCTTTGAAAATTGGATTTTCACACTGGGACCATTTATGTAAGTTAGGCAGATCTAGTCAAATCTCGGCAGATGCAAAAGAAAAAAGTAGAAAAACCATTTCTCTACACGGCACCACCTCTTGGCAGGCAATGGCAAATATCTTCGGCACAAAACTGAAGGTCCCTTCCATTACTTGCTTACTTAGCTGGCACTACAACCGATGATCGGTCTTGACCGTTTCTACAAAGAGATTCGCCAGTCGTCTTTGCTATACGCGCTCTGGCGCGAGTTGATAAGGCCCTTTAGCTGGTCCTTCCAACGGAGGTAAGGACGTCCTATTCTGCGGGTTCCTACACCGTGGCTCGAATAAAACACGCTTTTAGCCGGAGCGGTTTCTTCCATTCGCTCAACATGACCCAGCCAGCAAAGCCGCTGGATTTTTGTACGCTTGACTATGTCAGTGTCGGCGTACAGCTCAACAGCTCATCGTTCCATCTTATTCGATACACGTCGTCCACGCATACTGGAACGTAGATCTTACGGAGTATCTTCCTCCCGAATGCTCCTAACAGCCTGATATCATTGATGGTCAATGTCCTCGTCTCTGCTCCATGCATTAGGATGGGAAGGATTAGGGACTTATGAGGGGATAAGGGGATACGAGAAACTTGACCTAGGCCCTCCATTGGCAGTTGTGCTATAAAAAGACGAAGTAAAATAAGAACATGAATTAATATTATAGGTCAGCCTAGTCCATCGATAGACTGTTAAGCTACAGTAGTAGTAGTCAGTTCATATATTAATAATTTACTTACTTTACTTTTAATGGCACAACAGCCCATGGAGGGCCTAGGCCGAGCTTTTCGCATCCACTCATGTTGTGCGTGTTATATTTATACATGAATGGAAAGGGCCTACAGTTTAATGCCGAATCCGAACGGCGAAGTGAAAAGCTTTTCATAGCAATTTTTACTCTTGTAGGTTTGCCATTGCCTGCCAAGAGGTGGTGCCGCGTAGAAAAATTATTTTTTTCTACTTTTTTCTATTTTGCCTGTGCCGAGATTCGAAACCCGGACACTCTGCGTAGCAGTCCAACGCATTACCACTACGCCACAGCGACCACTATCAATAATTTATTCCTTTTTATTTTGTAGGTAGAGTTTGGAGAACACTTCAAAAAGTTGGTTAATTTTTCTCACAAAAAAGAAACAAATCGAATGTAATCTCTTTTAATTACGCACAATCTCATAGACTCTGACAGAAACATACAAAAAAAAAAGAGAAGAAAATAAATAGATATCTACAGACATATCTAAATCTAACAGATGTCATAAGAATACAACTTCTAACTGGTTTTTGTTGTTGTTTATTTATGGCCGCAATTTGTTGAACAAAAGGTCGCTCTCTAATACCTGAGCTAACCTGCTAACTAACCGCAAGCAAGTAAGCAATCAGCCAACAGCAATGGCTGGCGCAAGGTGCTCGGCCGATGCATAATTAAGATAATAAAATATTAATTTAAATTTTGTTCATGCATATGCATGAATGCAAAAAGGGAATGGGGAAAAATGACAAGGCGAAACGAAACGGAATGGAACGGAAAAGAGATGTGAAGTGAACAAATATTTGCTCGTAGGTATTAAAAAAGAATTTTCTTTGTTTTTGAGATTAATTCATTATTATTTCTATGCAACACTAACAATCAAAACGAAGCAAAACCAAACCAAAATTCTACAAAGCAACGATGATGAGAGGCACTTGTACAAATTAATTAATTAATTAAAAATTCTCTAATGGATGGGATATGCAAATTTTATATCTAAATTGAAGTAGGTAAAAACACATACACTCTCGAATGCATGTGTGTATGTGTGTTGTCCTAAAACTTATCAACTTGCAGGTAGCATACAAGTGCCTGGCTGCCTGAGCATGATACGTGGGAATGAAAAGTGTAGAGAGGATGAGCAAGCACTCTGAATGAGTTTAGTTGATATGAAAGAGCGCGGAAAGTGTCAATCATCTCGTGTGGACCCACTTCGTTCGATGATGTTAAAACCTGCTTTTTGGAGTTTTATTGTTTGACGGCTCGCCAACCAAACCCCACCACCACACACGGTGGTCAGTCGGGCCGATTTCTTTTCTGTATGCGATAATCCGTAATTCGTACTTGTCATTTCGACTTGCAGTCCGACAGCTATGCACACACACACACACACCACCACACATGTCCCCAAACGCCGAAATTTTGTGGCAGCGTCAACTCCGCCACCGCTACCCATGATGAATGGCTTTCACGTTGCTTTTACATACTGAATTTGTGCGTTTGCTCGTTCGTTTGTTTGTTTTATCTACGTACATTAATTAAGTAATTTATTTATAAATGTTAAAATATAATTTATGGATGCTTTGTAAAAGCATACAATTTTATTTCATTATTATTATCAAGTATTGTTGGTATGTATTTTCGATTTGATTTTGCTTTCTCCGTACTCCATTTTCATTTAAACTTTTAGTGTGTTTCGCTTTTTGTTTTTTTGTTTTGACATTTGTGTTCTCATGCATGAGAGATGACAGCGTAAGCTTACTGTCGCTGTATGCGCTCATAAATATGTTATATGTCATTTTTGACAGTAAATTTTAATTTCATTTTCAAATACACAATCAGACAATGCTAGAAAGGGTTAATCTCTTTTATAAACATAAGCGTTTTAGTTTATATCAAATACGAGTAGATATTGCCTTGATTAATGAGAGCGCATTATGTAAATTAAAACAGCTTGTGTTTAAAATATTCAAATTAAGAGAGAGATAGTTATATCTCTCTAAGAGAGTTAAATTAAGAGGTAAGCTACATAAAAAATAATTAAATTTGTTGCCATTTTAATATTTTAAAATTCATAGTTTATCCTACAGAATAGAATTGCATGCATTTTGTAGACTGTATTTAGGAGCATATCCAATGCAAATCAATTCAAATAAGACATGGTACATGCATACGGAAGCTCCTAAGGTCCGTGGTTCAAGGTCGCTTTTGAGTGTATGTATTCAGTTTGATATTACGTCCATTTTATTCAATTCACGTCACAATCTTGTTGAACCTTTCGATCCGAAGCTGGCGTCAGCGTGACGCCCTACAGAAGTTTTCTTCTTCAGATCGTTTGCGTTTTGTGTTTTCAGGTTAGGTTTAGTAATCTTTTAAAAACCAGAGTCTATTGCAGACATTACAGGCGTGGCCGAAGGAGTTTTTAACTATGTTCTGATTTATGCAAACGATAAGCCTTGTATAGTTCAGTTTGATGATCCCAGGTGAGCTACATCTGGATTAATTTCATTTTGATAGTTTGCATTTCCAATGCATACAACGCTCCCTGCATCATTATCTCAATCAAAATATTCATACTCAAAGCATGGGAATTTATTTCCTACATCATTATAATTTTAAATTTACCATTATAACAATCATCATCAAAAGGTGGAAAATTCGCCACTTGCCTGTCTGAGAGCTCGCGAATGTTATCAGGTTGACTAGAAACTTGGAAAATCTCGTTTATGTTTTGTTGATTTCTTTCCACGGGGGAAAGGTTCTCAGGCAAATTTTCATGTAAATCTTCTGCCCTTCTCTTTCTTTGAGAAGGTAGGAATTTGGCCACCTCAATGACTGCCTGGTGCTGTATAATCTGTGGACCTTTCTCGGGACTCAATAAGATGAGTGTTGATGCAATTTGCTATTCATGCTGTCTCTCGGCATTAGTCTTTGCGAGTTGCTTTTTCAATGAAATCCGAATTCTGTTGTGCCTCAACTTGCTTGCGAAGTCTACACTCTCGCGATTTTTCGGTGCTGGTGTTTGGGATTTTTTTCACGATAGCAGAATCTGAATATTTTTAGGCTTCAATTTTTCGACAAAGTCTACGTTCTCACTAACTTTCAGCTACATTTTTTGCTGGAGATTTTATCGTAACACAATCGCCATTTGTTTGTGCCTCATAAGTTTTAATTAAATTAATTTCTTTTCAGTCTATACTCATTCTCAGCTCTAGAAATTTCTAAGAATTTTTATTTGAAATGTAAAATTTTTGTTTGAAGTGTAAAATTTTACTAGAAACTGATGGGCATACTCAACGCCCTTAATCAATCGAATATGATTCATACTCAGCGCCCTCTATCAATCGAGTTTGATTCATATTCGTGGGTACATGTGGATGCATATGTGCTACCAATCATTTATGAGTATATACATATGTACCCAAATTTTTTCATACTTGATTGATAGAGGGTGCTGCTCTTTCAGTCCGTGGCAATTTCAGTTTTGCCACAATCATCTTTTACCTCCTCGTAGAGAAGTAAACTTCAGAAATGTTGTACCCCGAAGGGAAGGAAAACATCAAAGTGATGCAATTAAGCGAAGCTGAAAATTACCTATACAAGCTCCTCAATAAAAACAAATGCATTATCATGGATGACGTTTCGTGCACTGCCTTACAAGGAATATTTTACTGCCAAGGTTCCTGAAAAGTTTAAAACTATTCAACGAAAAAGGTCCCTCAAAAATTTATGGTGTGACAGGCAATTTGCCAATGTGGTAAACGTAGCACCCAATTCGTACCGTCTGGGTCGGTAAATTTGAAGATTTATTTAAACGAATGATTAAAGAAAAGGCTTTGACTTTTAATTAAAAGTAATAAATCTCTTAAAATTGTTTGACCTTATCTGACAGCTTGCCACTATTCACCTGCGGTGAGAAATTGGCACCAAACCAAAAATATAAATTTTTTGAGAAATGGATAAATCTACGTAAGTGCCCAGAATTTAGGCCCGTTGAAAGATATTGGGCTATAAGTATGTACTAAAAAGAAAATTGGGGAAACATAATTAATGTAGAACTACAGTTTCTTAAACTGTCCCACTGATACTTACTCCAATAAATTCTTTGAATTACATCAAAATGTATTGAATTGATTCTTTGTATATTGTATTGCATAATACCTTGCATGTTCAAAATCTGGACAATTTTGATGGTTTATCTCATCTAATTCGGGCCCAAGGAATTTAATGCTAGCAGAAGTTATATCAGAATGGTTCGAGTTTTCGGAATAGTGATATTTTGAATGTTTTCCTTTAAGGCCCTCATGGTTCATTGGGAGACGGCTTAAATCTTTATGTATACATCAGTTGACATATGTAGCGGGGAGATGAAGGGGATGCATCCCTTCCAAATGAAATTATTTTATTTATTTCATTTGTAAGAAGTTTTTGTGGGACGGTATTGAAATCTGGATCGGCAACCTTTAGTGTGACGAATTATTTTATTTTATTTCGCCCTCTATGCACCACACATCAAAAAATTAAAACAAACTCATTTCTCTCATTCTCTTTATTGAGGAATAAAATCGAGGTGTTAAGCTGTAATACATAGAGTGGCGGGGAGTGAGACAGCGCAAGCAAAAGAGCGAGTAAACAAAATCTATTCCTGCAAGAATAAAACTAACAGCTTACTCTCTCTCTTATTTATGCATTTGTACCAAATGAGATGACATTGAGAGAGCCGACATCTCTAATCCCTATACAAAAAATGTTTCCATATATTCTTCGTATGAAAGAAGTCCGATCACAATACCGGCTCTCACTGTCTGTTCATGTCCATACTCTATGATACTCTCTCTCATATTTAAACGGTACAAAAGGTATTTCGTATGAGAATTCTGCGTTGTAGTTTTTACCATATTTAATTTGAGTTGATAAGTTACTTTTACATTTTTTCATTGCAAAGAACATCAAATAAGAGGACGTGAGCAAACATATATAAAAGTGACACAAGTTGCCCGTAATAAGTTTCACTTCACCTGCGAGTTCCTAAGCTCCAGATTTTTTCCATATTAATCTACACCGACTTTTTTCTAGCCGTTACATGGTACCAGAAAAAATTACCCCGTTATTTAAAAGTCCTGTCTTCGTCTTATTTTCTTCTTTTAATGGCACAACAGCCCATGGAAGGTGTAAGCCGAGCTTTTCGTATCCACTAATGTTGTGGGTGTTATATTTGTACATGAATTGAAGGGCCTACAGTTTTTATGACGAACCCGAACGATGAAATGAAAAGCTTTTCTTGTAGGTTTGCCATTGCTTGCCAAGAGAAAAATTGTTTTTTCTTTTATTGAACTTCTGACACTCCGCGTAGCAGGTCAATGCTCTATCAACTACACCACAGCCTACGTCACTGGTATTTATAATATTGGGTCATATAAAAAGTATCCGCTATTGGTACCCACAAAATTCTCACCACAAATTTGTAGCGACTTTACCTTTTCTATTCTAATAAAACATCACACAGCGTATTTCTTCAGATATTTCACTCATTTTCAAATCAATGTAACTTTTTACACTAGCGACAGTTTATTACTTGTGTATTGTACGTTTGTTTTAAGTTAAATATATCTTATTGTTATAGTGTCCTGAAGATGGCTTCAAATTGAAGTCGAAATATTGTCAAAAAAAAAAAAAAAAATGTTTGTGAAAACGATTATTTAAAAATTTTTAATACTTGGCCTAGAGATCCTTAAAAATACATCTATTACAATTCCAGATGCCATTAAATGTTCAAACAATAGCAACGAATTTCATAACTGTCTTCACACAAAATTCAGTCTGAAATGCCACCTTTCCGACATAAGCGGACTAGTATTGCCACATTTATGGGTACCAATATAAGATACAAAAGAACAATTAACAATACAGTTAGGCGATTGAAGTGTTACCAACTTCACACCCGATAGGCAACGCGATATTACCAACTATGTCAAATTCATACCAATGATAGCTATTTATATTGTTTACAAGCTATATATATAGCTTATGTATAGCTTGTAAAAATATAGCTATAGAACAAAAGTTATTCGAAATGAGATTCAAACGTAATAGTGTGATTGCGTTATATTTGAGTGGAAAATCACAACCAGCTATTGTTCGTGAGCTCAGGCATCACAAACTGAATAAAATGTTTGTGTATCGCACCATAAATCGTTATAATGATACAGGCAACATTGCCAAAGTCTATGGTGGTGGACGAAAAAAAACAGCAACATCACCTGAAATAAACTTGAACGTTAATCAAATGGCCAAAGAACTGAAAATATCCCAGCGAAACATTCGACGCATATTCCAAAATAATCTCAAGGTAAAGCCTTACAAGTTCCAAAAGGCACATTATCTTACAACGAAGCAAAAGAAAGTTAGACTCGAAGGAGTTACGCTTGCACGAACTTGGTGAATTACAAAAATGACAAAAATTTCCCTATTGAGCAGTTCATAAACTCTCAAAATGATCATGTTTACTTAACTGAATGCACTTACGAAAATTTGAGCATACGAACAGCCACCCGAAATATTTTTCCATCTCAAATAATGGTATGGGTAGCTGTGACCGCCGATGGACGCTATCCAATTATTGTCATTGAGCCTGGTGTCAAAGTCAATGCGACTTATTATCGGAAAAATGTTTTGGAAGCTGCTTTAAAGCCGTGGGCACGCAAACATTTCCGTCGTACACCATGGACGTTCCAACAAGACTCGGCACCTTTTCATAAAGCTCGTGTGAACCAAGAATGGTAAAAAATCATGTTCATGTTCCAACTTCATTTCGTCCAAATAATGGCTTTCGATTTCGCCAGGTGGAAATTCGATGGAATATTGCTAAGGGCCATTTTGGAGAGCAAGGTGAGGACTTAAAAGTATGCCAGTATGAATGCGCTGAAGAAAGCCATTGTACGGGAATGGGCCAAAATACCGCAAGATCATATTCATTTTTAACCGTTTGAAGGCCATTTCCAAGTCAAAAGGTGGCCACATCGAGCTAAAGTTAAAGGATTATAAAATTATTATTATTTCCACATATGTGTTTTTGTACCTTAATTTGAATCAATAAAATTTATTTCCACACAAACAATGGTCGTTTGAATAGGTGGTCGCTGTGGCGTAGTGGTAGTGTGTTGGACTGCTACGCAGAGTGTCCGGGGTTCGAATCTCGGCACAGGCATAATCAAAAAGTAGAAACAATTACTCTTCTACACGGCACCACCTCTTGACAGGCAATGGCAAACCTACAAGAGTAAAAATTGCTATGAAAAGCTTTCGACCTTCACCGTTCGAACTCGGCATTAAACTGTAGGTCCCTTCCAGTCATGTACAAATATAACACGCACAACATGAGTGGATGTGAAAAGCGAAAAGCTCGGCCTAGGCCCTCCATGGGCTGTTGTGCCATTAAAAGTAAGTACATTAAGTTTGAATAGGTAACAGTTCAATCGCCTAACACTGTACATTTAAAAATTTTACCATTTATCGATACCGTTATTTTGAAAATTCGACTCAGTCTGACAAAATTATTGAAACCATTGAATTCCGGTGTAATAAATAAAGTGAACCATGGAATTTGAAATAATGAAAACCTCATTTGTGTTTAATTTAATATATGTAGTATTTGGCATCCCTGGTTTAAGTACAAGCAAATCAAGAACAGGTTAAAATGGACTAAGTGTCGCAAGGTACCGGATTACAGTTCCTCGTGAAAAAGGATGAAGTTTATTCGAAATTAATGTATGTAAGTATGTGGAATATTTCACGGAAGAAATCTTCGTGGAAAATTGTTCATTCAATTCAGATGACCGTCTATGAAATATGTAAGAAGCAACACTTCCAATCGGTGAATGTCGATGCTGCTTCCTCTTTTGCCGTGCTCCCTGTTACACTATAGTCGTAAAATTATTGGGAACTAAATCGAAGAAATCTTTGGTTTATAAATTTAGAAAATTGTCAGAATGTAACTATTACTACCTACTACTGTGGGCAAAAGTTAGTAAGACTTTGTTCATAATTTCAAATCTTTTTATTCATTCTTCCAAATCTATTTCGTCCCCTTCAAAGTAATCCCCCCCGGCCCCTATACACTTGTGCCAACGTTTTTTCCAATTCCCGAAACAGTTGTTAAAGTCAATTTCCGGAATAGCCTTCAATGCGCTTAGCGATTCATGTTTAATGTCTTCAATTGACTCAAAACGGTGTCCACGAAGCGGTTTTTTGAGTTTAGAAAATAGCCAAAAGTCACACAGTGCTAAGTCAGGCGAATAGTAGGGTGGTTGCGGAACGATATCAGTCGAATTTATGGCAAAATGGTCTCGTAAAACCAATGCAGTGGTTTTGGAACCAATCGTGCATTCACTCTTCTTAGGCCCAAATGATGTTTTAAAATCGTTTTCACTGATCCTCTGATATTCCAACGATGCCAGTAAGGTCTCTGACTGTTAATCGTCGATTCTCGATTCTCGAGCACCAATTCCTTGATTTTATTGACGTGTTGATCATCAGTTGATGTTGATGGCCGTCCTGGACGTGGTTCGTCGTCAACGCGTTCTCGACCATCTTTGAACAATTTGTACCAATCAAAAACACTTGCTCGCGACATACAATTATCACCGAAGGCCTTAGGCCTTTTGCAACATTCTGAACGTTTCGGCACCAGAAATTTGATTCCGCACACAAAATTTAATGGAACTTCTTTGTTGAATAATTTCACTCATTGTGAAAATCGCCGAATGCACTTTTTGTACTTCAGAACTTCAGAAAGACAAGCGTATACTAAACACTAATGATTATTTTGATGTGACATTTGGCACAGATGTCACCGACAGTCATACCAACCTTAAAAAATAATATTTTGATGAATGGGTTTCCGCGCGAAATTTAAATTAAAAAGTCTTACTAACTTTTGCCCACAGTAGTATTTACCACTTCCCTTTTTGTTTGATATTTGTAAAAATAAAAGACAAAACAATATTTACTCTATATATCCTTTACCCCATATAATTTCTACAATCCCTGAAATCATTCTGAAACTGTTCCTCTTTCCATCCTGCACTAAAATACACAAATGCATACATACTGACTGCTGGTGTCTGGAAAAAAAGTTAAAAGATTTAACCTCTTGCTTTTATTTCGATAGTCTTGTTGGTCACTTTGAATTATGCTTTGTCTGTTGAAATCGCAAGTGACAGGCAATCCATCATTCCACTAAAGGACATGTACGACCATGTGAGCATGTATGCATCCAGTGTTGCTTCCTCTCCCTCCACCTTACTCTCTCTCTCTCGCTCTTTTCATCTCAGTTACTTTCATTTACAATTCCCTTAGAATTCTCTGTGTGTTTTGTGTGTGTGAAAACTATGTAAACTGTGGATACGTAAACATTTTTTGTCGTATCTTAGCTGGACAAAAAAGATCGCAATTGTTAATGTGAAAATCACTTTGACATTCTGCTGAATTTTTAACATTTAAAAACGAAAATATTGCATAGTTTTTTCCACGTTGGGTGCGGCTCCACTTGAAATTTGTTTGGCATTTTAAGTGATGTTAATGCATTTAAGTTATTTAAAATAAATAAATAAAAATAATAAAATTCAACGCCTTGATCGAGATTCATACAAACATACACACACATCTATCTATCAATCTTGTATAGTCCATGAGCATGCAGGGGACATCAGCCTCGGCTCGTTCCGCATTGTCTTTGTGCACTTCAAGGATCAATCAATTTTTAACACTTGCTGTCACCTCGATGCAACAACAATAACGGCAACAACAACAATATCCACAACATTCGCCGCATGCAACATGACACACACACACACACACACACACATACAAACATACAAACATATCTTCTACAACTACTTAATATGCAGCAAGTTGTGGTGCTTTCGATTGAGTGGCAGACACATCCCAATTTGGAGTTGTTGCTGTTGTTGCTGCTGCTGATATTTCACTCTTGCAACGGCTTGAGCGCAGTTTAGCGCTGCACACCACGATTCAAGCTTGCATTATTTACGCTAGTCGCTCTGGATGCTCTGCTATGCACTTCATAAATTTTTAAACGATTACAAGTGTGCAAAACATTTCTTTAATGGTCGCATAAAAATACGAATTTCATTTTAGTGGTTGATTTGATTTTTTTTTTTCAATTTTGTTTGTTTTATAGTTTTGCTACATTTTAAATTTACACCAAGTTCCTGCATTGTGTACCGTGTGTGTGTGTGTGTGTGTGTGTATGTGTGTGTGTGTGTGTGTGTGTGTGCAGTTCAACTTGAAAACAAGTTGCTACATTGTGGCATTGTGGCACCGAGGAACACCACAATTGTGTTTTGAATTTGACAACGCAAACGGCAGGTGTAAAATTGCATCGGCCATACACGAGAAAAAGTTGATTTTATAAGCGCATGCGCAGCATTTTATCTGTCTGTGTATGTCCAGGCTATTTTTGCTGTCTATTATTGCCTTATGTATAATTGGGAATAATTTTATTTGCGATTTTTAAAGCCACTTTATGTAAACATATTTCGAGATGTCAAGGTTAACTTTGATGTCTGTCTGAATGCCTCAAATTTTTTCATGTCGTCAGTTAGCTATTTCATAAAATTTCATAGCATTAAAATTTCAATACTTCAAGAAATAAAAAGCAAGAGAGAAGCGAAGTTTTTGCGAATAAAAACAAGTAAGTATGTTGTAAAGATATTTACGCGTATATACTATAGCCCCAAATGTGCAAAGTTTCTAAAAAATTAAGTACATATGCCTAATAACAAACCATAAGACAACTTCTTAATTGTGCAACTAAGATTGATTGTTTGTTCAGCAATTTATAATAGAATTTTATGTAGAATATTTTCCTGGAATATGTTAACCCAGTAGCTCCCTTTCTTATGTGTCTTTTTTTGCCCATTACAAGTGCTGCTAGAATTATAAGTCCCACAAGGTGCTTAATTTTGCTTGCATTTGTTCACTGTGTATAAGAGGTGGATTTGTTAGAAATGGGTAAACTTAAGGCCCGCGTAAATAAAAATTAGATACATACTTTTAAAATGACGAGGCACGTATAATTTTTACTCCCGATCTCTATCAAAATCCAATTTCAGAACCTTCATATTTCTTGTGTGATATCAACGAAAACCCAAGTTAAACGAAAAATTTTTATTATTTCGCAAATTTTTTCTTTTGAATTTAAGGCCAACGCATACCAACTACGCCACGACGAGACTTTTTCGGTTTGGATTAACCAAATTTTTGCTCTCACGTTTTTAAATAATAAAAAAAATAGCTAAATATGTGATGTAAGCATAATAAATGTTAATCTGATTCTAATCAACATATCTGTGGTGAAAATTAAAAACAACTTATGTTGGGCTTTGAATTGATGTATCATAACTATAGAAATATTTCAGAATACTCTATATTCTGGTGAATACTCTATATTCTACTTACTTATGATAGTTGGCACTACAACCAATGATCGGTCTTGGTCGCTTCTATAAAGCTTCGCCAGTTGCCTCTGCTATGTGCTCGCTGGCGGCATTTAATAAGGCCAAGTGCAGTCAGGTTGCCCTGTACCTGGTTTTTCCAACGGAGATTAGGACGTCCTCTTCTGCATGTTCCTCCACCGTGGCTCGAAAAAAAACACCCTTCTAGGCGGAGCACCTTCCTCCATTCGCTCAACAAGACCCAGCCAGCGAAGCCGTTGGATTTTTATACGCTTCACTATTTCAGTTTCGTCGTACAGCTCATCGTCCCAACGTCGTCCACGCATATTGGACCATAGGTCTTACGGAGTATTTTCCTTGCGAACCCTCTCATCATTGGTGGTCAATGTCCACGTCTCGGCAACACATTTTAGGGCGGGAAGGATGAAGAACTTATAGAGTTTTTTTCCGTCGATCGAGAGACGGCTCTACTTCTCAATTGTCTACTGAACCCATACTTACTTTATTTACTTTTAATGGCACAACAGCCTGTTATATTTGTACATGATTGGAAGAGACCTACAGTTTAATGCCGAATCCGAACGGCGAAATGAAAAGCTTTACATAGGCAATTTTTACTCTTGTAGGTTTGCCATTGCCTGCCAAGAGCCGTGCCGTGTAGATAAAATATTTTTTCTACTTTTTGATTTCGCCTGTGCCGAGACTCGAACCCCGGACACTCTGCGTAGCAGTCCAACGCACTACCACTACACCACAGCGGCCACCACTGAACCTGTAGTAACACCTATTTGCAAGAGTTAATCTCCACTTGATCTCAAAGTAGAAAATATTGTCGGTGTTAACGCTGGATCCTATATAAACGAAAACCTTTACGACTTCAAAAGTATAATTGTGAACAGTTTCATTTTGTCTAAGAGAGGCGGAGAGGCTTGTCCAAATTTTCACTGCGCTAGCGGTGTCGGTCAGTGTCATTTTGCAAAGCCGAATTAGCTTTCCAAGGATATCAAAATCAAACATTACAGTCAAAGACCGTTCTTAAAACAATATATAATTCCAAAACTTATTTAAAAATTTGATCCAGTTTGTTGATTATAATCAAAATATATATGCTGTTTGTCATTTTCATCATACGTATAATAAGAGGTTACATGTAAATCATGGCAAGCCCCTTAGACGTATGGTTATCTTTTCAGCACAAAAAACGACGTTATCTCAGTAGGTTTAAATAGAAATTTAATATAGATATCTAAAAAATACATTTTGTTGTCTAGCGACTACAAAATGCCAGTATGGTTCGTGGCTATGCTAATTGTTCGTTGCTTTCCTAACTAATGACAAAAAGCACAGCACCATCTAGAGACTTCGAAATGCACTAGAATATTCCTGACCATGCAATGATAGCAACACCATCTATGGATATCTGTGTATGTAGCTTCAGGTCCGGTAAATTCATAATGGTTAAACACGTAGGAGAGAATGACCTAATATGCGTTAGAAAGACAGGCATAAAGAAACCAGGCTGCACTTTGTCATACCAACTACCGCCAGCGCGACCCACGAAGCTTTATTGAGATAAACCGGACCGAACTAAATAAGAAATAAAGCTAGCATTCAATATACTTACTTACTTACTTTACTTACTTTTAATGGCACAACAACCCATGAAGGGCTAGGCCGAGCTTTTCGCATCCACTCATGTTGGCGTGTTATATTTGTACATGAATGGAAGGGACCTACAGTTTAATGCCGAATCCGAACGGCGATGTGAAAAGCTTTTCATAGCAATTTTTACTCTTGTAGGTTTGCCATTGCCTGCCAAGAGGTGGTGCTGTGTAGAAAAATTATGTTTTCTACTTTTTTTGTTGATTTTGCATGTGCGGAGATTCGAACCTCGGACACTCTGCGTAGCAGTCCATCGCACTACCACTACACCACAGCAACCATTCAATATACATACTAAATAATTAAAGTTGACTTTTTTAACACTCTATTTTTCAATATTAAAAAAGTTTGCTTTTCTTTATCGTTACACTCCTTAAATTAAAGTAGCGCATTGTACTCAACTGTTTACATTTTCACTCTACTTCAAGCCATTTAAACGACTGAGTAATTTGTATGAGGCTACGCATTAATTATGAAATAAAGTAGTCAAGTCTTTTAGATAATCGCAGACGTAGCATATATCATCTGCTGGACATTTGCTTAGAATATGTGTTCCACTTTTCTATTCTGCTTCGCCTGCAGTGTTTTCTTTATAGAAGTCCCAGTCTTTATGTGAGTCTTCCAATGACATAATAAGCGGCCTGTAATTCATTTTATAACCAGTGGCACACAACATTGGTCAAAAAGGATTATACGAAGATAAAACCGACTCCAAAATCTTTGTCAACATACAAAAATTTATTTCTGGAATGAGAGTTGTTTTGCAAATTTTCTCATCATTTCAAATTCTACACATTCTTGAATGCATAGTTTTAGTTGTTTACTTTCCCCATATTTTTGGAAATAAACGACATAAATTTTCTACTACGGATAAGTTATAAATAACGAATTGAAAAAGATTCAGGATAAAAATTACTCCATAAGTAGCTATTAAATAAAATATGCAGAAGTGCTACAAAATACAGAAAATTGTCAATAATGTAAGTGTCCGTGTATGTGAATGTGATTTGGGGTGATGTGACAACAAAAGTCTATTCAATGTCTAGACGTCATTATGAAAACGCAGGAAGCAGAAGTGTGAGGGAAAAGTTTTCTTTTGTTTAAATAATTTAAAGAAATTTGACATATGTACATTACTACATAAGTATGTACTCGTACAAATGTAAGTACATATGAACATTGAACATGTAATTATGTATCATTTATATTCAAAATTTTTAATGAAATGATTACGTATGTATTTATGTACAAATGAAAATCGTCGGTCTGTTTGTCTTTTTGTGTACAATACCATAGAGATATTAAAAATTTATACTCTGTGTGTAGTTAACTATGCACACATTCTTAAGAAAATTATACACACTTAAAAGCACACATGTTTACGTTTAAACTCACACAAACCCACACACACACACACACGCACAGTCGCAGTCACACATGCAAGCTATAAAATTTTCTTTATGTAGAAAACGTCATAGCGCAACTGACAAAGTAAATTTGCACAAAAAAGAAACATCACAAGTTAAATTATCACAGAGTGATTATTTGACGTTCACACCTCAGCAACTCCGTTCGTACTTCAGTCCAAAGACCGACAACGGCGACGACGTCTCAGTGTTTGGACGCGAACGAATGCGCGCGGCACTGCGCGTCGACCAGCCGCAAAAGTGACAGGTGTGTGACATTGTACCGACAAAACAAAAAAAAAATAAAAACAAAAAAAAACTGAAGAAAACTAAATGGAAAATTATTTCCAAGAAAACCACCAGAAGCAGAAAAGGCAAACATGTTGAAAAAGTAAAATTCACTCGAACGAGAACAAATGGTGGTAAAATATTTGTAGAAAGAAAAACAGAAAATGTTTTTATATCGCAGTGGAAAAACTAAAACGTTTACCCAGAAAAATGTGCTCCAGTGTAGGATGAATGCAATGGGTGTGATTTTTTCACCATTTTTCTTTCTTTTAAGGTTTTTCTACGAAAGACCGACCGCGTAGAAAAACCTTAAAAGAAAGAAAAATGGTCGAGGAAGAGCAAAAAGCTGCAAGCCTTTTGTAATACTGGCATGAGGAAGCCCTGCTGGTTAAGCAAAGGATTTTGCTTATTTTTTTTTCTGTGTATACGAACATTTCAATTAGAACAAAAAATTCTGTTTTCTCTCGATATGCCTTCGTTGAAACAGAATGCAGAATGGAAGGAAAATTGCAAATAAGTACGCAGAGTATTATTATTTCAATAAAAATTCTGCAAATATAATTTTTATAAAAAACACAAAACAAAAAAACGAGTTGAATGAATTTATTTTATTAAAAATGTGTAAATAAGAAAATCTAGAAATTCAGAGAAAATTGCGGAGAATATGTTTTTATAAGAAAATATGTATTGTAATATAGTTAAGGCGCCTCAAGAAAACAAACGTGTTGCCATTTCCTCCTAAAAACTAGCAGCTGTTGATTTTATGATGATTTCTAAAGTATCTTAACTCTAACTACAACAGTTTGAAAACTGGATAATTTCGAAAAAAAAGCTTATAAAAATCGTCTGATTGGCAAATTCGAAATTAGATAAAAATTTTTCGTATTCTTCTTTTAATGGCACAACAGCCCACGGAGGGCCTAGGCCGAGCTTTTCGCATCCACCCATATTGTGCGTGTTATATTTGTACATGAATGGAAGCGACCTACAGTTTTATGCCGAATCCGAACGACGAATTGGAAAGCTTTTCATAGAAAATTTTGACTCTTGTAGGTTTGGCTTTGTCTGTCAAGAGGTGGTGCCGTGTGGAAAAATAGTTGTTTTTAATTTTTGTTTATTTTGCCTGTGCCGCGTAAAAATACTACTCCACAGCGACCACAAAATTAAAAATTCATTCTAAATTAATGAAACACATTCGCTAAATTAAAAATTTGCAAATTAATGAAAAACTCCATTAAATCAATGAAACCATCATTATGTTAATGAATTTGTACATTATGTAAGATTTGTGAACGCACATTAAAAAAAATTCATTAATATTAAGTCATAACAAGTTTAAGCAAATGAATCTAATAAATAAATTTAAATGGATTCGTTCGTTAATCATGATGATGATTAACACATTCACTGATTTTTGCCCAACAACCGTTGGCAGAATAATTGCTCTTGATATTTTCGTTCTTCAGTAGTTCATGCGACCTCGATAGTCTAGTGGGGACTCTCATACGGGAGGCTGGTGGTTCGATCCTATTTCTCCCGATATGAAATGAATGAGTATTATAAGAAAGTGGACAAGTTCACACATTTTCTTTAGAAGTTTAAATGAACTAATTCGTTAATTTGTACATTTTCATTAATTCTATGATATTGGTCGTTTGCTGCAAGATTGTTATAACTCAAAAAACATGCATTTCGAGAAAAATGTATTTTTACTCTTCTTCTCAAGTGAAGAGTTCAAAAAATACAATACACAAAATTAAGCACTAAATATCAGTTATTTCGGTATAATCGAACTTTTTGTTTTTCAATTCATGACAATCTTGCATATATCGAAATGTCGAAGCGATTTGTTAAACAGACCTTTTTAAAAATTTTTAATGTTACTCTTAGAAAGCAGCAAAAACTTATTTTTAAGGGTCTAGCAGCTCCTTAAGGAACATAGGGAACGTATTAGTCGTGTATTTTCGGAGGGGTTTTGAAAAAGGAACATTTTGATAAAACTTTTCTTAAATTTAGAAATTTATTTTGCTTATTTCCGATAGCGTTTGAAAGCTGAAAAATTTGAATTTCCTTATTTTTTTTAATATTTTTAATTTCAATACACAAAAATTAGAGAAAATCAAACTTTGTTGTTATTTGCGTTTGAGATTAATGCCAGTATCATCGATATACCATGGTACCCTTTCTTCTCTATGTGCTGATTCGGTTCGGATTTGATGTTACGTTCAATTGCACCGATGTGGCATGAGATGTTCAAACCTTCCACTTTGTCCTTGGATAATTAAAAATAAATTAATTTGCTAAAGCCTGAACATCAGAATTTTAAAAATTTTGTTTTTAATGGATTATTATTCAGTGCCTTTACTAATTTTGGAGCCATACATCGAAAACTTATGACCTTGTTTATTATATTGCTTACATTGCTTATTGCTTCTCCTGTAAAAATTGATAAATGAGAGTTAGGACTTTAGCAAATTAAGCTAGCGATATGTACCTAAATAAATTGATCTCTTTCTGGATCCGCCTTGGATAATACTGTGATTTGATTAAAAGTAAGAAGTTCCTAGATAGGTTTGAAATCGACAGCAACAAATTAGGGAAGTCAATTTTATACAAGTTTTCTGAAATTCAATTAAAAATAATTATCAATTATAGTTTAAATGTTATCTTATTGACTATAAATGTACATCTATCACATTTTTAACGGCTACAATATCATTATCACCATTTAAAAGCCCTTAAAAGATAGCAAAATCGTATGAAATATTGCAGCTGTTGTGTTAAAAATATAGAAGAAGCTATTCCTTCTGAGTATAAATTGCCCTATAACCTCACGACGATCATCACTTTCCCAAAAAAAAAAAAAAAACATTATGCACAACAGCTAAAGCGCCCCATTTTTGAATAGAAAGCGGGCAGTTTGGACCTTTATATGATGTAATTCCCCTACTTGCAAGCTTTATAGAAACTTGGTTATATGTAAGTCTAACATATGCACCTACTTTCCACTTAGCTGCATAAAATTTCATTCTTCATTTAACTCAATTCAACAAGCGAGCACCTCAATTCATGCCAGCACTCGCACATAATGCCCGCCTCAAACATTCGCAGATTTCAAAAGAGAATTGCATTCTACTTATTTGCAATGCAATGAAATTCATTTAGATGCTTTGAAGGAACAAAAAAAAGAACGCTTCCTACATTTCTTTACCCTACTATTATTTTAGCCAATTTCTATGCAATGCAAACGCTGCAACCGCACCTCAACTATTTCACTTCTTATTACTAAGAAATGTGCTTGCAATCAGTTCTAGTTTCTTTTCTGTATACCATTTTAAAGGTGGTATTTGGTTTCCTCTGCATGTAGTATGGTGTTTATTTACCTTACCAACAAACAGACAAGCAAAAAAGAAAAAAGAAAAAATTGCCAGGCAGGCATGGTGGCTGGCTGACTCACTAGCAAAACAGATTTCTCACACTTTTCCAGTGCAATTCTTTGGGTCCTATTATCGCGTCAAACAAAAACCACCTCAAGCTGACGGTGCGGTCGGCAGCGAATGAGGGAAGAATCAGCTTTAGCGGTTTGTTAACTACGCCTAAAGCAACAACAGTCGGAAGTTGGCTGCCGTTGCCGTTGCCGCTGCCGCTGCTTCTACCTCTGCAATGTACATAGTATGTAGCACTGCGAATAGGCAGCAGTCAGCGCCTTCCTTTTGCTTCTATCTATGTACATATTTGTTGTGTTTTTTTTCTGTTCGTTTGCTGTTGCTGTATTGCTCTGCCTGTCTTCCCTAGATTTTCCCGTGAATTATCTATGAGAACGTTTGTTACTTTTGCGCGCCTTACTTTGTTTATGCATTTCTTATGTACTTACTTACTGCTTGCTGGCATTCCAGTTTTAAAGTTTTAATCGAAAATATCTTTTGTGTATTTATGTACAGATTTAGGGCAAGTTCTTGTTTTTCGACTTGACTTGTAAATTGCACAAAAGTATTTAATGTTGCGATTATACAAATATGTTGTTAAGAAAAATACTCGGGAAGCTTTCTTCATACAATCAAATTTATTATTGCATTTACGCTTGGTGCCGCCTTGGCAGAGTAACATAAAATTATTTTAACTATTCGCCGATGTATTTATTCAGTAATTGGACTCGCATTTTTCCGTTTCGGCAGAATCATAAATTGTTGACCATTTCTTGTTTTATTAATTATGAATTGAAAATGTCATGTGCAATCAGAGTTAATGCCTTTAGGAATGCTAAAGTTATTTTAACTTCAGAATAATTTTCTGAGTTGCAATTACAACAGCGCGGATAACTCATTGGATCATTGGATTTTACAGGCCGGCGAGGTTTCCATCAGTGGTAAGGATCGTAGCAACTTCAAGCATTCAATGGTATGCTATGTTAGTTTCTTCGCTGAATCCGTATTTTTCTAATTCATACGAATTTTTAGAAATATAAACTTAAAAGTTCAAAAATGTTAATATATAGGTAGAAATTGATTTCGATTATCTACATACAAAATTACAATATTTTTAAAGCATTCGTAAAAATCTGATAATAAAATACAGGTCATTTTATCTCACAAACATTTTATACCTTGTTCCCGATATTACATAAATTAGCACTACACATAGAATTAAAAACTTGTTCTTAGAAGAGACACAGATCTAAAACTAAAATTAACGTTTTTATATGTCATCCTTAGTTGTTAGTGTGATTTGGTGTATATTGGCCTTTCGACAGAATTAAATCCATTCCGATAGCTACTTACTTATACTTAGCTGGCCGTGCCGGGTATTCGCAGAGAAAAGGAACTAAAGTTTCTTTGCAGTTTACAGTTATGAGTTGAAAGAGACCGATGTTCGGTCTTGGCCGCCTCTATAAAGCTTCGCCAGTTGCATCTGCTATCCATTCCGATAAGTTTAGTACATTTTTTTGCTCCCTTATGTATGTATAGTGCCGCTTTTTCTCCAATATTCCCACCGTGGTTCGTCGTAGTAAGCCGTGCCGGGTACTCGCAAAGAAAAGGAACTAAAGTTTCTTTGCAGTTTACAGTTATGAGTTGAAAGAGATTTTAATTTTTGCCACTTGCTTACTGATGGACCAGAGACCAGAACACTGATTGCCATTAGTCTTGATATATCCTTTTTTAGTGGTACGAGTTATTTCAGCGTGATATTATTGCAGGGTAGACAACAACTCGTTTTCGTTGTATCCTATGATCCCGGTGTCCGGGGGGACCCATATTGGAGCAATCTCTGCTGTCGAACTAGATCCTGCAGAGTTTGCATGCTCTCTTTGACTATATTAACATATGAAACATATGATCTGTTTCCAGCAATCTGCACGCCTCTGAAATAACTAGTATTTCCTTCGGAAATACATACACTGTTGGGGAAAGAAAAAAACACCTTGCCTGGTTGTCTTCCGAAGTGCAAGTGCCCCTTTATTTTATGTACATATGTATATTCACATTACAAGATATATATAGAATTCGAGAATAGGCAAATTGTGATAATCCGTTATAATATTCAAAGCTTTCGATAAGTATGGATAGATTAGTGCTGAAGAAATTAATAATAATTGTATTTAAGTATTCGGTACAATTTATGAGTCTTATGATATACTAAATGTTTTGAGTTATAATTAAAAACAACTGTTTACAAAATTTATATTATATAGTTATTCTGCCCGAACATGCACTATCTGAATTACAGAGGCGAACAGATCGATTAATGCCTAGTCTCTCCGAGGAAATTCCTCTCTTTTTTGCTGGAAATTAGTCGCCTGTACCATGACTGAATGTTCTTTCTTTCCAGCATCGAGTTTCTCACAAATTTAATCCTCATGATTGTCTTGGAGTATGACTGAATGGTTCCTGTTGTTCCGACGCATGCTGATCATTGTATGCCTTCTAATTATGATATGGTATAGTTGTTGCTGTGGCCTCTCCACCACATCCTGCTCCGGTACTTTAAGATTTTGTAGGAGGTATTCACTAAGTTAGTTTTGGCTGAAAGCCCCATTTTCTTTACGTTTGAAAACATGGAATATACATGCTTGTTTTCATCACCCAATGCTCCGTGCTCATTTACCAATTCAGCTTAGATTCTATGATAAGTTCTAAGTATCTGGCAATGATACAGAGAGTCAATGTTTGTCTTTTGAGTTGACAACAGACATATTCTCGGTTATATTAATATAATTAATATTTTGAGGAAATGTGTTTTTATACTTACGTTTCCACTAGGTTAGTTTTACCTGGAGGCCCCACTTCTTGCCAAGCGTACGTCTCGTTTATTTACCCGATGTTCCGTATTCTGTCACCAATTCAACTTAGAATATATAATAACTCCTAAGTACCTGGCGTTGATAGATGGAGCCGACATGAGCCCACTGCAAGAACTTTTCACTTTCACTTAAAGCTTGACAAAACCTTTTCCACAAGTCGCATTTACCCAGTTGGAAATTATATTGTCGTTTATACATACATACATATGGTACGTTCTTGAACGACTGACTCTGACTGATTGGAGCGAATCTCGCTTTTGTTATTAGATACTAAAAATTAATTTATTGTAACTCTGTAATCAAAGCAGGAGATAGTGGAAGCGAAAGAGTGACATTGGTTTTAGGTTTTAATTCACAACCAACGATATTATCTTGTTTTGCACCCAAACCTCATCCACTACCACTCTCGGATCGACTAGTAATTGATTGTACTAACGATGTAGTCATCAATCATGCATTATAGATAAATAATTTTCACAAAAAAAAAAAACGATTTATTGCTGACAAGTTAGAATATAATAACCGACAAATGATTGTTGAAGCTGTAGATACTTAGATACATTTTCAAAATATTTTATTATTTGTATTAATTTGATAAGTTCTGCCATAAAGATAGTTTCCATTTTTGAGTGCATCATTAATTGGAATTATAAAGCTAAGCTTCATTTATAAGAATGACTAATTGAATGCCTTGAAAAATGAACGAAAAAGCACATAAGCAAGTAAAGCTCGTCTTAATTTTATAAAACAAAATAAAAAATGCAAAAGGAATCACATCGATAATATGTACCATATGTACATATATTTATAGGTAGGTATGTATGTATTCATGTCTGAACAAAAGAATGTATCGCATGAATTCACTTCCTAATGAAGTAGAGACCAACGAGAAAAGCCGCACATTAACCGAAAAAAAATCTTCTTGAACCTTGCAAAAATATAAATAAAAATAAACAAAAAATACCAAATACTGAAAGCTGAAACTTTACGACACGTCGTCACGCTTTTTTGACATATTGTCCCTTAACTCTTTCTTTGCCAATATTATACACAATGGTGATTTTTTTTCATTTATTTTTGCTTCCAGTTTCGTTTTTCCAATGTTCCTATTGGTTTGATTATGCAAACAGCAACAACAACCGAACTACAATGACCGACGCACAATGTGACGAGTTCATATATTGATCGAACAAAAAAATAAGGAGCCATCGTAGACCTAATGGTAACTTATACACATCCTTTTTATGAGCAAAAAAGCTAATATACAAAATATTAGAAAAGTCAGACAATAAACACGCCCACATGTTAACCTTGTACAACTTTTACATTTGTTTTAAGTAAAGTTATCTAATATTACAATAAATGAGAGTAGTAAGTTGAAACGTAAGTTTGAATAGTACCCAAGAGTTAAATATGAAACTAAAATTAATTTTATAAGTTTGAATTAATATGTGACATTTAAACAGTTCATTTATATTGTCGTTTTCGTACTGAAAACCATTTATTGGATCTATGTTGGAGCGATGAGCTGTATGCCGAGATTGACATAGCGGCTTCACTGGAAGGGTCATGTTGAGCGAATGGAAGCAGGCGCACCGGCTAGAAGGGTGTTTTATTTAAGGCACGCCACGGTGAAGGAACGCACCGAAGAAAGCGCCCTAATCTCCGCTACAGGGAGCCTGACTGCGCTTGGACTTACCAACTGAAACCAGCGCGCGCATAGCAGAGGCGACTGGCGAAGTTTGATCGTGGTGGCCAACTGAACTACTTCAAACGATAATCTTTTACCTGACATATTAATTAAACAATATTTTGACTTGTTGTGTAAGTACATGCAAACGAAAACTATGTAAAGTTCTGTATTACAGAACTCTCTACTCATTTTTCTAGTATGATTAACTTGTGGAGGCACTCTGAAGTTTCTTCAGATAGCATTCCAACAATATGACTCTATCTACGAGTACATCATGTACTAGAGGTTTGTTTAGAATGGGAGGCATATAATACCATGGATATAACCGGCTTTTAAACTTAGCAGGCACTAAATTTGAAGATCCTAAGCCTCAATTCCTCAGATTTCTTATTTCATAGACTTACAAACTCTTTCTCAAACAAATTTTTTTCCTCCATTAAAACCGTTGGCTTATTTACTGCTTTTTATTTGCAACCAAGCATTAAAACACAATGAATAAGTTGATTATCTTTAGAAAAAGCAGGTGAAAGCAGCTTAATTTGACTTTAAAGTTCAGACTTTTAGAGTGCTTTCTTTATTTTATTTTCCAATAACGATAAAAATATGACGTCAAAAATACATACATACTTATATGAGCAAATTTAGAATCATCAGTTTTAAAATATTACCAAATTATACGCTATTGATATTTTTGATTCATATATCGAGTGACTGTCACGTTATCGAACTTCAAAGATGAAACACAAAATAGACTTTGTAATAAGATAGAATGAGAGCACAAAAATAGCTGACTTTGAACGCTCATAACTTTTTTGTTTATATGAATTTTACAGTAATGTTTTGGATGTAATGTAATGTTTTCTTAAAGTTTTGTCAATGACACCTCATATCACAATTTTTAATTCTTTAATATCGCTACGCGCTACACTGTGCGACACGTCAGGCAAAGTCATATGAGCAATCCTTTTATGTATGGGACTTTAATGCGATTGATGGTCGGCGTGTTTGACAGGCAAACACGGACACAGATTGATGGATTCACATTAAGAGGCACATATACAATACATAGGAACACATTTATTTTTCGCTTCTTTTTGTATGCCTTCATATTCTTCTCCATTATGAGATGGTGAACTGACTTTGGATACGATGATTACTTCGATATTGTATTCGTCGCATATTCTTCGAATTGGCAACAGTCGATTATTTTATTATATTGTTGTTAGCATGTTTTTGGCTTAAACTATACGGACTAGTATGATGAGTATGCTAGCAATGCGCTGCCAATTCGTCTTAATAAAATCAGTGACTAACGTCAAATAAAAGCTATCATTATTGAATAATTTGGAGCATTATTAAATTTGAAAATATCAGCGTAGACTTCTAAGAATTCATTTAGAAACAAACATGCCTAAGCATTGTGTTAAAATTATCCATTTAAAGGAAAGGACAAGAAACTAAATACATACTATGTATATAGAATGTCTGGCTGATTGAAATGATTATGATATTCTAAAACATGTTATCTATTCTGGCACCGGAAACTTCCAAAGCCTGAACGCTTATAATTTGCAATTAGAGGAGTAATATGTCTGATTCCTATTGAGATCATCATTTCATTCATCATACCATTGAGCGGTCAATGGTTAAACCCACAGGGAAGTAGGAGAAGAGGATGGTTAACACATAAATGGAGGAGGAAACTCGAAATAGAAAAGGAGAGAATGCAACTAAGCCGTAGTGAAAGTTTAGCTGTCGATAGATCACAATGGCCCTCAATTTCAGTAACTCATTTCCAGTTACATCGATTCACATTAAAACTATAAAATAGTCTAATGTCTTTTCAGGCTTCAACTTATACTTTTTTAAAAACTGTGATAGGACTACGTTTTCACAACTATTCTGATTTATAGTGATGGGTTTACTCTTGAGTATTTACCAAGTTGCGGGTAAATACCCATTTTTTCACCTATTTAGTTATGTACCCATGACATGGAAAATACTCGGGTATAAACCCTTCACTACTGATTTATATTTTACGCTGAGGCATGTTTTCACTTTCTTTGTAAAATAAAGCCTTAATGCCTTTTGTATATAAAATGGTTCAGGGGCTTATAAGCTAATTTTTATTAGAAAATTTTCTGGGAATATATTAAACTTTGACCTCACTCCGCTTTAGATATTTTTAAGTTTCTTCTATATAAGTATGTAAATGGGTTTTTATTCAATTTATAGGATGCTAATAGTAATAATATGTTCCAGAAAATGTTTCCCGTATCATTTTACTATAGGCCTATGAACATTAAAACGCCTTGAATTTAGTTTTAGAGTATTTTAATACCAACAATTAATAATTTAATCAGCCGTATATTTAATCTTTATTTTACAATAAAAAATACATTTTGATTTGAATAATTATTGTGAAAAAAATTGTACATCTCAAAAGTTTTACCAGGTATACAAGTATGATTTTTTAAGAAAATACACGTTCATTTAAGAAAAATGGTTATACATTAAATCTTCAAAGTAATGGTCATTGCAAGCTACATATTTTTCCCATCTCTCTGGCAAATTCTGAAAGCCTCGCCAAAAAAACTGTTCCATTTTTGAGTCAAACCAGCCAAACGAGCCATTTTCTCACATTTTCGTACGAATCGAAGTACTGCTCAGCAAGTGCGTGCCCATTGATGAAAATAAGTGAAAGTCAGATGGAGCCAAGTCTGGTGAATAAACTGCATGGGGGAGGGCTTCCCAGCTGTACGAATCTACCAATTACCGAGTCTGTTTTATTCGATGTGACGGTGCATTGTCATAAAAAAAAATCACTTTGTGTTGCTTAGCTTGATATTCTGGACGTTCACTCAGAGTTATCAAAGCACATTTCAAATCGGCCAATTGTTGTTGTTAGCGTAGACCAGTAACTGTTTCACCTGGTTTCAGAAGGTCAAACCAGATAACACCTCGCTGATCCCAGAAAACACAGAGCATTGTCTTCTTTCCGAAGCGACTTGGCTTTGCTTCCGATTTGGCCGATGCACCGGGCTTAACATATGATCCGTTACATTTGGGATTCTCGAAATATATCCATTTTTCATCGCCAGTAACAATTCGATGAAGATATGGCTTTCTTTTGTACCTGGCGAGAAACATTTCACAGGTGGTTTTTCGATTTTCTTGTTGTCTTTCAGTCAATTCATGCAGCACCCATCTTCCCACGTTCCCCATGGGTTTTAAATTTTGAGAAATGTATTTAATTGTTCAGCAAGTTATTCTTGCGTTCATCATCGAGTAAAGCTTGCAATTCGGCATCTTCAAACTTTTTCGGTGGTCTTCCACGTTCTTCGTTTCGCACATCAAAACCGCCATTTTTAAACTTATTGAACCACTCGTTTCACTGTGTTTTGCCTAGAGCGTGCTGGTCGTAAGCTTCCAACAGCAT
Source organism: Palloptera scutellata (assembly GCA_958295655.1). Classification (NCBI taxonomy): domain Eukaryota; kingdom Metazoa; phylum Arthropoda; class Insecta; order Diptera; family Pallopteridae; genus Palloptera; species Palloptera scutellata. Next base: position 65,340,933 of record OY282449.1, on the reverse strand, counting down.
TCGATGAGATTCCAAAGCAGATTTCTTCAATGATGTCCGCATATCGTAGTTTGTAGGCCTAAAATTCGACATTTTTACGAGCGAAAAAAAATGTTATTGTATGAAACTTGATTGTTTATGAACTGACAGAACTAAATGGGGGAAAATGGGTTTAACAGAGCGTATAGTTTCACCCAGCGACACAGATACGAGTATGTCATTACTGGTTTCATACATGTACCCCTGGTATTTATACTAGAACTTTGATTTCACTGCCCGAGATGGGTTCGAAATTCTCAAAAATAAAATCTTCCTTGTTATAGAAAATCCGCAAACTAATAATAAGATTCGTATCCAATCCTAAAAAATAAATCGCTAAAGAAAATCCAATGCAGAAGGTCCTAGTTCTGCGATTAAACCGTCTGTACTTCCAACTCCAAGCTAATACATATGAACTGGGAAACATGGAGTCGGAACACAAATCAAAGTTTGCGAACACCTCAGAGACTAGTGTTAACACAGAATTGGCGTTTTCGACTCTGCCCTAACCGTTACGAATACCCTTTCATTGTTTCTTCGCTGTTTTTCCCCCCGAAATAAGTAACAATTATTCATTTATGAGTGTAAGTACTCAAAATTAGTGCATTATGATATAGTATGTATATAATGTTGTTCTTTCTTTCTCTTTGCGTTATTTTCTTTACATAGTATATTCCACATAATTGCATACACAGTGTACTCGTATTCTGGGGTGCACAAAATGTTTCCCAGTTACATTTTGCTTTCGTTAATTACGTGTTACGTAAGGATCTCATAATTATCCACTTTAATTGCAGACTTCCGCTGCCTTCTGTTTTTTACATTTCGTGTAGATTGCAAGAAGAAAAAGAACATTTCACTATGTACGGCGTCTTTTGAGTAGGGCAACACGGTACAGTGCAAAGGAGTGCAATATTCCTTTATTTTTATATGCTACTATACTTACATAGAAAAGTGCCTACGTAAATGAATGTAAGTTTATTCACATGATTTCTGTAAATTGAGATTAATTTAAAATTATATGTATGTATATATGTACTTAGATATAAAATTTATTGTTATTTTACTTTTGTCAATTGTATGCGAGCCAATACCATCATTGCAGGCAGCGTTTTTGCAATTCATATTATATCACAATTTTGATGTCTTCATCGACTCCTCAGCGGTCTCAGAGTGTTAATTACCTTATTCACTTGCAAAAAGAATAAATATCTTTCTTACACTTGCACTGGCACACAAACCAAAAAAAAAAAAAAGGAAATAAGTATGTACCTTTTCCCATTTGCCCAGCTAAAGAGCCAGCTATTTGTACAAAAAAAACACACATGGTCTATGTTGCTCACACCGGATATTGCACCATAAAACTCAATTTGTTCACTTTCATGCACTGATTATGACATTTTCTATTTTTACGTTGTTTGTGACATTACCGTGAAGCAGAGAATACTTGGAAAAAACATTCATACTCGGTGTACTTTATACAATGTATGTAAACCATAAACACCGACATGGACATGGGCAGGGACAGAGAGCGCTTGAGAGTTGGTGAAACTATGCGCAAAGCGCATGCAATTTGCAATATTGTCATAGTTGCAGTCGACGGCGTAGAAGGGGGAAGAGGTCTGGAAAGTGCAAAAATGAAAATGAGCTCTTACAAACGTATTAATGGAAATGACTTACATACGTGAACATTTTCATGAATTGTGTTGTGTGTTGGAAATATTGTGCAGCCTAGTAACATGATGACTCAAATTAAGTGGAAGTTACTTTCACTGGGTTGATGTAGGTGAAATTAAGTTTCCTAATGGATTGTGTTCTCATTTACAAACGTACAATACGTTAGAAATATTTTATACATATTGATTAATTAGAGTCAAGTGAGAAATGAGAAAATCAGAGAACTGTTATGGCTTTTTAATTGTATTTATCTGCATGATTATGGACTGAGTAAAAAATTGAGGTTACTAACTTCTTTCAAAGAAAAAGATCTCATAACTACTTGGCTTATTTCTCTGATTCAACTAAAGCATTGAAATATCTTAAGTAATGTTCAGCCAAAATCAGAGCCTAGGCTATAAGTCAACAAAACTGCCGAATTTCTTGCGATGGACCTTTACATGATTATTAGAACTGCCTTGATAAGGCCAAGTGTATTAAGGTCTACCCAGTCTTTCCAAAGGAGAATAGGACGTCGATGAGGTGTTCTATCACCCTGACTATAATAAAACACCCTTCTAGCAAAAACGCCTACTTCCATTCGCTGGATTTTTATGCGCTTCACTATGTCAGTGGTCACTGTGGCGTAGTGGTAATGCGTTGGACTGCTACGCAGAGTGTCCGTGGTTCAAATCTAGGCACAAGCAAAATCAAAAAAAAAAAAAAGTAGAAAAACACATTTTTCTACACGGCACCACCTCTTGGCAGGCAATGGCAAACCTACAAAAGTAAAAATTGCTATGAAAAGCCTTTCACTTCGCCGTTCGAATTCGGCATTAAACTGTAGGTCCCTTCCATTCATGAACAAATATAACATGCACAACATGAGTGGATACGGAAAGCTCGGCCTAGGTCCTCCATGGGCTGTTGTGCCATTAAAAGTAAGTAAGTAAAGTCTATGTCAGTGTTCGGGTACAGCTTATGGTTCCATCTTATTCGATGCACGTCGTCCATGTATAGTGGACCATAGATCTTACGCAGTATCTTCCTGTCGAACGCTCCTCCTAACAGCCTCTCATCATTGATGACCAATGTCCACTTCTCTGCGCGATATATTAGTACCGGAGTAATGAGGGACTTATGGAGCGGTATGGTATACCCTTAGACTTCCGAAATACCAGTTTAAAAAATAAAAAATATTTTCAAGCAACGACCTTGATGCGTCTTTGATCACGCCTAAGCAAAATCGTCACAGCCAATCGGATGGTAAGATATCTGCCATAAAGGTTGACTGAAAAAAAAATAAGTGAATTAAGTTTTTAGTTACACTGAGCTATGATTTTCACCTTTTTTCTTGAGCTGAACTTACCTAATTTTAGCTCAATCTTACCTCTTCAATCGGGGTTTAGACCTAGGCATAGTTGCTCTACAGCTAGGTATGGTGGAAATATTGGATGATGTGAGAATATCTTTTGATTACAATCAAGTTACTTTACTATGTCTTTTGGATTTCTCGAAAGCATTTGATAGGGTGAGTCATTCATTGCTGTGTGAGAAACTAAAAACATATTTTGGTTTCAATATTAATGCAGAAATAGCTACATAATAGGTAGGTTACAATGGGTTAAGAAGACTATGCTGTCTCGCATTTCATGGCTGTCGAATCTGGTGTTCTTCTACTTTTTAGTATTATTATAAATGATATTTTTTCTACATGCAAACACTCTACTATGCATGCTTATCCTGACGATATCTAATTATATTTGTCTTATCCTACCGCGTTCGTTGATCAATTCTGTTTTAAAATTAATAAAGACTTAATGCTTCTTAGCGTATGGAGTAAAAATAAAGGACTTTCTTTGAATGTGAGCAAAACTTATGCTTTACCTATTTGTAAAAAATCGTTGTCCTGTTTGTTTTTTCCGCCTTAATGCTTATATTGATTGGTACGTCCAAGTTACTTAGAATATGTAAGTAAAATGGTTAACCTTGATTTCCATGTGAATTCATCTCTAATTGGTGTTGACCATGTGAATAGTGTTGGGAAAAAAGTTTTTCTAACCTTACGTAGACTTAGAATGACCGGTGGATGCTTACCTCTTGAAACTAAGATAAGATTGGTAATGCAATTAATTCTACCTATAGTCTCATAAGCTGAACTTGTATATTGCAAATTGGACTCGCAGTCACTACATAAGCTTGACGTGGTGTTTAATAATGTTACTATGATCATATCTCGAACCTCAGAAGCATGTTACTTGGGTGTACTATCTGTATGTACTTGCTTAACTTATTGTGACTAGGACTCCTCAGAAGTTATTTGACAAATTAAAATTCAGTCATTCCGTTAGAATTAGTTGCCTGGGTCCCCCAAAATTGGAATTCAATGCCTGACAATTTACGTTGTGCTTCTAATAGAAGCAGTTTCAAACTATTAATTTTTAAATATTTTATTAATCATTGATATAAACATATGAACAAAATCAGTTATCTACTAAAATCTAAAATACAATTCAATGGGCTTTAACAGCCCATGGAGGGCCTAGGCCGAGCTTTTCGCATCCACTCATGTTGTGCATGTTATATTTGTACATGAATGGAAGGGACCTACAGTTTAATGCCGAATCCGAACGGCGAAGTGAAAAGCTTTTAAGAGCAATTTTTACTCTTGTAGGGTTGCCATTGCCTGCCAAGAGGTGGTGCCGTAAAAAATTATTTTTTGGACTTTTTGGCTTTTTTTTTTTTGATTTTGCTTATGCCGAGATTCGAACCCCGGAGACTCTGCGTAGCAGTCCAACGCACTACCACTACACCACAGCGACCACCACCTGTTGTATCTTATGTATATCATATTTTGTATGCGTGAGGCATAGATAGGTTTTTAAAACGAATGGACTATTTTTTTCTAGTTCCGTGTATTCAGTCGAAAATAGTTGAAATAAATTAATATCTATGAAAAAATTGCATAAGGGGAATGCATTTTCTCCCCTACTTACTTCACTGATGTTTACCTATTACATAAAGATTTAAGCCGTTCCTTAATGAATACTAAGGGCACTCAAAGAAAACATTCAGAATACCGTTATCTCGAAAACTCGAACCAATCTGAGAAAACGATTGGTATCAATCTGAATTTCGTAGATCCGAACCAGGTAAGACCAGTCATCAAAATCTGCTGCTGAATCGGCCAGATTCATTAACAATTAACAGCTCAAGGTTCATAAGGCTCAAATTTCTGATAACTTAACTAAAGTTTATTCAAGTGTTATAGCTGGCAGGCGTTTGCTTTTCACTGATGTACAAAATTTAGCAATTACAAGCACTCGTAAGTTCCTTTGGCAGAGTGCAAGCCTTCTTACAAAAATGTACGATTTTCTTTGACGTATGAGAAAGCAATCGTCTAAGGACGTACATATGGTAAATATCAGTAAAATACATATTTTATTGGCCTTAGCAGTAAAGCATTACCTAAACGAAAGGAACACTGAGCAAAAAAAGTGCAAATACATATGAAAAGACTGTGCTCATTGAAATTATAACTAAACAAATTGTGTGTGTGTGTGTGTGTGTGTGTGTGTGTGTGTGTGTGTGTGTGTGTTTGTGTGCTTTGTTGCTGTGTATTTTTACAAAAACCAAAAAAAAAGAAGAGAAATGAAAGTACAAAAGAAATTAAATGCCCTGAGGGTATATGTACACTGGGAGAAAAGACGGCAGCACGGCATAGCACAGCAAACACAACAAAGTACGAAGTAAAATTAACAAAAAACGAGAAAAAGCGAAATCATGAAATGAAAAATGAAAAGAAAAAACATCAGCTGAGCATTTGCCTGAAACCACAAATTACTTACACAACGTCCACACACAACAGCAGCACAGAAACACACACACACATATACAGAAACACGAGCAAGTAAACAACGTTTCCGCGTTTCGAAATCAAACGCCGCCACCGCAGCCACCGCCGCCACCACCATATGTGTGCGAACTAGCGCGAATATTTTGCGAGTGAGAAAACAAGCCGGAAAATGAAAAACGGCGTAATGAAATACTCACAATAAACACGAAAAAGGCGCACTTTTCCGCTTGCAACAACAACAAACACAACAACAGCAGCAACAACAACTTCAAAGCGCAACCCCAAAATGCAAAAGTTTCATACACACACACACACACACACACACACTCATAAAACGTCCCACTCAAACCCAGCAACATATTCTCATACTGTGAGCAGTTTAAATAATTGTTTTCAGTACAACAACAACTTCAATAATAACAACAGGAGCAGCAACAAGAAAAACGAGCTACAATTTAATTTCTTCCTCGTATTGCAAATATTTCTATATACTATACATAGTATATTTTGCTCAATAGAATAAAACTTTGTAGGAAACCGACCAAAAAAAAAAAAAAAAAAATTATTTTATAAAATAAACTCATTTCTAAATATCCAACAGCTTTGCTAGGAAGACGTACGGTTTCAGAAATATGTTCGCCGGCAAATAGGGAGAGCCATTGTTAGCGTTGTGAATGGAAATTTATTTATTCCAAGATTACTGCGCAAATTAACATTTTTCTAAAAATTATAAAACTAAATAATGTGACATTTCTAAATACAACGAATGCAATCGAAGCGTACAGGAGCAACACCGCAACGCACTACATCAAACCATAAAATATTAATCCATTTCTAGTTAGTACCCAGCGTGACTTCCGCAAACCTCATTCCATTTTAATGAGTATATTTCTACACACTCACGCACACGCACAAATGGCTTTATATGGCTTTTAGAGTTTTAAGTTTAGATGGTGCTATTTTTATATTTAGCAATTTGCGAGCATCCCCGTGGGGAATTGAACAGCAACAGACCAAATAGGAAAATTACAACAAAAAAATATAAAAATACTAAATGAAATAAAAAACGATGCTCTAAACATCCTTTTCTGTATACATACTTACATACATACCAAGTAAGTAACGATGCACCATAAATGCTTTGAATGCTTTGGCAAAAGCATAATACTCGTATTTAATCTGCTAAAAAATTGCAACCCTTTATATTTTTTTTTTATTGCAAAATTGTTCTGAACTATTGGTTGCAACATACCGACGGTTTTCGGTCGCGCTATTAGCAACCCCCCAAAAATTACTGTTATTAATACACTAGACATATTCAGTGCGGGATATTTTTCTTCTACCCTCCTCAACGGTTTTGGTTGTTGTTATTGTAACACTGTGATTCACAATACTTTAGCACACACTCACACTAGTTACTCGTACATATCACAGAAAAGGGTCTCTTTGCACTTTTTTAATTTACTCCTTTTTTCCTCTTTTTTTGTGGATTTCCACAAAGTACAATTATTTTCGGTGCAAGATGTCAAAATAATCTGACAGCTTAATTATACACGCTGCCGATATTGGAATTCATACTGGCATAGTTCACGATTGCGCATGCCGCTAACGAAAAATCTCTCGATAAATTGAAAGAAGTTTACAATAATTTGTGGTTTCATGGCTGTTCGATACATTTTGTGTGTGGGTATTAGGGAAAAAGAGTAAATCAATCTTTGAGCATTTACGGGAAGATTTTGGCATATGCTTGGGGGAAGCAGAAGAGGAAGAGGAGGGAGGTTTTCATACACCTTCATCACAAAGATTTAACAATAGGTGATAAATGAACTAATAGCAGATGGTAGGTTTTCAACTATATTTCGGATTGAAAGTATAAAGTTGCGTTTACACTTTTCTAGCAAATTAGAGATCTCTAAACGTAGAGAATTTAATCCTAAGATGGAAAATTTCATTAGTTTGTCGCCATAATTTCTATAAAACATTAAAAGTTAAAAAAGTTTTAAAGCAACGTGAGATTTCAGGGGGTGTATAACTTGAAAGTGGATGCAGATCACGATTGCTTCGCTAGATGTAGCTATCATGATTAAACAACTCCACAAAGTTAACGAAGGATAAGTGATCGTCAGCAGGCGTGCGTCGACGGCAAGACTGCTACTTTAACCCTTTCGGTCTAACATCTTAATGGGATACAATAGAAAACTTCTATGTTGGATTCATGATGCATTTACGACTACAACTTTCACAAACTGAGTTACAAATATCAGCTTATAAGAATCAATAATTCGGGTGGAATAAAGAAGGAAGCATGGCATTTCATTGATATAAAGGATATTGATACAAAAGATATTGGGTAGCAAATAGTGGGGGGCTCTGAATGTTGAAGGATTGAGGCGCGTGAAAGTTTTTTGCAATAACTGAATCTAAAAAGAATAAATTTTACGTAGTTAAAGTGCCGAAATTTTACAGGGTGAGGGATTACTTTATTATACCAAGTCAAAGTTTGAAATGTTTATGTATTCCTCTACCTTGCCATTAAATAAAAATGGCAAAAAAACATGTTTTTTGACCCTATATCCGCACTTTTTACGGAAATTTGACGTGTTAGGAAATTGTGCGTGCCTTCGGATTTGTAAACCTCGTAGGATTAAATCATTACAAATGATATAATATATTCCCGAGATATGCCGTTGCCATCTATGAACCGACCGATTTGGTTGAAACAAGGAACACATTTTTGGTCTTCATAGTGATTTTAAAATTAAAATTCCTTAGAGAGCTATGGCCTGCCTGCTGAGATGTTTAAGACTGGATGCGAAGAGCTCACAAAACGCATGCATGAGCTTCTGTGCTTCTATGGCAAGTGATTGGACCCTCAGCATACTCTGCCCAATCCATAAGGAAGGTGATTCCACGATCTGCGCCAACTACCGTGGGATACGCCTTCTTACTATTGCATATAAGGTTCTATCGAGCGTACTGTACGAAAGGCTGAAGCCCATCGTCAACAAACTGATTGGACCTTATCAGTGTGGCTTCAGGCCTGGTAAATCCACCATCGACCAGATATTCACACTACGCCAAATCCTGGTAAAGACCAGAGAAAAACAGATCGACACCCACCATCTATTTGTCGATTATAAAGCCGCCTTCGACAGCACGATTAAGGATCACTTGTACGCCGCAATGTCCAAAAGCTCAAAAGCTGATTCGTCTTTGCAAAATGAGATTGACCAACACCACCAGCGCAGTTAAATTTGGGACAAACCTCTCCGCACCATTTGATACCAAATGAGGTTTCAGACAAGGTGAATCCCTATCGTGCGACTTCTTTAACCTTATGCTGGAGAAAATAATTCGAGCTGCGAATATCGACATCTCTGGCACTATCTTCTACAAGAGTGTCATGCTGCTAGCATACGCTGATGATATTGACATCATTGGCAAAAACGCTCGAGCAGTCAGTGCAGCATTCTCCAACCTGGAAAGGGAGTCTCGTCGAGTGGGTCTAGTGGTGAACGAGGACAAAATGAAATACCTTGTGTCAACATACAAAGAGTCACGGCGTCTTGGACAAAATGTCACTGTTGACAATTACACTTTTGAAGTCGTCAAGGATTTCGTATATCTAGGATCCAGCATAAACACCAACAATAATGTCAGCCTTGAGATCAAGCGGAGACTAACTCTTGCCAACAGGTGTTACTACGGTCTCAGTAGGCAATTGAGAAGTAGAACCCCCTCTCGACCGACGAAAATAACGCTCTATTAGTCCCTCATCCTTTCCGCCCTAATGTATGGCACAGAGACGTGGACATTGATCATCAATGATGAGAGACTGTTAGGAGCGTTCGAGAGGAAGATACTCTGTAAGATCTACGGTCCAGTATGCGTGGACGACGTGTGTCGAATAAGATGGAATGATGAGCTGTATGAGCTGTACGCCGACACTGACATAGTCAAGCGCATAAAACTCCAGCGGCTTCGCTGGCTGGGTCATGTTGAGCGAATGGAAGAAAGCGCTCCGGCTAGAATGGAGAGGGTGTTTTATTCGAACCACGGTGGAGGAACACGCAGAACGGGACGTCCTAATCTCCGTTGGAAAGTCCAGCTACTGGCAATAGCAGGGGCGTTTAACGAAGAGGATCCATTCTTAAATATTGTATGCTCTTTTTAATAGAAATAAAGATTATGGTTTTTGAACCTAAATAAAGAACCTCAGATTTAATAGAAAAAGTGTTAGTACAAAAATTTGACAGTTTAATTTCACTGTGTATGGGTATTATAATTTCATAAAGTCTGGCTGTAACAATTAATCCTCGAAGAGTAATAATCTTTATACTTTTAACTCTTTCACATAGAATACCTTTTTGGTTAGTTAAAGAAAAATGGACTCAAGAAAACTTATGTGTTTGATAATGACCAGGGAACGCAGTGGACCTAGAAACTGAAAAACGGGCAAAATGGAAGTATATGAAAAATAGAAACATCATATTAGTGTGGAAAATAAAAAAGGCATTTGTTAAATACTAAGAAAAAAGGAACTAAGAAATTTACAAAAGGCGCTAACCACTGAAAAAAAACAAACTATTTTTAAAATAGCAAAATAAAGCTTGTAAATATATTTGGTATCAGGAGGCTTGATGGAAATGCATACTCGTATATATTTCATCGGTCATCATGTAGGATTAAGCATAAAAAAATGAGAATTCATCTTAATGCACTCCTTGGTAGTGACATTTCACATAAGGTTTACCTCAACTAATTTGGATTTGTTGACCTCCAAAAAGAATCGAATTCAAGGCCACTCGGTAAAATTGGAATTAATTAAATGCTAGAATTAATTACTGAAACATCATACACAAGAATAAAATTAGATTTAGCCCTTGTAACATAATGTTTAAAAACCAGTGAAAAAAAATAGCATGAAAAATTGCTTAGGCTGTTGGAGAAAACGAAGATGCTGGGACAATTTTTAATAGCATTTAAATTTGTAGAAATTTTTGCATTCTGACAAGAATTTTTCCTATGAATTCCTAGGACTAATTTGGCATTATGAATCAATTTTATTTCAGAAAAAAGGTATCAATACAATTATATTCCATTAATGTAGATACTATTTCTTTGATTTAAAAAAATTAACTCTTTTTCTATGCTTACGGGCAATCCAAACTAATTTGATAAAGTTGTTCCTCGTACTTAATGTAAATATAACTTTCAACTTTCATATTCCATTTGACTAAATTTTAATGAAATAGTTATTTAGTAATTTAATTTAATTATTAAATAAATTTTTCAAATGTAAACACTCGTACCTACCTAATACCATTGAAAATGAGACCATAAAAGCAATAAGAAGCACTTAACCGTTTCTTTGGTGGCTATTAAGTATACATACATAATAATAAGGAGCAAGGTGAAAAGGAGAAAATCCAAATCCAGAACAAGAAAAATAAAAATGCGTAATTATTTCTACTGCATAAATAACAAGCTCCCACAGCAACGGAAAGGAATGGAAAAACGAAACGAAACGGAACGGAACGGAACCAAACCTGAATAATTGCGACATAAAAAGGCTTTGAAATAGAAATCAAATATTTAAAATAACCTCAGGACTGTGAAGTAAATCGCTTCTTACATTATTTTGCTACCGCATTCTTCTTCTTCTACTCGCCAGCCAGCCACTGCCAGTAACTGAAGAAAGAGTAAAGCAAAACACTGTCACTTAAGTTTGTCAATTTCTTATTCCTTTTTTTGTTTTTAATTTTTTTGTTTTTATTCTTCAAAATATTATAATTGTCCAACCAAATGGAAATAAGTCTTGCTTTATGAATCAAGTAGCGGAGGTCGTAGTGGTGGTGGCTACGGAGCTACGGAGGAAGATAATGGGTTACTAGCTCTTTTTCTTTACTTTATTTCGCTTTATGTTTTTTTCTTACAGAAATATTCATTGACTTTCTGACAATATTACCATATCGCCCCACCCGTCAGCAAGTGGTGGTCAGGTCATAAAGTTTCAATGGAAATGATTCTCATTAAAGATGCATCAGCCTAGAAAGAATTGCTGTGCTTTTTTTTAAGGTGAACTCTTAAATTTTTTACAGCAAAGCAAAACAAAATGGAAACGCACCATTTCAATTGCTGTCCTGCTTCAATGGCATCCTTTGCTGCTTCTTCAGCTGCTGCCGCCCCAACCGCAAGCACCCACTTTAAATCGTTGTTTCCTTTTCTTTTAGTTGTTGCTATGGCTGATGTCCCTGTTGTTTTTGTTTATATTCCTTGATATTTTCTTTTTGTTATCATTTCAAGGTATACTTGCGTCCGTCCATTAAAAAGAATTACCCATTTCATACCCGTATCCGTTTTGTTCGGGTTTTCCAGTTTTTGATGGCCAATGTTGATATTTGCTGCGTTTATTTTTATTTATTTTTGATGCTCTTTTATGTTTAAGCGCTTTTTAGTACTTCTTTTTTTTCTGCTTCTTTAAATTTTGTTGTTTTTGTGTTTCTATAAAATTTTAACTTTGTCGACAAAGTTTCTATTTTTGTTCGGCATCCATGTAACTGCTGATGCTCTTTATACTTGGCACACACACACGCTAACATAAATATAGATCTATGTATGTATATGGCTTCCATTTTTGTTTAGAATAACGATGAAAAAATTCATTATGAAGCAAGTGTTAATTTAAATGTTAACGTGAAAATTTATAATTAGACTGGAGTGAAAAATTAGAGCTGCAAATGAAAGGATGGCATAAATTTATATTATATTTTTGAGCTTTCCTTTCGATTGTACATAAAAAGCGGAGCAACTGTATAACACTCTGTGTTAATAGAAGGCCATGTATTAAAGCACCTTATTTATTCCTTAATCCTTGTAATTCCAAAGCCCTCTATTACCCTTCCTAGTAAAGGCCTTGCTTTTTCTAGTGAAGCCATTATAATAGGTAGGTCCCTTCCATTCAAGTACAAATATAACACGCACAACATGAGTGGATGCGAAAAAGCTCGGCCTAGGCCCTCCATGGACTGTTGTGCCATTAAAAAGTAAAAAAAAAAAAAAGCCATTATAATTAGGACATTTCTGCTAAACTAGAAATTAGAAACACCATAGATTTCAAGTCGCTACAACCGATGATCGATCTGGGCCGCTTCTATAAAGCTTCGTCAGTCGCCTCTGCTATGCGCGAGCTGGCGCCAGGCCAAATGCAGTCAAATCACCCTGTACCTGGTCTTTCCAACGGAGATTAGGACGTCCTCTTCTGCGTGTTTTTTCACCATTTCTAAAACATCCTTTTAGCCAGAGCGGTTTCTTCCATTCGCTCAACATGACCCAGCCACCGAAGCCGCTGGATTTTTATACACTTGACTATGTCAGTGGCGGCGTACAGCTCATAAAGCTCATCATAAAGTGAAAATAGAAACATATAAAATATGTTGGATAACCCACAGACAGATTATGCCAGAAAGTGTGTAAATCAGAAACCAGTCAGGAATGGGACCAGAAAGTTTTCCAAAATCCTGATAAAAAGTAGGCGAAACCTCAAACTTTTCAGGTGGCCAAGACCGATCATCGGCTGTAGTGCCAGTTAAGTAAGTAAGTAAGAAACATCAAACTAAAAATTTCATCGACTCTGATTACAACTCAGGTCAATATTACGAGGAAAATCAAAAAACCGAAAGTCAGACCAAATTTAAAGCAAAAATCAACTCAATTTCGGAAAAACAATTTCACTAGTTCCAACCAAAACTCAGAACGAATAATAGGCCACCAAATCAGTTTAAAATATAGGACCAAACTCAGATCAAATATCGGACATCAAAAATCCGATTACATTTCTATCTAACTTACTTTACTTTTAATGGCACAACAGACCATGTAGGGCCTAGGCCGAGCTTTTCGCATCCACTCATGTTGTGCGTGTTATATTTGTACATGCATGGAAGGGACCTACAGTTTAATGCCGAATTCGAACGGCGAAGTGAAAAGCTTTTCATAGCAATTTTTAATCTTGTAGGTTTGCCATACAATGTCAAGAGGTGGTCCCGTGTAGAACAATTATTTTTTCTACTTTTTTTTTTTTTTTTTTTTTTGAATTTGCTTGTGCCGAGATTCGAACCCCGGACACTCTGCGTAGCAGTCCAACGCACTACCACTACACCACAGCAACCACATTTCTATCTAAACTTTATCTAAAATTCAGACCAAGAATCGGATCACATCTTTGCCTAAACTTAATCTTAAAATCAGACCAAAAGTTAGCGTCAAATTCAGACCAATACTTAGTTTGAAATCAACTTAAGTTGAGACAAAAATACAGACGAAAAATAGGAACAAAAACGGACTGAGACTCAGTCCAGAATTCAAACTAGAAACGAAACTGAAAATGTGATCAAAAAACGTAAATAAGATAAAGGCACTATCAAAAAGTCTAAACATAGTTCCAGAACTAATCCAAAATCACTTGCTCTTTAACTTTGAAACAAACATACCATATATTAACTGACCCTGAGATTTTCGGATTATTATAGTAAAGATTCACCTTCTTAGGTGGGGCTGCATTGCGCATAGATCCTCTGGATCTGTCACTGTAGACTGTGGATTATATTGACCAAATAATATAAAAATCCCTTTAAACAATCTTTGTTTTTTTTTTAAGTACCTTCGAGAACTCTTTTCTTTCATTCTTTTAATTTACAGTTAAAAATTGTATTCATTTTGATTTTATTTCCGTTTGGCGCAGCACCAACATCAATATATTTAAAGGCCTTTCCTTTCGATTCTTAATTTTCCATACACCCTATCGCATATATTTTCAAATTTGTTTTTCCACGCAAACTTTTAAAAAAATATATAAAAATTCTTTAAAAATATAAACAATTCTATGAAGACACTTATATAAAAATGCCATTAAATGTTCAAACATACTCGTACATAGATTCAGGAAAAGTTTAAGCATTAAAAGAGTTTATGTAGTTATTTTAATGTATCTAATTTCTCCTAAAATATTTAAATACAGTATAATATTTTAGAAATGGAGAGAACTGAAATCATGAAGAAAAAAGCTTTAAAATTTTATGTACTTCTTAGCAAAACTTTGGTTTATTTATAAGGGAAAATTCTACCAGCAGCCACAAAAAAATAAATATAAACAATACATAAAAAAATCACTCAAAAAGGATAATATCAAGCCAATTAAATTGTTTTTCCCATAAAAATAAAAAGAAGTATATATAAAATTAAAAGAACGCATACACTTCATGATTTCGAAAGATAAAAAGAGTATGAAGAATTACTTATCTTATTCTACCACCACCAGCAAAGGCAGCACGAGAGCACTAGCAGTATCGTCCTGTCGTCCTGCACACCCCACATTCGACTCGATTGCAATTTATTGCAATCAAAGAGGATTCATCAGGACACAAAGTTAAGCGAGGCGCACTAATACCAGCCAGCCAGACTTAAACCAAAGAAATTAGTGTAAAACTAAAATCCGATTTAGAAAACAATGCCAGAAAATGTATAGTGCCAACACATACTCAAATTATATTCGTATCTATGTATGTGTGTGTGTGTGTGTAGCGAGCAGACGCCGACATTTCTGAAATGAACGAATCGAATAGAATGGAATCCTATGGGAAAATGCAACAATTCGGGGAGGGAAATCTGTATGCATGTATGTAGTCAGGAAGTAAGTACGTAACGGAAAAGCAAAACTGAAAAGGGGAATCGAGAAATACACTAAGGAAACTGCTTTGCAATTCAATGATGAGCATTTCTTACTGGCAAATTAAGCTGCGCTGCGCTAAGCTGCTGATGCTACCATTTTATCAATTGTTTCGTATCTCTATGCGAACTTTTATGACTCCCAAGGATACAGACACACACACACACACTTCCACATTACATACATAATCGTACGGTAGATATGTTCGTATGTACGTGTGTATTTATTTATTTTTTATACATTTCCACCGCATTTTTAAATGCTCACTGACATACCACATACATAAGCACATCTATTTACTATAATAAGAAAACAGTTGAAAGCAACGCATTTGTTTGGTAGTTGAAAAAAATTAGTTTGATGATGGAATTATTTCTAGAGAACAACACTCTAGGGATCGCTAATTCGATTATAAGGATTATTTACAGCGAGAATAGAAGAAAAAATGGAGCAAATTGAATCAACAGCCATCAGTGAAGCAGAAGTAAAGCTTACTCAGCAATTGAAATCATTATTTTTTGTATAAGTACGAAAATTTTTTTTTGTTTTTAAATATCTATATAATATAATTTGTATATAAATTATATATTAAAAAATATTACTTATATTAGTAACTTTTATAGATTATTGAAAACACAAAGAAATACCTTTAGGCAAGTTCACCGATGAGGAATCGTGGCTGGTTCCGAAACGATCGTCTGATATGCCTCTTGTTATTCTCTCTATGGCAAAAATGTCCATAGTAGCCTACTAAATTCATAACTGTTCACCCTGTACATACATAGAATATACTCTAATCGATGAACTTGCTAGAAAATTCGTAAAAATAATTTTCCAAAATTTAGAATAAAAAAAAATTTATAGTGAAAAGTTGTATCACATTTCGACTTGGAGAAGGAATTCTGGTCGCTGTGGCGTAGTGGTAGTGCATTGGACTACTACGCAGAGTGCCCGAGGGTACAATCTCGGCACAGGCAAAATTAAAAAGTAGAAAACAAAATTTTTCTACACGTCACCACCTCTTGGCAGGCAATGGCAAACCTACAAGAGTAAAAATTGCGGTCAAAAAAGCTTTTCACTTCGCCGTTCGGATTCGTCAAAAAACTGGGACCTACAGTTTTATGACGAATCCGAACGAATCCGAATTCCATTCATGTAAAAATATAACACGCACAACATGAGTGGATGCGAAAAGCTCGGCCTAGGCCCTACATGGTCTGTTGTGCCATTAAAAGTAAGTAAAGTAAGAAGGCAAATATAAGGCTTGAATTTGGTGGAATACCTCGAGGTTAGAAATTGTATCTAAGTATCTGCATAAGCTAATTATGACGAGAAGTCCAAGATATCTATTTGATAAACTACAGGTCCAATCGAGTAGGTTCCTTGATTCTTCCCAACGTATTGAAAGTTGCCTCAAGCCTCTTTTTCGTTCACACCATTAAATAGTCTTCGGAATTCTTTACCTAATCATTAACGTTGTCATTAACGCGCTCAATATTTCAATATTACTCTAACCAATAATACCTAGAATAAAAAATAATTAACCAATTGCCTGATCTATAATTAAATAATAGCTGACTCTTAAACTTCTTTAAAAGCTGATAGTTAAAATAAGTTCAGATAAATCTGAAATAGTAGTCAACGCTTTCTGTGGTATATCGCAAGGTAACCATTGTGGTCCATTTCTTTTCTTAATTTTTATTACTGGCTTGCCTTGCAGTACTTACTTAAAGTGCTTAATGTTTACCGATGACGTAAACATTTTTTTTTTTTAAATAACTTATTTGACTGATTGCTCAAAGCTTTAGCAGGATTTATTTTAATTTCTTAATTAAGGCTCGTTGAATAATTTACGTTTAAATGTTGACAAATGCTGTGTTGTTTCGCATACAAGAAATGATTCATCAGTTCTATTTAAGTACTTATACCATAAATGGCCAGATATTGTCACGTTAACAAGAAATTGAAGACTTAGAGGGGTGATATTTAATACTAAATTAAGTTTTGCAAATCACTTTGATATTACATCAAAAGTACATTCTATGTTTGGGTTTATTAAGACAAATACTCAGAACTTTAGAGACCCTCTTGCCATTAAAGCACTATACGTGTCCTTAGTTTGAAGTTATCGAGAATATTGTTCTTTTTTCTGGAATCCTGTTTATAATGTGCACTCATATCGCATCGAAAGAGTTCAAAGATTATGCGCTAAATACGCCCTTCGAAAAATGCATTGGCCTGATGGTATTCCATTTTACATTGCCAGACGTACATAAACTCGCTCGGCTTACAGTCTCTGCATGATAGAAGAATTTATTGGTCACTCTTGTTGTCTAATTTATTTGTTATTTATGTTCCCAACAGAAGCTTAAGATTCAATCGTATGTTTGAGTAGTCCACTCACAGAACCAATTATGCCTTAACCCTCTAATTTCCCAATTTTTTATATTAATAAATCTCGTTAAGGAAGTTTCTGAGAGAGTTAAAATAGGGTCGGTATAAAAACATGAAATATTAAATTTTTCATAACAAGCTACTTTACATTCAAACGTCTTACCTAGTTGAAAGAAACAGTACCTATACTCACTTACGAGTATATCGATAGTACAACCTATTACAATAACCTCATTTACTTGGCCGTGAAATCTCCATCAACATATCTATGACTATGCAATCTTCAAATGTATGTCTTTGGAGGAATTAATCAATATATTTAAAAAAAAAATCATCTATTAATTGTCAGAAAAATCAACAAATAGAGCCTGGAAAAACATTGACAACTATCGATTAATATCGATTGTTCGTGCACATCTAGAAGTATCGATAGTTTATAGTATTACCGATGTTATTAACGGTGTTACAGTGATTGCACTGTTAGTGTCAAGCACAGAGCACATGAGCATACATTGAAAGCCGACGTCGACGTCTCTTCTCAATTGGTGTCGACGTCTGTGCTCAGCTGTATGGAAGTTGAAATTACCGATGGTTGTCGATGTTTATTGATAGATTTGCAAAAAAAAACATCAATAAGTATCGATAGGGTGTTATTACTAGGTATTATTTTTGACTCCAAACTCAGCTGGAAACTTAATACAAAGCACAGAGTAAAGAATGCGAGTATAAGTAGCACTCGATACGTGCAAGAGAATGCTGGGTAAGAAATGTTGTCTTCAATCAAAAATATCATTGTGGTCATACGCAGTCATTGTACGGCCAATTCTGACATAGCGACTCTGGTCTGGTGGCCGATTTTAACTATGAAGTATAACCAAACTAAACTGAGTAGAATACAAAGATCAGCTTGTATCCTCGTTACGGAGTACTTAGCACTAGTCCAGCTGAGGCTTTTTACTGGCTCACTCACTTACTACCAATAGATAAAATCAATCGCCTCATGTAGCTCAGTCATACTTATACTAAGAAGTACGGCCACAGCAAGATACTCCTACACCGTTCATTGATACATAGCATCAACACTGACTACAGGAACAGTCTGGTCGCTGTAGCGTAGTGGACTGTTAACCAGAATATCCGGAATTCGGATCTCGGCATAGGCGAATCATCATCTTTTGCCAAGCAATGTCAAACCTATAAGAGTAAAAATTGGTTATGAAAAGCTTTTCACATGCACAATATAAGTGGAAGCGAAAAGCTCGGATTTGGCGCTATATGGGGTCATAGTCGAAAGTGATAAAAAAAAATAACAAAATCATTGTGGTAAAGGCATAACACTTGCCACAATGGCTATCTATCCCTTTATCGGTGTCCTGTGATTGCATTCCCTCCGTCTTCCTCCCACCTATCAATCTTCCTTCCAATCACCCCAATTCTCTGCATTTAAACCCTGTACACCCAATACACCCTGTGTGTTGAAAATATAAAAAAAAAACAGATAAGACTTTTCTGTATTCTCCCCATCCAGAGCGGATTGGAGGAAAAATAGGGTGATTAGGTCTTTGACGTGGAGCTCTACACCAACGGTTCCAAAATGGGTAGCGGTGTAGGTGCAGGCGTCTACTCAGAGTCCCTCCAACTATCCTCATCCATACGCTTCTCCAACGAAGCCAGTGCATTCCAGGCTGAATTAGTTGCAATAAAGGAGGCGTAGGGATCACTTTATGACATCAGGAATAACGGGGACAAGATAGCTTATCTGTACAGACAGTCAAGCTGCTATTAAAGTCTTTTTATTTTTTTTTAATGACACAACAGCCTGTGGAGGGCCTAGGCCGAGCTTTTCGCATCCACTCCTACAGCTTCATGCCGAATCCGAACGGCGAAGTGAAAAGCTTTTCATATGCAATTTTTACTCTTGTAGGATTGCCATTGCCAGCCGAGAGGTGGTGCCGTGTAGAAATTTATCTTTTCTACTTTTTGATTTTGCCTGTACCGAGATTCGAACCCCGGACACTCTGCGTAACAATCCAACGCACTACCACTACGCTACAGCTATGAAAGTCGTATATTCTTCCATTATAAATTCCAAATTAGTTCTGCAATGCAGGGATGATCTCGCTCTACTTGGTCAAGAGTTAGAAATTACTCTAATAATGATTTCCAGGCCATTGGAACAAGGGTAATGAGAGAGCAGACAAATCTGTTCCGAATATCTCACAAATCTGTGGGTCTCACAGCCCACTGGAAGATGGGAAAACATGAAATTGTTTGGCAAACCATTCCCCCAACATAGTATTAATGATATCTCAGAAATCGAGATAAAAGCCTACTTCTATACTTGAACTTCACAAAGTTGACAATAGACTCTTAGACTTTCCTATGCAGAGATTTACACTACTTACGACTTCGCCTTTACCAAAAAACAATTAAGTAACAACAAATGAGAAATGTTGTATTAAAACGGTGCTTGGCACTAATTATGTTTTTCAGATGACACACCCACTCAAACAAGAGTCTTTCTTTTGAAGACTAGAAGACTCTCTTAGTTCTACTAAAGCAAGGTCCTGTAAGAATATGGTTCTCTTATAATCTCACTAAAAATTTTTAGATCATAGCCGTGGTATATGAGGAATTTCTAAATTTTTCTCCGCCGAGATACAACATTTAGCCTTCAAATTCAGTTTATTATTTTTTAAAGGCCCATTTTGCTTCAGATAATCTTAAAGTTGTAACTTAATACCGACTTACGTACGCATGTAAATATTGGTGCACATCATCACTAGAGGGTCGAAGAGAAGGCCGTGGTCTAAAATAAGCAGAAAACTTCAACTTCTCATTACCAAATAATCTTCACATTCAAACGGTTGCTGCGGCCGTTAGTGGAAAATGGAAATTGTAAACTTACAACTTTTATGCATTACATACAAGATACACAATTAACTGAAACAGTTAAATAAACGGATGACTCAGTCAATCTGCCAGTCTCCAGTGGAACACTTTTGGAACCTTTTACTCACATACAAACACATATGCACATACTAGTACGTTTGTATGAGTTTATACACACACATATAGGCTCATATGGACGGACAAACGATGTATAGAGTATACTCATTCAAGCTGTCGGGCAGCAAACACATTACCATAAAATTAATTTCGACGGCATTTTACCGGTTTGTCAGTTGTCACCTTTTGATTTCAACCAAACAACAAACTGTTCTTCTTGTTGTTTGCGTTGTTGTTGTAATTGTTGTTATTGCTGTGACCGAAATTAAGCGGCAGAAGTGAATATGTATGAGGCAGTGATATGCGAATTCCCGGAATTGTTTAAGAGCACTTTAGTGTCGAAATGGTCGGAGGTACGCAAAACAAAACAAAAAAAGTAAAAGATCAACTCAAATTCACACAATTTATACATTTTGAGAGCGGTATTTATTTGGGTATATGTGTGTGTGTGTGTGTGTGAACTTGAGTGTTTAAGTAAACAATTATCACGCTGCTGAATTTATGAAGTAAATTCAAAATAATGTTATTGCTTCTATTGAAGACAGCCAGACAGATGAAGCAATGGATGACGATTATGGGCCGATGGGACAAAAGCGCAATCAACTTTCAGTTTAAGTTATTATTATTGCGATTATTGGCGTATATTGATGACGGAACCGCAATCAATGTGATAATTTAATATTCACATGTTCATTTTTATTATTAACACTAATATTTAAGAGTCTTTTTCTAAAAGTTGAAACGGAAATTCCAAAGCAGCTGACGAATTCGAATTGTATTATAAATAAAATATTAACCAAAATAGAAAAAGAGATAAAATAATCTGCGAATTGAAAATATTAATTTTTAAAGTAAATTATTACATTTTTAACCTTTGCTTTACCAAAGATTTTTGTATAGGTTGTTTACCACCAGTATGCGTGCACGACATGTATCGAATAAGATGGAACGATGTTCTGTATGAGCTGTACGCCGGCACAGACATAGTCAAGCGTATAAAAATCCTGGCTGGGTCATGTTGAGCGAATGGGAGAAAGCGCTCCGGCTAGAATGGTGTTTTATTCGAACCACGGTGGAGGAAAACGCAGAAGGGGACGTCCTAATCTCCATTGGAAAGACCAGGTGCAGGGCAACTTGCACTTGGCCTTATCAACTGGCGCCAGCGCGCGTATAGCAGAGGCGACTGGCGAAGCTTTGTAGAGCCGGCCAAGACCGATCATCGGTTGTAGTGCCAGTTAAGTAAGTAAGTAAGTTGTTCACCAATACCCACCCGGGTGACCCAGATGAATTTTGTAGATAAATGCGCCTGGTGCTAAGGCTTAAAGGAGAACGATGTACTTGTTTGCGCTGAAAACACACACTTCCATTGGTCAAAGAACTGGTAAATTTTAATAAGACATGGAAGATGGCAAAGATCTTGCAAGTCTGAGGTCACCCGGGTGGATATTGGTAAGCGGAAGTTTAAACGGAGTATCATTTTCGATTTTTACCAAGTTTTGCCATATGATTTTCAGTGTTAAAATATTTGTTCTAAGTACATCCAATATGTACAATTTTTTGTTGTTTTAATTTTTCGTTACGACAAAATCCCTGACTTTGTTAAAATCGTGTTTGTGTACTGTGCATGTACAACATGATGTCAATTTTGTTTCTGTTGTGTATTTCTTTTTTTGTTTGTCATTTTCAAATTTACGCGCCTGCCACAACAAAACATTGTTCAATACATTATTGTTGCCTGCCACAACCGATTTTATGGTGGTGGGGAGGGATGATGATGATGATGGTGGTTTTGATAGTGGTGAGGTGGAGGTGGCAGGACAGTGACAAAACCGACTCGATGGTGGTTGGGGATAATGCTGATGGAGCTCAGTTTCAACACTTACTCGTAGCTGAAGTGAAACATCAATTGTTTACAGCAGCACCGTTTGTTGCTGTAGATGTTGTTGTTGTTGTTGTTGATATTGTTTTGCCCTAATCCGGTAACATTGTAACTCAGTCGACATGCGACCATTAACAAAACATGTACATAGTACACACACACACACACACATATATATATATATATACACCCATACATGAATAGCCACATATACTTACATATGCATCCATACATATTTCGACTTAACATGAAGTATTCACCAATCAGCTTAGACGAGAAAATGCAATTCACTCACAATCACAAAAATTTCGAGAGCAAATATCAAAACAAATTTGATTACATATACGAGGTGTGATCAAAAAATAACCGTTATTTTCAAATTTCGTGAGTTACGTATGTTCGATTTTCGCATTTTTTTTTGCTGTTATGTTGGTACACATGTCTGTTATATATGTTGGCAATACCAACCATTTTGGATTGTCAGTTTGTTTTTGACACATAAAAAGGTTAGTCGTGTTTTGGTGTGCTCTTCGTTTTTTTATATTCGTAAAAATGGATCAAAGAAACTGTATTCAGTTTTGTGTAAAAAATGAAATTAAATGCGCAAGGACATTTGAAATGTTGACTGTGGCCTTTGGCGAGTCTACTATGAGCAGAACACAAGTTCAATTGTGGTATAAGGAAGGCCGGGAAGATGTCAATGACGATGCTCGTCCTGGTCGCCCGAGCACGTCAACAACCAATGAAAAAATTTACGCAGTGAAGAAAATGATTTTGGATAATCGTCGAATCACTATCAGAGAGGTTGCTGATGATGTTGGCATATTGTTCGGCTCATGCCAAGCAATTTTTACGGATGTTTTAGGCATGAAACGTGCGGCAGCAAAGATTGTTCCAAAATTGCAAGCAAAAACAACGTCGCGTAAGTTTTTGGCCAAAAACAAAACCGTTATCATGCCTCAACCACCATATTCACCGGACTTGGCCCCCGCTGACTTTTTCCTCTTCCCAAAACTGAAGACACCGATGAAAGGAAAGCGTTTTGCTACGATTGAGGAGATAAAAGAAATTTCGAAACAAGAGCTGTTGGCGATACCAAAAAGCGCGTTTCAGAAGTGTTTCGAGGATTGAAAAAAACGCTGGCATAAGTGTATTATATCTGAGGGGGATTACTTTGAAGGGGACAAGATAGTTGTTGATGAATAAATAAATGAAACTAACGGTTATTTTTTGATCATATCTCGTATGTACCCTGTAGGGCCTAATCAATCTAGTCCATTAAAATTACTAGTTTTTCACCATGCACCATGCTGCGCTTGTTAAGTCTACTTATATTTATTCAAAAGTTCGTGAAAATTATACTATTTTGGTTTGTGGTGACTTCAACCTACCACATTTTTATTGGAATTTGTGTGACGATACTCAAAATGTAGTACCATGTGCGACCCGCGAATATTGTAATGAGTTTTTGGATTTACTTTCGCAGTTATGTTTCTTTCAATTAAATAGTTCAATAAACAAAAAAGGTTAAATTCTGGACTTGATTTATGTTAATGATGCATCCAAAATATCACGGTCTCCTTAGCCGTTTTCCGAACCAGAAGAACCTTATCACCCTACACTTATTTTGAACTTTGAATTAAATAATATCAAGCATCAAACCGAAAATTTACGTACATCATTCCTTCCGGCACAAATTCTGGTTTAAAAATACAAATTATTTAAAATTGATCAAAGTTTTGTCATACTGGCGAATGGCCTTCGAGTTTTGTTGACGTCGACAAAAGTGCACAGGATATTAACAGTATTCTATATGATGGTTTTAAATTATGCGTTCCTATACAAGAGCTGGTTTGGTTTAACAAGGAATTAGAAATAACGAAAAATTTAAGTCTCGCTTTTTCAAAGTGGTTAAAAGATCTGGTGATTAAGCTGACTATGTACTTATTATTCGTTATTCATTATTTCGACATGAATACCAAGAACTTAGTAAGAAATGTTACCGAAATTATATTGAGAAAGTCAAAACTAACATTCATATTGAGGCTAAGGCTTTTTATGAGTGATAATTTTTATTCCTTCTTTTAAAGGCACAACAGCCCATGGTGGGCCTAGGCCGAGATTTTCGCATCCATTCATATTGTTATATTTGTAAATGTATATACTTATGTACATGAACTCTGAGAGTCATAATAGAGCAGTCTATTGAATGGAGAACACCGGTATACCTACTTTTCGTTGACTTCAAGAAAGCCTTCGACACCATTCGACGATCTGCAATATGGGATGCCTTAAAGAGAAAAAGGGTTCACACGAAAATCATCCAGCTCTTGAAGGGTAACATCAGCACTCCATTCACATCAGCATCAGGAGTTAAGCAAGGCTGTCCACTTTCGCCTCTCCTCTTCGCCTCTGTGCTCGACGAAGTCATGCTCGAAGTCGTGTCGAAAAGTAAAGGCATTAAATGGACACTTTCTCAGGAGCTCCACGACCTAGATTACGCCGATGATATCTGTCACACAAATTTTCTGACATGCAGTACAAAATCGACCAGCTAGTTGCTGAGGCTCAAAAGGTTGGCTTAGAGATAAACATTTCGAAAACCAAAGCAATGAGAGTCAACAAAATTAGTATCATCATGGGCGGGCAAGCAGTACAATTCGTAGACAGCTTTTGTTACCTCGGCAGCGTAGTCTCAACGAATGGTGGAGCCAAAGTAGATGTGGAGAATCGGCTGCGTAAAGCTAGATCGGCGTTTGGACGATTGCAGCGCATATGGAAAAGCTCACAGATCTCAAGAAGAACGAAACTGAAGATCTTTAATGCATGCGTAAAATCTGTACCGCTCTACGGTAGCGAAGCCTGGTTAATTTCAATCTTCTCAGAAATTACAGGTATTTGTAAACAAATGTCTTCGCTTAATATGCAGGGTTTTCTGGCTGAATACCATCAGGAACGAAGAACTCTGGCGATTGACGGAGCACGGAGCACCATTGCTAAACAAATAAGATTTTGTAAATGGCGGTGGATAGGTCACACACTGCGTCCGAAAGTATCAGCAGAACTGCGTTAGACTGGAACCCTCAAGGTCACAGACGGCCTGGACGCCCGCGCAACACCTGGAAGCGGACCATTGAAAGTGAACCTAGAGCAGCTGAAGAATTGTGGAACGTTGTCAAAAGAATAGCTAACAATAGAATAAAATGGCAATGTTTTGTTGAAGCCCTATGTTCCCAAGTGGAATAACACAGGAAAAAAGCAAAAAAAAAGATATATGAACATGAATGGAAGGGACATATAGTTTTATGCCGAATCCAAACGGCGAAGTGAAAAGCTTTTCATAGGCAATTTTTACTCTTGTAGTTTTTTCATTGCCTGCCAAGAGCTGGTTACAGCACCTGCCTCTTTATGAACAACGATTAAAACTTATAAGCTTGCCAACTCTTCGGAGCTAAAGAGTTATGTTAAATGTAATGTTTCCGACTAAATTGTTGAATGGCGATGTACATTCACTGTGAACTGAGTGAATTATAGCATTTTTGATATTTCCGATTGATTCTCTCCAGTATATAAAATTAACTTTCTTAAATTTACTCAATTGCTAAACAGCTGATGATTACTAAAAATCTGCAACTGTAAAGGACACCAAATTTGGAGTTATTCTCTCCAATCAGCACGTTGTTAGTGCATTACGAAATAATGCTGAATCAGCCACCAAAACCGTGCGACATGCGAATGTGCCACTCTTGCGGTTGGGCGGATAAGTGGGTCCGTTAAACACTTGGTTAACCACTTTAATACTATTCAGTGAAAATAATGTCTTGTAATTCTAATCTACTTTAAAATATTTTTCACTTTATGGATTTTGAAATATCACAAAGCGCACTGATATATATAAAAATTTTAAATAATTTAAATAATTTGGAAAAATAAAAAAGAAATATTATTTTTTTTTCGACTTTGTTCTGCAACAAACATTTTTTAAATTTTAAATTTTTAATATACAACTGGTTGCAAAATTGAAACAGGCCAATTGACTTGTACCTAGGACAACACAATGTTAAACAAACCAGTTTGTCATGAGAAAAGACACCTACCCTACAAATCAGTTCTACATTTGCTCACGCGTGTAATTAATGGCAAGTATTAATGGATGATTGTTTGTCGCTTCTGTACTTATTTGTTCATAACATCCGTTGTATCAAAGCAAATTTAACCAAATTTTGTTTCTTATATAACTCATTTAAATGTTGTATTAACAAATAGAATAACCAAAAGTAAGGAAAAACTAAACGCCAAAAAAATTCAATGCAAAAAACCAAAAATAACTACATTCATCCAATTTTGCACGTGGGGAAAAAAAGGATTTATTACATGGCTTTAATACTTTGTCCATAACCCCTTATTTTTCCGTACACTTTTAAACGCGGTTTGGCATACTTTCCTCCTATTTCTCAATTGTGCACTTTGGAATTTTGGCCCATTCTGTCTGAACCCTGAGCCAAAGCTCTTCCATGTTTTTAGGGGCTCTTTCGTATACTGCCAACCTTTTCTTTAGAAGAGCCCTCAAATTTTTGATCGGGTTCAGATCCGGGCTTTGTGCAGGCCATTTTAACAGTCGAAAACTTTGCTCAGATAGCCAATTTTGCACGATTTTTGCTGTGTGCGTAGGGTCTCCGTCTTGCTGAAACATGACCTCGTCTTCCGGTTAAGCGCTCATGTCGACCATTTGTTTTCAAAATGGGGAGATAGTCTTCCTTCTTCATGATGCCTTCAATTTTGATCATTGGGCCAACATGCCACCAGGTGAAACACCCCCAAACCATTCGGCTACCTCCACCGTGCTTTACAATTTGTTTCACTGGATACTTTTGCAGTGCTTCTTGTGGTCGGTGCCAGTAATACTGTTTTCCATCTGATTGAAAACAGTTGATTTTTGTTTCGTTTGATCATATTACTCGTTTCCAGTCTTCAACGCTCCAAGCTTTGTAATCGTTGCAAAATTTCAACCGAGCCTTCACATTTTTGTCTGACAAAGCAGGTTTTTTTTTTTGTTTGATTGCTGACATCAGACCGATCCGTCGGAGGGCTCTACGAGCCGTCCACTGACTAACATCCTTATTTATTTGCTCTGCAGCCAATTTTGGTGTTATGGAGTCTTTACGCCGCATTAGCCGCTCCATAACGCGTGCATCTCCATCTGCGAGTAACCTTTTGCGGCATTTTTGGTTTTTAGCATTGCATTTTTTTGCGTTTAGTTTTTCCTTACTTTTGGATATTCTACTTGTTAATACAATAAATGAGTTATATAAGAAACAAAATTTGGTTGAATTTGCTTTGATACAACGGATGTTATGAACAAATAAGTACAGAAGCGACAAACATTCATCCATTAATGTTCGCCACTGTTATTGTAACAGCGACTATCTATTATTATCTATATATCAAAAAGTATGTTTCTAAGAAGCTGTGATGTCATGATGCAGAACTGTAATAAATCAAAAAACCTAAATTCTGAGAAAAATGCATCTAAACTTTTCAATTTCCATATCATTCCTTACAACTGATAACGACAATTATATTTCTCACTTAAGGAATTTATAAGATACAATTATGATTTTCTTACACAAAATAAAGCACTAAATAAAAGTTATTTTATGTAGTTTAGCTCTGAAAATTAGCTTTTTGATTTATGACAGCCTTGCAGTAAACAAGCAATATGTAGTGTTTTCTGTTTAATACATAGTAAAAGGATTTAGTTTTTATCATATCATAAAAGAATCTAACAATGTCACAAAAGTTTTGGATTTTGAAATACCTATGATATGATATGAGGTACTATCAAAAACACAGCCCGACATAACATTTCGTGAAAGGGGTTTTTTTTATATGGAATCAATACTATAGGCGAGAGAACACTTAAAACACAACCCATATTGCCCTCATATACTATAAATTATATAAAATTTTATTAATAAATGATTTTCGTACAAAATTCGTGCAAAACAAAACACTGAAGATATCGAATATATCAGATATTACAATTATTACAACGGAATATAATTGATAAAAAAAAATTTTAGATCTAATATTTTACAGATTGTTGTTTCCCGGCCTATTACTTTACTTTTAGTGGCACAACAGCCCATGGAGGGCCTAGACCGAGCTTTTCGCATCCACTCATGTTGTGTATGTTATATTTGTACATGAATGGAAGGGACCTACAGTTTCATGCCGAATCCGAACGGCGGAGCAAAAAGCTTTTCATAACATTTTTACTCTTGTAGGTTTGCCATTGCCTGCCAAGAAATGGTGCCGTGTATAAAAATTATTTTTCTACTTTTTTTGTTGTTTTATTTTGCCAGTGCCGAGATTCGAACCTCGGACATTCTGCGTAGCAGTCCAAAGCATTACCACTACGCCACAGCGACCATTGCGGCTTATTATTCATCTGAAATGTAACAGTGGGAGTCCCCCTATATCCTCTTTACAGACCTGCTTCTACATTTCTGTTTATTTTAATCTCGTGTAACAACGAATACCTTGGACCCAGGAAGTTTTTCCAGTTAATTTATTCGTTATTATATTCAACTTTACTCTTATATGTCCTGGAACCTGGATTGTGGATGGCATTATATTTTTCACCGACATTATTGACATTTATTAACCTATTTGATAATTGGCTACCTTTTTGCCAGACATCTTGCATCAACAAATGTCCATTGTCCGAGATACAGATTACATTTCTTCGGATGCAATCATATATCGCAATTTTGAAAACAAAATGTTACTTAGCCGCTGTAATTTTCTAATTATGTTTCAATCATTATTTTTGGACTGTGACTGGATTAAAGATGGTATTAATTCCGGTATAACGAGCCATATAGATTTTGCAAAATTTTAACTAATCGAAAATAAATATTTGGCATTATCTGGGGCATTCTACTAAGCATGTCAAAAGAAATTATCAAACATGGTGTCATATTATTTGAAATATGTTTTCCCTTTGCCACACAGCGGCAGTAGCAGTACAACTGAACAACTAACACAAAGCGGAGTGCATATTAAATGAGCGCCATCATCATGGTGTCAGGGAGGGATTGTGTCGCATATCAACAACAATGACAGCACTAACTGAAAAATGGACATTCGAAATATGTTGACAGTCGCACAGTTATGTTTAGCAAACGAACTGAATATGATTGATTTGTATTTGTAATATATTACATACAAACAAACCAGCAAATACAAAGTACATGTATATTTGGTAAACATGAAGAAATGCTAGGCACAGAAGGGGGATGTTATGCACGTAAGTAGTACACGCCGAATTAAACAACTCCAACCAATGCAATCATCAGGACATATCCGAGACTCGAATCAAATGTGCACCACAGTCGACTTGCACCAACTGAGACTTCAAGCAAACACCGCAGATAAGCGATGAACGAAAGCGCGACGCAGACAGACAGTCAGACTGACAGGCAAACAGACCAACACTGCTGACAAGAATCGCATGTTCATAAGCATAATCCAGGACGAATGATGATGAATGGTCTCATTTGAGAGATGCGCTGCTGACTCCAGCCACCATGGGTTCACTTGATTGTTGCGTAATGCGCGTTTAGCTTAATCCTTGATGAATGATGGTTTCACACTCGACTCATATGTCGGTATAGTAGGTACATATACCATTTTATTAAAAGATTTTTATAGCTTTTTAAAATGTTTCTTGCCATCATTTTTCATTTGCTTTTGTTTTTTTTTGTTTGTTTTTTTTTTGTTAACTTTACTGCATTATGTACATCTGATGTACATATACCGGGTGGGTAATTTAAGTTGGTACATTTAAATATCTCGTATAGAAAGTGAAAGGATTTTGAAATCTTTTTCTAAGGAAAGCTAAACTTCTGTTAAAGGAAGAAACTTTTATCTACACAAAGTACCACATATCGAACGTGAAAGGATCTTGAAAACTTTGCACAAACTATTAAACTATTCCTTCTTTTGTCTGCACAAAGTACATATATAAATTGGGGAAAATGTCAACCTGAGCCTTAGCATCAGAAGTTGAATCACTTAGCTGCTTACGGCAAGCAAAATGCATTTAAAAATAATAGCAACATTAAAAATTAGTAACAGAAATGTAACTTATGTACATAGTTTCAATAAATAACACTGTCCAACACAAAAAACCAATAACTTTTAAAAATTATTTTGGTTATTTATTATTTTAAAATATATATTGGGATTTTCTAGCGTTTAGTGACCTATAGTAAAATTATACCAGCAAAAATTTTCCCTCAACAATAAGGTAGGCTAAAAAGAAAGTTCTGAAAAGTGAGCTAAGTTTAACCAATTTTTTTCATATATCAAAATAGCTTTATTGAGGCAAATATTTTCCATTGTTATTGAACACCTCTCGCCATCTCTAGGGCAAACCCATAATACCGTCCTTCCTGGGGTTTCTGCTCGAAAAATTCGGACAAAACATTTTTGCAGTCCTCTTGGGAAGACAACTTTTCGCCATTAAGATAATTCTGCAATGAGTGAAACAAATGGTAATCCGAAGGTGAAAGGTCTGCGCTGTATGGCGCATGCATTAAAACTTCCCAGTCAAGCTCCACTTTTTCGGTACATGGTCGACCAGATTTAGGTGCGCCTCTTACATCAGAATTTCCAGAGCGGAGTGCATCAGACCATTTTCCAACTGTCCTTTCCGATAAAGTAGCTTCCCCATAATCTGCACAAATTTTCTGTGAGCCTTTGCCGTATAGTGCTTTTTGAAGAAATAAAGTAAAATATAACGAATTTTTTTCGATTCTGAACTCATTTTAGTGACGTTAAAATAGTTGAATAATGAAAAAATGTCAATGGTTCTCAGAGATGTCAACTACCTTTAGCGACAAAGAGTTGCCAAATCGGACCAGCACTTATAGAGTTATCTTACTTTAAAATTAGCTATTTCTGAACTTTCTTTTTAGCCTACCTTATATAATAAACTAAATTATTAATGGATTAAAAAGGTTCTTCACACAAGAGAACTAAGGCAGATCGAGAAAGGAAGGAAAGGAAGGTAACGGTTTATCATGTTCCAGAAAAATATTCTTCAACAAATTTTACAACAATTTACAGAT
Source organism: Palloptera scutellata (assembly GCA_958295655.1). Classification (NCBI taxonomy): domain Eukaryota; kingdom Metazoa; phylum Arthropoda; class Insecta; order Diptera; family Pallopteridae; genus Palloptera; species Palloptera scutellata. Next base: position 65,309,257 of record OY282449.1, on the reverse strand, counting down.
TCTTGATTGCTGAACATTTAAAAAAGTCTATCAGGCAAAACCAACTCAAATATATTAGACTCAAAAGAATTGTAATCTTTACCAAGCTTGAAATATAAATCAGATAAATTGTTCGAAAATGCGAGGGCACTTACTTCCTTAGCTGGCACTACAACCGATGATCGGTCTAGGCCGCCTGCCAGGACATGTATAATTTATTTTTGTCTCACAGATTTCACATTTAGAAAAATGTTGTTTTTCACAAGATAGTTTTTGTCGAACAGTGTATTTTAACAATTCGCATTCCGTTATCAAAATGGAGGATATTTTTCTCCCTAGGCATAAAATTGCTAACAATTATAGTCAGTTATTTTCTTAATGAATTTGCAGAAATTAATTTTGCCATTATGGGATATTGTGTCGATAGCGAGTGAATGAGCACGAGCGAGCGAGCTATTCTTTAATGTAACAGTTGCAGCAAGCGATAAAAGGATATCCTGCAGCAGACAGCATGTGCACGTGTTTCATGCTAGCTCACAATACACTAAAAATGCATGATTACTTCACACACACACACACACACACACACACACACACACACTCACACACACACCGAAACAAATTTGTGCCGATATGAAAACGCAACTCATGCAAACCATAACAAAAGGCCCGGGAAATAACAAATCGCGTGATTCCGTATCGCAAACGGGCAGCACAAATTGTGATATCACTAAATAAAGAAAGGAAGCAGGCAAAGGGCCAGAGTGCAAACGTTCAACCAACCGTTCTGAGTCTACGTATTGGCAAGTAATTCGCTCGAAACGTGTGACATTGGTGCTTGAGGGGGAGACTGTGCTGCCGTATAGTGCGGTGTAGTGTGAAGCATTTTGTGTGTTTAGTGCGTGTTCAATCGGAATTCTTGCTGTTATTATTGCAGAAAAAACTACCAATTCCAAGCATTACACTGCATTTAGCGAAACAATAACAAAAATTCAGCACCACATTGCATTTGGTTCGATAGCGTAAGCTGTACATAAGTAATAAGCGTTAAAAATGTTGGGAATCATGTATTATTGTTTTGCTGCATTTACGCTTACACTGTGTCCTGTGCTAATATGCTAACATCAATAAACAAACTTGCAAGCTTGTCTTACACAATCATATCCTTGCAAAAAAAAAAAAAACAATCACGAAAAAGCAACATGCAGTGCATTTTTTCATTAGTAGTAGTAGGAGGGATTCATGATGTTCCTTTGTATGTATTTCTTATTTATTGAACAGAAGTAAATTCATATTAACATTTAATTTAATTTAATTGATTCTACAGAAATGTCTTCTAGGATATGAATAATAAATTTAAAAGCCATAGAAGCATTTATGGGTTCATGTTGATCCCAAGTTCTTGCAGTTTCGTTATGATAAAAGTATATTTCTTCTGTCGTCGACTGAAGAAAGGAGAGTCTTATTCTTCTTCTTTTACTTCTTCTTCCTTAATGTCACAGAAGCCCATGGACGGCCCAGGCCGAGCTTTTCGCATCCAAATATATTTGTACATGTACATTTTATAGCGAATCCGAATGGCGAAATGAACAGCTTTTTTATGCAATTTCTACTCTTGCAGGTTTTCCATTAACTGGCCGAGATTTAAACGTAGACACTCTACGTAGCATTCCAGTACTCTACTAACTACGCCACGACGACCACAAGGACATTAATTAGCCTTTAATTACAGGGTTGTTTTCTTACATCATCTTATTGAGGATACCTGTCAGACATTACAGCTAGATAATTGCCTACAGAGAAGCATTTTTTCACTTTAATTTTGAGATGCGAGCTTTTGGAAAAAGCAGGTTAAAATTGTAACGATAAACACAGGAAATTGAAGGTTATTTCTAGAGACCCTCTGTTTGCGATATGAATGAGCCGATTAGTAAACTAAGTTGGGTGACTCCACAATCACGTCGGACGATTTATCGGAGTCCAAGTTTGAATATTTTTTTTTTTTTTTTGTTTGGTTTTCTTCACTCACTTTAAAGGACGGACTTGGTTAATTCCGTGTTTCACTGGTTGCCGAAGCTAAAAAGTAAACTAGTTAAACAATAAATTTGGAAAATTAAACAACTTAATTTATTTTTGTGTTGTAGTGGTAGTGCGTTGGACTGCTACGCAGAGTGTCAGGGGTTCGAATCTCGGCACATGCAAAATCAAAAAGTAGATACGATAATTTTTCTACCCGGCACCACCTCTTGGCAGGCAATGGTAAACTTACAAGAGTAAAAATTGCTATGAAAAACTTTTCACTTCGCCGTTCGGATTCAGCATTAAACTGTAGGTCCCTTCCATTCATGTACAAATATAACACGCACAACATGAGTGGATGCTAAAAGCTCGGCCTAGGCCCTCCATGGGCTGTTGTGCCATTAAAAGTAAAGTAAAGTAATTTATTTTTGTAGTTCACATCCTAAAAAGTTGGCTTGATTTTTTTGTTTTCGGATGTTGAATTTTGAAAATAAATATGTATGTACAGTGTCGGACAATCAAATAAGAATACCTTGCACTATAAAACTTCCATTGATTTTATTTTTTATCGGACTGCTTATGGCAAACAATTTTTATAGATAAGAAAATGGTATGTTATATACTTTATAAATTTCTAAGTGGCAACACTACATTTAAATAATCCCAAACAAAAAAGTTGAAGCGAAGCATTCGGAGGCGGACAATCTAACGAAAATCAAACGAAAAAATTTATATTTTAAAAAGAAAACTTAAATTTGTTTATAATTTGTACTGGTAAGCATTTAAATTGGTGCATTGGGGGTAATTCAAAAAATTAAATGTAAACTATTCCGTAATGTCACAGAAAAATGGGTCGAGCAAAGCACTGTAGCAAGGAGGAACGTGATTTGGTGAAAAAACTGCGAAATGAGAGACAAAGCATCCGCCAAATAGCTAAAACTATTGCAGATCCTCGACATTTGTCTACCAATCTTTATTACCTCAAAAATTTCATTGCAAGAGAGGTAGGCCCCGCAAAACTACAAGTGCAGATGATAATCGCATAAAAATGTTGGCGGCACGCGATCCATTTAAGGCAACAGCCTCAATTAGAGAGGAGACAGGGGTTCAAATTTGTGCTCGATCAGGAAGGAGACGTTTGGTGGGGAAAAAAATGTATAGGAGAACATCACGAAAAGTTACAATGTTGACACAAAGACATCGAAAGTGTCCCATATAGTTCGCTGAAGCGCACATTGAGTGGGATGGTTCAATTAATGCAAAAAAATGGCCTAACGTATTATGGACAGACGAAAGCAAGGTGAATCTTGTTGGAAGTGATGGCAAACGTTGGGTTAGACGCCCGAAAAATGCAAAATTGAGCCCAAAATATACTAGGAAGACGTTTGAGCACGGAGGTGGAAGCATCATGGTATGGGGATGCTTCTCTTGGTATGGTGTTGGCCCTCTGTATTGGATAAAAGAAATGATGGACAGATTTCTTTACGTAAACATCCTACAGGTGGTGATGCTTCCTTATGCTGAATGGGAAATGCTCCTGAAATGGCAAATGCAACAGGATAACGACCCAAAGCACACCTCAATTCTTGCGCGCGATTGGTTTTCCCATAATGGAATTCCCGTTATGACCTGGCCTGCACAAACTCCTGACCTTAATCCAATCGAGAACTTGTGGAATATGGTCAAAGAGTAGATAAGCAGTACCAGAGCTAAAAACAAAGACGGATTGTGGCAAAGCATTCAAAGAGCGTGGTATTCCATTCTCCAGGCTACTTGCGCGTCTCTGGTGGAATCAATGCCTAGAAGGTGTAAGGCGGTTTTAATTAACAAAGGCTATTCCACAAAATATTAGCATTAGTGAACAATTTGAGTCAATATTTTACAAATTTTTTTTTTAGTTGAAGTGTTCTTATTTTGTTTGTCCTTTTTAAATGTGATTTTATGTATAACTTTTAAATTTCTTTTTTTACAATGAATTGATTTTGTTTTTGTTTTAAGAAAAAATTAAACTAATGGAATAAATGAATAAAAGTAACAACCTTTTAAATTTATCATAAGCCTAGAGAAATATTTTTTTAAGATTTTTGGTTTCAGAACAAGGTGTTCTTATTTGATTGTCCGACACTGTAAGTTGTCTACATTTATAATTCAGATCAGTAGCGTATACCAAGGGAAGTTGTGAGGATAAACTTCCTCATCCCCTCCTCCATTGAAGGAACTAAATACTTAAACCTTCCGGAATTTTTTAATCTACTGATTTGAAAGTATTTTCCAAGGAAAAGCAATTTAGCCCCTACTTTTTCGTCACCTCAGAAACATTAATGCAGCATTAGAGTGACTAGTTCAAAATTAATAAACGCATGTAAGAAATCTTTTTTGGTTTCAGAGACAATGAAATTAATAACTAGCCGGAAAGCTAAGATCAATCGGTACCGAATTTTTTAAACCCCTCTGAAATAAAGTTCATTTTGCCTATTTTGTTTATTAGCCTTTCTCACGTTCATATCAAAATTTGGTTGTAATTATTTGTAGCAATAGATACTTGATATTGTCCATTAAATATATTTCACTTGTACTTGGAAGGTAGGAGTGGTTATTTCTCAATAATGACAATTTTTCAACACTTATTGTACTTTAAAAGTTATTTCAGTAAAGTGTACCGAATTTGGTTAAATTTGATGCAGATCTTCCTTAAATATTACTTTTTGAAAATATCAATTGGGCGGTGCACCAATTAACCGGATATTCCCATTGCAGAGCTAAACCTCTTCCTGCTGTATAAAGTTTAGTTGAGATTGCTTAAGTTTACAATATCGAACGATATTTTTATTGCAATTGTGCATACCAATTCAAGCTGCACGCTTAGATTTACTAAAATCTGTGAATATGGTAGTTAAAAGAAAATCCAATTTTTATTTTATACGTGAATTGGAGGAATTACAACAAAAATTTCCAGAATAAATTACATGTCATTTGTACATTTATCATATTAGTAGTAAAAGCAATTAATAGAAAAGACTGTCCACATTTAGCGGAAAGCCATAACGACACGACTCGCTCTCGAAACTGATGGAACACCTTGATACAAATAGAGTATATGCATGACTAATGGTACATGTGTTACATATATGTGGACTGGACTCCGAATAAACGCATACACATTGTAGATATGGGAAATACCCCATATCTACGAGTATTTGAACGTGTGCCTGTTTATGTGTAGTCGTGGTTGGCATATTATTAAATGAGACCAAGTAGACGCATTAAAAAAAACAAAAAAACAAAGCAAAACAAAAATTTCATTAAATATAAGAAAAGCAAGCCCACGCACAGGCACATACACATGCAAACAAAAAATTATACACACATGCAAACAAATGTGCATACACATATATAAAGTGTATATGCACGCATATTATGTAACTATGTATAATTCATTAACGATTGTACACAACAACAATTACACACAATATTTAACCAAACTCCTTTCCACAAATATGTTGCCAACGAAAATGTTAATGATTGCTTTTGCAGTCCTCACAACAACAAAATGTCCTAGCAAGTATATATGTACCTATACATATGATACATATGTACAATATGTGTGTAACAAATATGCATTAACTTAATGTCACGTTGTTATTAAAACGATACTTTTTGCTTTGCTACCCTCGCAACAGTGCCAAGTCATGCATTAGTAAAAGGTGCTACAAATGTTTATAGATTTCAAATTGTCAGACGCATCAAGCTTACAGGTGAATGAACCTTACAAATTTTTTGCGCACTTTTGTTTTTCCATTTGTAAAAAGTTTTACAGAAAACCTCGAACACACATTTCATCACACAGTCACCTTAATAAAATTTAAAAATTCTTAAATCAATCAAAAATAACTTTGTCTCTTCAAAGTTTCAAGCTCTACAATAATCGAATAAAAAATCTGTATTCAAAGGGAAATTAATGGAAAGACATTCTCTGAAGTAGAGATATTTAATTAGTGGGCATCTACCGAAAACAATTTTTCTCTTAAGATTAATTTAAAGTGACCAGGCGTACAGCATTCTAATATATTGTATTGCATTTTAATCCCATGTACATACATAATTAAATATTGAACAGCAGCTGAACGTAGAGCATTTCCTAATTTGTTGACCATTCATTTTAAAAATTTTTTGGTTACAGTGGCAATTAAAGGTTAAGTGTTTTTTTTTTTCTTTTTGCTTAGATATTTTTGATATCTAAAATTAAAAAATAAGCTTATTACTTCAAAATTTGCAATAATTTTAAGAACAATCAAATTAAAAAAAAGTAAAATAACTTTTTAAATGATTGAAAATAAGTTTTTTTTTTTGTTGTGAAAATTTGGGAGATCCCACACAAGGTTACCAACTCAAACCAAGCTCAAACCCGGAGATCATTTAGTAGGAACATAAATACTGTTACACCCATTTGATGTTATAAAATTAAAAATAATAAATTTTTTTGGACCAATTATTTAAAATATATCGATTGAAATATATTGTATACAAAAAGCAATTACTTATTCGAAATGCCCGTCTTTGGCCTTCACGCACGCCTTAAGTCGCACTGTCCAATCAACACGCACCTCGTGCATTGGAAAAGTGCTGATAGCATGAATCAAAGCAGTACTACTGTGGGCAAAAAGTAATAAGACTTTTTAATTTAAATTTCGCGCGGAAACCCATTCATCAAAATATTATTTTTTTAAGGTTGGTATGACTGTCGGTGACATCTGTGCCAAATGTCACATCAAAATAATCATTAGTGTTTAGTATACGCTTGTCTTTCTGAAGTACAAAAAGTGCATTCGGCGATTTTCACAATGAGTGAAATTATTCAACAAAGAAGTTCCATTAAATTTTGTGTGCGGAATCAAATTTCTGGTGCCGAAACGTTCAGAATGTTGCAAAAGGCCTTCGGTGATTGTATGTCGCGAGCAAGTGTTTTTGATTGGTACAAATTGTTCAAAGATGGTCGAGAACGCGTTGACGACGAACCACGTCCAGGACGGCCATCAACATCAACTGATGATCAACACGTCAATAAAATCAAGGAATTGGTGCTCGAGAATCGAGAATCGACGATTAACAGTCAGAGACCTTACTGGCATCGTTGGAATATCGGAAGGATCAGTGAAAACCATTTTAAAACATCATTTGGGCCTAAGAAGAGTGAATGCACGATTGGTTCCAAAATCACTGCATTGGTTTTAAGAGACCATTTTGCCAAAAATTCGACTGATATCGTTCCGCAACCACCCTACCATCCTATTCGCCTGACTTAGCACCGTGTGACTTTTGGCTATTTTCTAAACTCAAAAAACCGCTTCGTGGACACCGTTTTGAGTCAATTGAAGACATTAAACATGAATCGCTAAGCGCATTGAAGGCTATTCCGGAAATTGACTTTGACAACTGTTTCGAGAATTGGAAAAAACGTTGGCACAAGTGTATTGGGGCCGTGGGGGATTACTTTGAAGGGGACGAAATAAATTTGGAAGAATGAATAAAAAAATTTGAAATTATGAACAAAGTCTTACTAACTTTTGCCCACAGTAGTATTCAGAGAATCAATGCTGTGGTATATTTTGTGGCAAACCATCTCAGCTTGCAAAACGGTTTCTTGGTAAACTTTTGCCGAAGTTTTGACCTCTTGTTCGCAGAAATGTAAGTCAGTGACCCCATTGTAAGAGACACCCCACCAAACTATGACTGCAGCTGGGTGACAACCCTTTTCGACCTGTGGGATCTGTTCAGATGCTTCCTTAGATAACCGTGCATACACCTTATCATTTTGTTCGTTAAATTTTTCATGCACGGTAAAAATAAGTTCATCCGCAAACAAGATTTTTCTGTGCAACTTATCAGCGGCCTTCACCAAAAGACATTTGGATTTTTATACCCTATTTTTTCCAAAGCTGCAGTCAACAAATGTCCGGTGCGACGTTTGAAGGCACCAAGTCCCAAGTCTTTTTTAATAATCCAACTCATGGACTTTTGCGTGATATTTACCTCCTGTGGTGTAGTGGTAGTGCATTGGACTGTTACGCACAGTGTCCGGGGTTCGAATCTCGGCCCACGGCACCACCTCTTGGCAGGCAATGGCAAACCTACAAGAGTAAAAAATTGCCCTATGAAGAGCTTTTCACTTCGCCGTTCGGATTCGGCATTAAACTGTAGGTCCCTTCCATTCATGTACAAATATAACACGCACAACATGGGTGGATGCGTAAAGCTCGGCCTAGGCCCTCCATGGGCTGTTGTGCCATTAAAAGTAAAGTAAAAGTAAAGTATTCATCTCACGGGCCATGATTTTCTGTTGTCGGAGCGGATTTCACACTGAATTCTTGATTTGACGGCTTTGGTGACTTGCGGCATGCGAACTGTTCGTGGACGGCCCGACCGGTGGCGGTCTTTGATATCTCCAGTCTCCTCAAACAGTTTTATGCACCGGTAGACGAACATGCGACTAATCCCGAGTGGGCGAAGCGTTTTGAAAATATCGCCATTTTTCATTTCACACTTAAAATGTGCTAAGTATAACAGCGATACGGTTCTCATTATTTGACCACTCCATGGTGAAAGCTAACACAATTTTGAATTCCCGTTACAGACTAACGCTATAGAGGTTAGCTTCCATAAACCATGTGGTAATAACAACGTATGTTCAATTCTACTATTGGAATGGGTGCGTTCAATGTAACAGTATTTACCTACTTATTTCCTTTTTTTTGACCATTCTGGGGTGATTCTTATAGATTTATCGATGCTGGACACAGATTTTAATAATTCTCATAATCTCATATTACTGGTAAATTGAAAAGTTTCTAGCCTGACACATAGATAGCACTAGTGGAGCAGTGAATTTATGTTGAATGTATGATTTCATCTTTCGTAGGAACACGTGTAAGTTTCAAATCAATCTGACAACCTATTATTTGTTTAACAGTTGCTTGAAGTTGATGTGTCACAGTGTTTTATTTTTAAATTTTAAAATTTTAACATCGGGCCATATCTGAGTATTTATTTAAAAATCTGGACAAGAAATCCATACCGATATGGTAAATGTGTTAGGTGAATGTGCTCCTTCCTTCATATGCAATAGTAAAATTTTGAACTGCTGAATTTAAACGATTAAAGATGAACCACGCACTGGACGTCCAAAAAGTGCCTCGCCACCAGAAATCATTGAAAAAGTACATGTTACTGTTTGTTTGTGAATCCAAGTGCGACTATGTGTGAAATAGCTGATACCATAGGCACCTCAAACCGCATTTTACATGAAGAACTAAATATGAAAAGGCTGTTTGGAAAATTAGTGCCGCATACGTTAACAATTCCACAAAAACTCGATTGAAAACAAATTTTTCAGTGCAATTTGGAATGTTTTAAGCAGAATAAAACGGATTTTAGGCGTCGTTTCATAACTGTGGATGAGACTTCGATCTACCATCATGATCCTAAATTTAAGCAGCAACGATTACAGTGGATTGAAGCTGGATGTTCGGCGCCAAAGCAGCCAAAGCAAGAACGATCGGCAAAAAGGTTATGGCTGCTGTTTTCTGGGATTCAAAAATTATTTTGTTGATTGATTATCATGAGAAAGGTGGAACAATAAACTCACAATGCTATTGTAACCTTTTGGATAAACTGAATGCATTAATTCGCGAAAAAATACGTGGTTTAAAGAAGAAAAAATCAAGACAACGCACGTCCTCACACAACTGTTTTCACAATGGCTCAATTCATGGAATTAAAGTACGAATTGCTTGACCATCCTCCGTATTCACTAGATTTGGCTCCCAGCGACTCCTACCTGTTCCGAAACCCGAAACAGTTCCTTCGTGGAAAGCGTTTTTCGTCGAATGAAGAAGCTATAGCCCCCGTAAAAGCATTTTTTGCAAACCTTCCGAAATCGTACTTTTATGATGGGATAGATTTATTGGAGGAGCGCTGGGTCAAATGTATTGAACTCTTAGGAGATTATACATACTGAATAAAAAACTAAAACTCAAACCAAAATAACTGTGTTTTCATGTTTAGACTAGAAACTTCTCAAGTGACTTGTATTTTAGTCTTAAACTTTTGTTAATCAGTTAACCACATTTTTTAGAGGAAACAAGTCAAAAGATGAAAAAATTTCTTCTTTTGACAGAACTTTACTGTTCTAAACAAATTATTTAATATCCTTAAAGCGTCCGATATTTATAACAAATTTTTGAATAAATTATTGAAAATAAGATTTACCTTTTCATATTTGAGTAACTTATATGTATTAGTGAAATACAAAGATTTACAACAAAGATCACTGATAAAGGACTATGGTTGGTTCGGAAATGATCGTCTGATCAGCCTGTTCTAAATATATACATTGTGGTTATTCTCTCTATGGCAAACCTAACGTTCATTAAGCCTGTTTAATATACTAAATATGAGATTTACGTATGTCCACCATTGAAACTTAAAGAATCTGGTCACTTTAACTTAATTTAATATGAAGAGCAGTACAGAAATTATTATTCCTCAGAGCATTCTTAATAAGTATTACAATTTTTAGCTCAAGAAAAATGGCCTGCCAAAGAGTTTATGCGGCGCTTCACAGCTCCTCTGTTTCGCCAGTCCACACCGAAAAGCATATAAATGGAAGTTACTGTATGTATGAATATGAAAACCAAACATTTCTCGTTCTCCATTTTGTTTGTTTATATCCAACGAGCAGGTAATTTCAATCTGACAACTATAAACGCAAGTGATCTCTTTATTCCTTCTGATTCTCGCTATGAATAGCTAATAGCTTAGACAGGAGTATGTTTGTGCCGAAGCTGATTAAGGTAATCACTTTATTCTGCTCATGGTTCATCAAAAGTGAATCCACCTCTTTTATGACCTCATCTGCCTACAAGTTAAGCTTAATGTTTCTATGCATCGAACAACGTTTTTTCACTTATATCTCTTCACTTCTCTACTTGTGTTATTACTTCTGTGGTTGGTTCATTTCTCGAGGTAGGTGTCAGATAAATTGACAATTATTCTAAGACCCGTGTACATATCGATTTAAATACGTCATACATACTCGTATAAGTACATAACTTATATTTATGTACCGTATATGTTATAGAAGTAATGAAAGTAATAAAACTGCTGTCAACTAATAATTGTCATTTTTTTGACAACTTCATTTTGTGCATGTCAAGTAGCAATTCAGTTGCTGCTGCTGCTGCTGCTCCATTGTTGAAAACGCGCTTTCAAAATGAACTTATTCAAAAGAATGTACATATTTACAATATTGTTAGCACCACCCCGCCGATTCTCACTCACCGATTGCATGTCGTGGAGTGTAGAGTGCGAAAGTTGATTCGCTCACCCACAGTTATTATAAGTATTATCCGTTTGCTCAACTTCGTACCGCTGCCCCGTCTCACACACAGACATCGCGTGTTGCCAATTTGTCAGCATTCATTGACGACTTTACCAACAACTGTTGCCGAAGTTGTTGGCTGTTTGGCAGCATAGTTGTTGTTGCTGCTGCTGTTTGTTTGTTTGCTTGTTTGCTGTGTCGGTGTTTGTTCAGTAACCAAATTTAGACATAATTAAATGAAAATTGTTTATTTTCGGCGCACGTTCAGGACCTGGCCGCGTGTTCTCTCATGAGTATTTTGCGAATGTATGCATGCATAATGTACATATGTAGGTAGGTAGGTCGGTAGGTAGGTAGGTAGGTAGGTACAACAACATTGCAGCAGGCTTTTCAATTTGGTGAACCTTTTCCTTTTGAGCCTCCAAAACTTTGTTTACCTTATATGCTTGGCACAGAGTGAAATATGAAAGAGATCCTTATAACATAAAGGGTGGCTCGCAAATAAAAACATATGTTTAGAAAGTTTCAGTTCGATCAGAGCTCATCTTTATCTTCAGATTCTTCGAGTTCATTGCTTGATACTTCATCGCTGACATATTCGATAAAGCTTCCGTGATACTTTCATCAATATGTTGAATCACAGAGGTCATCTTCATCTATAAATTCTACTAGTTATTTGCTTGAAACTTCATCGCTGTTATATTCAATGAAGCTTCCGTGATATTTTCATCATTATTTTGAATTACAAAGAGATTGTTTAGAAATGAATTTTGTCAATCTAACATTTCGAAATAATCTCCAGCAATACTTTTTAATGCCGGTTCTTTGAATACTCGAACATCTTGCTGGACCGCAGACCGATTAATCTTAACTTTTAATACACCCTAATGTATGCGCATGCATTACCATTTATGTTTGTGTGCACACTAAAAATACCCTATGGCAAGTTGAGCACTTAAAATTAAAACAGGTTGTATACAGGTGATATCACAAACACACAATACTTAATCACAATATAATCGAAATATCAAAACTTGGGTAAAAAAATATCATCAGATAAGCTCAGAAGCTGCCAAACTTAATTTCCCCGAACACCCTATAAAATAATATACATACATATCTCTTCGCGTCAGAGGTAGGTGGGCTTGGTTGTAATCCAATTATAATGAGTTTTTCATGAAATATTTTATTTACCACCCTAAATCACTATACTAAAACTATGTTGGATTTTGTAGCAATGCATCCCTCCTTTCACTTGTTCGATATTGACAGTTTTCATGAGAATTATTCTGAAAGCTACGTCAAAGAATTAGATTAATTTTCCTTAGTATTTATTTTAAATTTTGGATAAATTTTTTTTTGTTATATTGAAGATACCACCCCCACTTCAACAATTTAGAGTAATTTTAAAACTTTACCTCTGTCTGGCTGTGTCTGTAATAACTGCGTTTTATTCGCCTATCGCTTTTATTAAGTATGTAGATATAACTAGCAGCGATAACAAATGCTGCAGAGATACTTATTTAACTGGCACTTCGCCAGTCGCCTCTGCTATGCGCGCGCTGGCGCCAGTTGATAAGGCCAAGTGCAGTCAGGTTCCTCCACCGTGGTTCGAATAAAACACCCTTCTAGCCGGAGCGCTTTCTTCCATTCGCTCAACATGACCCAGCCAGCAAAGCCGCTGGATTTTTATACGCTTGACTGTGTCAGTGTCGGCGTACAGCTCATACATCTTATCGTAACATCTTATTCGATACACGACGTCCACCCATATTGGACCGTAGATCTTACGGAGTATCTTCCTCTCGAACGCTCCTAACAGCCTCTCATCATTGATGGTCAATATCCACGTCTCTGCACCATACATTAGGACGGGAAGGATGAGGGACTTATAGAGCGTTATTTTCGTCGGTCGAGAGAGGGCTCTACTTCTCAATTGCCTACTGAGCCCGTAGTAACACCTGTTGGCAAGAGTTAGTCTCCGCTTGATCTCAAGGCTGACATTATTGTTGGTGTTTATGCTGGATCCTAGATATACGAAATCCTTGACGACTTCAAAAGTATAGTTGTCAACAGTGACATTTTGTCCAAGACGCCGTGACTCCTTGTTTGTTGACACAAGGTATTTCGTTTTGTCCTCGTTTACCACTAGACTTAGTCGACGAGACTCCCTTTCCAGGTTGGAGAATACTGCACTGACTGCTCGAGCGTTTTTGCCAATGATGTCAATATCATCAACGTATGCTAGCAGCATGACACTCTTGTGCCATGAATAAAATAGTGCCAGAGATGTCGATGTTCGCAGCTCGAATTATTTTCTCCAGCATAACGTTAAAGAAGTCACACGATATGCTGCAGAGATAATTCATAATTATAGTTGATATGTATAACTAGCATACCTGGTTTCTATAACAATTCTACAGTGAATTGCCAATAATTGAATAGGAACAACAGTTTGCCAAAAAAACATAGAAAAAATGTGTAAAATTGTCCGCCGGAGAATAGAAGTGAGCTACAAATGCAACTAAAAGTGTTCTTTGTCGCTCAAGGAGTCATGCCTATGATCATGTGCTGGAAAATCACCTCAAACTGCCAGTGCCATTGACCAGGTTTATTGTGAATTACAATATGTACAACGAAGAAGAGACCTAAGAACTTTATCGTTTTATTCGCACATGTTAAGATTTATAAGAATTATTTATTGATAAATGAGCGTGTCAATTTCCACACAACCTTGTTTTAGATATGCTTATCTCCGGAACTGTTTGGAGAAAAGTATAAAGATATAGTAATAGAAATTGGATTCACGCTATAGGAAAAATATGGATAGGATTCCGTGGCACCGCCCATATAAGTAAGTACATAGCATGCAGCTTGGTAGTACTTTTTTAATGACATTCTGTGGAAAAATATGAATTGGCTTATAGTAATGGGTATGACACCTGACATACTAGACAGATTTTTTCTCTGCGAAACCAATTTAAAACAAGACAATAAAAACTTGTATGTGAAAACGAGATATTAATGGTTCTTCTGGAAACCATCTTCTGCGATTCTTTAAATACATATTATTACATGCTTAAAACGTATTGTATTTACTAGTGTTGAAATTTCATACAGATTCTCAGTAATTTGTATTTGAAATCAGTACCTCTATAGTTTTTTATATATTCTTAAGTGATTTAGGCCCGAAATCAATTTTGTGCATGCGAATTACTAATTTTACATAACTAATTTTTTTTTTGCACGTAGTACTGCTTGATAAATTCTTTCTTACTTCTCAAACTTTGCTCTAGGAGCCCAAAACTTTTCAATAAAAAATGTAGCTTTCGTAAAACAATTTTTTTTTTGGAACGAGTTTATTGGGTTTACTGTAACTATTTCAAAAATCGCTCTTCTGTACGAAACAACTTAAGGTGTGAACGTGAAAAATTTTAGAATACTAACGTATCCATGATACGCATTTGTCAAGAGTTAGGACCCCATTATCTTCAAGTGAAAGTATCTATAAATAGTGCAGTTTTTTTCTATATTAGTCAGTTTCATCTTGGATCTACTTAACTCAACATGTCAAGCCAACAAGAACAGCGCCGCAAATTAATGCTGCACACTTACTTGACTGATAAGACGAAGTTTAGACTAAGCATTGCAACGGAAAGCAGAGCGAGTTTAGCGACGGTTTATAGCGTCATAAATAACCACAACGCGGGAAACTCCTTCTGCAGAACCGAAGTCAGGTCAGGCAGAAAAAACGGTTCAAATAAGCCATAAGTGCTGAAAAAGGTTGTTAGTGAATATCGGGCTAATCTCACGAGGTCGACTCGAGATGTTACATCGCAATCAACTGTAATGTAATATAAGCGAAGTCAAGGATCAAGCACCTTTCTGCACCAGCAGAAAGGTCGGAAGGAAAAAAAAGATTTCCGAAGACGCGTGCGCGAAAGCTGTATAACAATTATTGCGTGATTCTCGTTGCTGAGACCTACTGTAAGGCGGACTTCAACCAGTTGCCTGGGAATGCCTATTTCACAACAAAGAATACGGATGCACCACCCAGAAAATACTCTGAAGTAAAATATAGTATACAGTGGTCCCAAAAGAGGCAAATCCTCGGCCTATTGGAAAATATTGGGCTATAATGAAGCAAACCCTAAGAAAAACAGAGAAAGTTTGCAAAAATTATGTAGAATCCGAAATCGATGGAATCAAGCCTATGCAGTAGCCACCGAACGTGCTGTCCAGTCTCTAACTACTTAAGAACGTTAAGAAAAAAGTTAAACAATTTTGCAACCGCTAATGATATTGGGATCAATTTGTTAATTATAGTTTAAAAAATGCATAATAAACTGAACTTTATTTGAGTGAAATCGGACTGTTGCCGGACGATAAATACAAGAAATTATTTTATAACCACTAGAATATCGCTGTTTGTTGGTATAAATTTCAAATTTTTTGTGTAGTACTTAATAAACAGACAACTATTTGTTATGCATTCATACATATATTTTTTTTTCGCTAACCTTTCCCGTTTATTTGCAAAGTTATTCATAAATATACTTCACTTAATATTTTTCAATTTGCATCATCAAAAAGTACGGGTATATAAAAAAAAATCCCCTTGCAAATTAATTATTTAGAATGCGATAGTGCATGTAGTTAAAATATTTACGATTTTAATGGAATGTCGGTACCTACATAGTTCATACTAGCAAACGCAAGTGGAATATTTTTTTATATTTTGCATTTATTCAAATTATTTTTTTTACGAAAAATTATTCATTTCAATTGAAATGGCTCCGCTTTTTTCAAGAACGCAGGAGGGGGATTGAGCTTGAATTGCAATGTGTATGCATTTAGATTTTAACTCTAAATATATATAAGTATATGTGGCCTTTTGACAAAACAATTTATCTCTACTTAAGAGGTTTTTATTTTTCACTTTATATTTCATGTGCTTTTTTGCTTTATGTATCTCCGAACTTTTGAACTAAAAGTACTAGTCACTAATATAGATATTGGAAAAGCAAAACCGGACACAATTTAGAAGACAAGAGGAAAGCTCGAATGTAGAGGTAAGTTGTTTTGTCAAAGGGCCACAGATTGTTATCATTGCTAAATAAATAAATAAAAAATTGCGAGTATAGCCTGAAAAAAACAAACGCGAGACACAGACAAATGACGGTTGTGTTACGATAAAATTTCCAGCAAAAACTGCGGCTGAGAGACAGCGAGAAAGTAGACTTCGTCAAAAAGTGGAGGCCAAACAAAATTCAGATTCTACTATCGTGAAAAAACCCAGTAAGTGGAACGCCCTAAAGTAGTTTACTTTTTCAGAACGATTGGGTTTTGGGTTTTCAAGTTAGGTTTAGTAATCTTGTAAAAACCAGAGTCCATTGTAGATATTACAGGCGTGGTCTGATTTATGCAAACGATAAGACTTGTACAGTTCAGTTTGGTGATTCTCTGATCCCAGGTGTGCTACATCTGGATTAACTTCATTTTGAACTTTTGCATTTCCAATGCTTGCAACACCCTCTGCATCATCTCCAACAAAATTTTCATACTCAAAGCATGCGAATTTATTTGCTACATCATTATACATATATAATCTTACCTGCATCATAATTATTATCATCATTATAATAATCATCATCATCATCAAAATATTCAGGTTTTATTATCTCAACAGGTGGAAAATTTGCCACGAATGTTACAATTTTGATTAGAAACTTGGCTAATCTCGTCTATGTTTTGTTATGCTGATGCGAGTTGTTTTCTTTCCACGGAGGAAAGATTTTCAGGCAAATATTCAAGTAAATCTTCTGTCCTTCTCTTTCGTTGGGAAGCTGGGAATTCGGCCAATGGCCTCAATGACTGTTTGGTGGTGTGCAAGCTGAGGACCTTCGTCGGGACTCAATGAGATGAGCGTTGACGCAATTATTGGCTCTAATGAACTCATTTGCCATTCATGCTGTCTCTCTGCATTAATCTTTGTGAGTTGTTTTACAATGAAACTCGAATTCTGTTGTGCCTCAAGTTACTTGCGAAGTCTATACTCTCGCGATCTCTCGATGCTGGTTTTTGGGTTTGGATAGTAGAGTCTGAATTTTGTTTGGTAGACGAAGTCTACTTTCTCACTGTCTCTCAGCCGCAGTTTTTGCTGGAAATTTTATCGTAACATAATCGTCATTTGTCTGTGCCCTCGTTTTTTTTTTTCTATGTTATATGTGTGATTGCATTCCCTCTCTCATTCTCCCTCCTTCTTCCTAACACCTATTAATATTCTTTCCATTCAACACAATGCTTTTTCCATTCAACAAAATGCTTTGTTGAATGCATCAATAAAAAAAAATATTCGTTCAGCTCTAGAAATTTGTAACGATTTTTGTTTGAAATGCAAAATTTTACTAGAAACTGATGGGCAGCGCCCTCTATCAATCAAGTCTGAATCATACTAGGGTTCCTCTATCGAGTGATAAAGGATGCATATGTGCTTCCCATCATTTATGTGTATATACATATGCATCCCAATTTGTTTCATACTTGATTGATAGAGGTCGCTGCACCTCATTTCCGTGACAATTTCGGTTTTGTCACGATCATCTTTTACCCCCTCGTAAATACTATAAAAACGATTCTAAAAAAGCGGAAGAAGAAAAAAACTATTTTTGTAACTATAAGTAGTTTACCTGGTTTCCCTTTGAATCGGACGATTACTTTTGAACCACCTTGTATAATTAAGAACCCAACAAGTGACTGTAGTAAGTAGCTTTATAATCTGAGTGAATATTCGCATAGTTACTACATTTACTCATTGGGACAGTAGTTGAATATCGACGTATATACGAATGATGTTCTGAAATAGAGATATCACTAGCGGGTTCAGATTATAACTAAAAAATTAAAACCTTAGTACGGAGAGAGAGAAAATTTGATTATGTGCATTTTTTTTTAATTACAAAATCAATTTAAGTAAAACTGTGCTCACGGCACTACAGTTTCAAAAAATCGGTAGGTTAACTTGAATGAGTAAGATTTTTGTGATAAAAATCGTTTTTTATCGAGTAATTTTTCCAATTTAAATAAATCGATAGAAAAATCGACTATTCAGTGAAATGCTGAATATGGTAACAGGTTAGAAAAGTAAAATAAAATTTTACAATGTACTACTTTTTGTACTTAATTACCCAGCATTTTATTCTAAAGCGTTAATAGGCTATAGTTTTTCTATTATTTTATACTTTCGAAGATAATTTAAGTAATTTTGAGTAGGTGCTTTTTCAGTTACTTTTTGGAAATTACTGCTTTTGTGTCCACCAACTGAAGCAAAAAAACGCCGCTTTTTTTCTATTTACATTGCATCCCCCTATACAGCACGGCAATGATTCATATAAACAACGAGTATGTATAGTACTATACCCGAGGTTTACAGCAGTTTCATATGAGTATGTTGGTTTTACTATAACCCAGTAAAAAAAAACTGTTTAAATCATTCTAGAATTCATAACAAAGTTATACTTATAGTTAATTCCCTAGTGTAGTCCTGATCCCTAGGGCCATGGTTATGTTGCTGTTCGGCAGACGCATCACATTTTGCTCTCTTGTTCGGTCTGGTGGTTATATTGAGCTCGTTGCAGAAATGCTTTGGTCGAAATACATTTTACCTAATACTATTTTGTACAAATTTTAAAAAATTTTATTGAGATGCAGATGAAGTTAATAACTGGCAATGATGCAAGATGTAAATGCATCTTATCGTAAATACTTACCTCTAATATGATCTGCATAAACTTTTCCTCTTTCCTCTTTTAGAGCCTAAAATTATTCGCAGCCTTTTCTGCCAATTAAAATAATGATTTGCATGTTTTCGTACTGTTTACATACATTTTTATTCCTTTAGCTCATTAGCACCCTGAATACTGGGCGAGCTCGGTGTATATATTTCATCGAGCATATCGTGTTCGTTGTGAGAGGTTATTATAAAAGCTCTGTCTTCGCGGTTGGTGCATCAACAATTTCATGGAGCTTGCCCAGAAAAATCTGAATATAACCTGACCTAACTATATTCAGCTTGTTACCGCCAAAACAATTGTTAAAACTATGTACTTCAGGCAATTATCACGCCTACTTCCTATTCAAATAGAATATATATTTAATGTAAATGCCGATATAAATACATTAAAATTAAGTAGAGTGAGTTAGTTAAATAAGTAAATTATTCCTTATGAAAAACAATTAAAATCGAGTAATAACCACGCCCACGTTCCATTAAATACAATTTAAAATTAGCCTTCGGTACTGAACAAACACAATTAACATCTCGCCACCAGCAGATCTAAAGATGACCGAAGTAGGGAGAATTCAATTTTATTTAGCACTCAAAGAGCTGTAGAATGAATCCCATCTCATTTTTCGCTGGGTTCTTGATGGAAAATTTTGCTTATACAATCGCATGTATGTATGTATGGTACACATAAGTAAGTACTTGGTACGATATATTGCACATGGTTTCATTTCATTTTTATTGCTTTGGACGCCGCCATAGTTAATAGCTGCTTGCAGTTGTTGTTGTAGTGCGGGGTTTCGTTTCCTTTCTGAACGTTTTCTGTTTTAAAAATTAAAATTTTTTTTTAAGTTTTATGAATTTTATGTGTTTACAAAATAATTCCAATTGAGCTGTTCTGCGCTGCTCACTGCTTTTTTTTTTTTTTTTTTTTTTTTACAGAAGGGGGCACACCAAAACAAAAGTCCAATTCAGTGCCACACAGGGAATTGAATTTCTGGAATTTCTCTAAACAATGAAAACGTAAAACTAAAACAAAAAAAAAAAAATTTTAAAAAAGCAAAAAAAAAAAATAGTTGTAAATAAATAAAAAATAATCGTAGATTTGTTTGTTTGTGCTGAGTTAAGCTTTTTATTGCGAATTTTAGATTTGCATGCATTATACATGCACACAAACATAACGGATGGAACATTTAAATTTTGGAATTTGATTTTGATGAAAATAATAATAAATAAACGAATAACTTTTTTTCAATGTTGGCTTTATTATTCGAAAGTATAATCGCTCCGTTAAATTTTGGAACACTACTTCATCCAAATAACTTCCTCGGCTGGCCTTGCAGCAGGCAATACGATCAACTCATTTCTTCAGTACATTTTCGACCGGTGGTTGCACCTATTACGCCCTTTTTGCTGGATGGCACACCTACAAATAATAGTCCAACGGCTAATAAAGCAATTTTCAAACTTAACACGCAAAAGATTGATTGTTGCACGGCTTGTGTGACATGGCGCGCCATCTTGTTAGAACCGAATGTTATCCTAGTCAGTATCTCCTAAAATAGACCACAAATAATCAGTTATCATTGTGCGGTAGCGCACTCAATTCACTGTAACGCATTCTCCTTCTTAATTTTCAAAGAAAAATGGCCCAATGATACCATGGGTTCAAAAGCCACTCCAAACAGTAAATCGTTGATTGTGCAAAGGCTTCTCAACAATCGGGCATGGATTTGATGATTCCCAGATGCAACAATTTTGCTTAGTAACGTAACCATCGAGGTCAAAATGAGTTTTGTCTGAAAAGATGATGTTTCCGTACAAATGTTCATCTTCTTCCAAGCGTTCTAGAGCCCAATTAGCGAACTGAAAACATTGAGAATGGTCATGTGACTTCAGTTTTTGTACCAATTGAACTTTGTACGACTTCATACCGACGACTTTAGCACGAAACAAGTGCGTAAAATGTTCAATTCCTGAGAACGATGGGAAGTTGACGAGGTTGGTTCTTCTTGCACATTGTTGGCAATAGAAGCAATTTTTTCGGTTGTGTGCACTGTAGGAGTACGAGAACGTATCCAATAAAGATCCAGTTTCACGCGCACGTTTCACAAATTGATCCACAAATTGCGCTTCTATTCTACCTTCTTTTGAACCTAATTTTCTTACACTTTCGGTAGAAAATTCACCATTTTGCAAGTACATTTTTAGTATTTCTGTATGTCGACCTATTTCGTTAACCGCAAATATAATACTAATTTTCCGTCATAATGCGAATGACATTAGATTTGCCACACGCAAAACAACCAGTAGTTCGAATTCCAAATGTTAGATGGACCACCCTGTACATACTCGTACACATGTTAACTCCTGCATACTAATACATGCATAATGCGCGCCTGTGTATATCACTTTTTCGCAAAAATTCTAATTGAAAACATTTTCCAAAGTGTTAGAATTCCAAAAAAAAAACACTCTTATGTTGTTTTTTGCTTTTGTTGCTTTTGAAACGAGAATTGCGTACGTTGCGCGCCCCATCAAAGAACATTCGTAATTTTCTATGTGTGTGTATTTGCTTAAACCAGGACTAAAACAAATTGCAACAGAAATAGAAAAAAGGAAAAACAAAAAACGAACTAACAAGCCCAAAATAAAATTAAAAATACAAAAAAAAAATAGCCCAAAAAAAAAATGAAAATTGAAGTAACAAAAACTATTTGAGTTGAATTTGAATTGGGGTGGGAGCGGGGTCGGAGGGGGTCGGTGCTTGCTCTTGCCTGCTTTGCGCGCAAAGCTTTTGATCCTTTTAAATGTTTTATTGCTCAATTTTGTTTGCTAGTGTTGTTGTTGTACTCGTATTTGGTTATATTTGAGCCGTTTGTTTGCATTTTGTAGTTTTAGAAGTTTTACATTCCTGCAAAAACCGAAATAATATAAATTCGTTCGACGAAACAACAAAAATTCTTGGAAAACTTGTTCATTGTATACGTATGTGTGTATGTTGTATACGTATGTGTGTATGTTGTATTTGTGTTTATTTGTTTGAGAACATTGAAAGCAGTAAATAAAATATTTAAGATTCTTAGAAACACTTAAAGAAAAGTTTAGCAACGAAAATTTAGTAGTCATTTTATAGTATGCCTATACTTATAAGATTCATCTCCTACATATACATGCATATGTATATGTATAACGGTATTTGTATTAAGAAAAGGTGTCAAAGAGGCAATAGGTGGCCTCTCCACTAAAATCTATGTATTAATTTTGCCTTTTCCTTTGTTACACTTGAGCCCAGGTTCAAAAAATACCGGGAAAAAATTCGAAATCTAAACGAGCTCTCCTTAAATCGACGACTTGTTCCATAACCACTACTTGACCAAAGTCGATAAATATAATATTGTTAAATATAATATTTTTTATATGCATGAGATATCTATGTATATATATAAAAATGAAGATATGTTATGTGTGTGATGAATAACCTCGGAAACGGTTTGATTTTTTTCAAAAATTTAACTCTCATGTACATGCTTTTCTGACGGACATAGGCTATTTATCCGCCAACTGCCACGCCCGCAAAAAGATTAAAATGCCTATAACTTTTGAACCCCTCAAAGCATTCACCTCAAATTGAAAACACATCAATAAGGAATGTATTTTTATTTCATATTTTTATTGTCATATTTTTTAACGAAATCATTTCTTTTGATACAATTTGCTTATCTTTCCACAAGTGAAACAGTTTTTTTCGGAAACAAAGCGATCGCTCCGTGTAAATTAGCGAGCCGTGTATAATTTGGAATTTGGAATTGAATTTCTTTCGATTTTTCATTATTCATGAATTTCATTGTAAAAGCAGAAGTGTTTGGTGAAGTGCGCTGCTGGATGTACTCAATTGAGTGGCAGAAACGTGGATTGCCCCATGCACACATTCTCATTTGGTAAGTCAACAAAATTAGACCAGATGAAATTGAGTAACGAGGCGGTGTGGCGAATTTTTTCATTTTCGATACATGAACGTTACCCAACCGTGCAGCATTTAGCTGTTCATCTTGAAAACGGACAGCGTGTGTATTTTACCTCGGAGAATGCAGCGCAAAGAGCGGAAACGATGGTGAATTCTACAAAAGTTATCCGGCAACGTAATCAATCCAGTCTCATCAACTGGCATCGCACCATTTCCAATTGTCATCAATTGCTTTGAAAATTAAACAGCTGATGCATCATTTTGCAATTGAACAAACACGAACATTTGTTGAAAGAAAATATATTTTACATGTTTCCACAAATACGATGATTTCAAGCAATCATCGGTATTTCATCGGCAGGGGTTGATCTTGGTATAATTGGCAAAGTTTATCGGAAATCTCCTGACAACAAAATTAATCCTCCACCAAACAAATTGGAAATTTCTCTCATTGTCAATAAATTAAATTTTGCTATACTATTCAAAATACCTGGTGTTTTTGTTTCGTATAAGTCGGTGCGCCTATTATTATGCTTCGTAATTTGAATCAACCGAAACTTTGCAATGGTTCGAGGCTTGCTGTGAAAAAATTGATGGTCAATGTTACTATAGCAACTATTTTGATTGGAAAATTCAAAGGTGAAGACGTGTTAATACCACGAATTCCGATGATTCCAACCGATTTGCCTTTCAAATTCAAACGTGTACAATTTCCAGTGCGAGTTGCATTCGCAATTACCGTTAATAATGCGCAAGGTCAATCTTTGGAAATTTGTGGTATTAACTTAGAATATCCAGTATTTTCTCATGGATAATTATATGTAGCCTGTTCACGTGTAGGCAGCAAAATCATCAGTATTATTCATTTATTGCCAAGATAGTAAGAAAAGTAAAAATGTTGTTTTCAATAGAGTTTTACAATAAATATAAACTTTAAATTTAAACTGCTTTGAATTACTTCTTTAATTATGCACAGTGGAACGTTCATGGAGTTCGCTGGTTTGTTATAAAGTTAGATACAAATAAGAGGGGGGAAACAAGAAATTGGGCTTTTAAATATTGGAGCTTCTAATCGAAAAGCTTTTAACCGCTAGGAAAAAATGCAACGCAAATGGTTGCATCATCTCTAAGTAAATACTTTATATATATTTTTTTAAGTTGTAGTCAACACACAGGGTGTACCCTTATGTGTTGATTGGAAGGAAGTTTAATAGGTAGGAGGAAGAAGGAGGGAAAATGAGAGAGGGAATGCAATCACTGGTCACTGTGGTGTAGTGGTAGTGCGTTGGACTGCTACGTAGAGTGTCCGGGGTTCGAATCTCGGCACAGGCAAAATCAAAAAGTAGAAAAAATAATTTTTCTACACGGCACCACCTCTTGGCAGGCAATGGCAAGCCTACAAGAGTAAAAATTGCTATGAAAATCTTTTCACTTCGCCGTTCGGATTCGGCTTTAAACTGTAGGTCCCTTCCATTCATGTACAAATATAACACGCACAACATGAGTGGATGCGAAAAGCTCGGCCTAGGCCCTCCATGGGCTGTTGTGCCATTAAAAGTAAAGTAAAGTAATGCAATCACTGGACACCGATAAAGTGGATAAAAAAATTGACAGCCATTGTGGCAAGTGTTATGCCTCTACCACAATGAACTTCAGTTTTATCTACTTCGACTATGACCGCATATAGCGCCAACGAAAGTGATAGGGAAGATAAGGAAAATGTAGCGTTGCCTGCCAAGAGGTGGAGCTGTGTAGAGAACATTTTTTTCATACTTTTATTTTAATTTTGCCTGTGCTGAGATTCGAACCTCGGACACTATGTGTATCAGTCCAACGAACTATCACTACGCCTGGGCCTGGGCAGATTAATGGGAACGAATGTCGCAATTGGAACATGTGCTTATTCTCGAGAAATCTAAATAGTTGTCGGTGAAAACGTCGATGAATTTTCGTATAAGTGCTCATGTATAATTCACACCAACCAGTTAAGTAAGTAAGTAAGTAAGTAAGTATAATTCACACTCCATGTGACACCAAGTGACTCCAATTGACTTCAAATTCCAATTGACTACAAATTCCAATTTACTTCAAAACCTCAATTGACTCAAAGTGCCTTCAAGTGACTTCAATTGACTTTAAGTGGCTCCAATTAACTTCAAATCCCAATTGATTCCAAATGACTTTAAGTGATTTCAATTGACTTCAAAACCTAGATTGACTCCAATTAACTTCAAGTAGGTCCAATTGACTTCAAATTCGAAATGTCTCCAAGTTATCACATCTGACCTTAGGTGAGTCAAAGTGTATTTAAGTGACTTCAAGTAACTTCAAAGCAGTCATGATTTTGAAGTTATAAGATTCACAATCTCAAGACTTCAGAAAAACATTACATTCACCCGACTCCAAAGAGTCTTTTCTAAATGAATAACCAATCGGTGACTCCAAAAACGGCTTGAAACAGCTTTATCTGTTATTCTAAAGTCAAATATGTTATTCAATAACAATCATGAATTGTCGTTTATTAACTTTGACTTCAAGGTACTGCAATTGCATATTCCTTTACAGCTTTGGAATGTAAAAAGGCTGAATATATTAAAAACTTTCGCAGTGTTATGGTATCAAAAGAATTTTGAGGCTATTGCGATATCTTTAATTTTGTCCTGCTGGTTACATATGTAGTTCGATCTAAGTAGTAGAATGGTGCATTATTTTCATGCGCTCCATGGGGAGGAGAACTCTGCTGCTGAATTGCTTAAATAATCCTCACTTAGTTGAGCTAATAGATTTTTAGACTAAAGAAATTTTAAATTTAAAAGCCAACAACAAAGACTGCAAATATAAACCAATCAGATTTAGAAATAAATATATAATAGAATGCTGCTATGTATATTTATTTTGAAAAGTTAAACGATTTCACTTCAAATTCACACTTCACACTGGGTATACTGCATATTGTATCCCAATATACCTAGATACATATCATTAAATTAAGTACTTAACTACTTATCAACACAAACTCATTTCCAAACAATTACAACAGCTTCATTCAGTCAACCATTCATTCATTCAGTCACTCATTCATTCCATTCTGGCTTGCTATCCCGATTCGTACTGAAAGAGCAAACATTTAACTTCTATACTCCTATCGCATCAACTCTCGAAGATACTTACTTGCAATAAAATCTGTCTTTAACTTTTTGCTATTGATGTAATTAACACCATGTATAAAATTTAATTGTTCCTGAATTTATTTCCCAGTTAACAAACACAATGTCTGCTCGTAAACTCAGCCTCATTCCATCACTCGTGCGCCGCTTCCATTCATTCACAATTGTTGAGGTGTAATCGGAGCCGTTTATATCTCAGCTTGCTCATTGTTGTTACTCCACAATGAATGACCACCACCAGAGAGATACAAGTACAAGTACGAGTACAGAGTACTACTACATTCCTTTGCAGCATATCATCCAACCGACTGTGGCATTGAATATCTTCCTTTCAAAAAAGATGAAGCGCATGAGCGGTAGGTGTGCGAGTAGCTACCTTCAGCATTGTATTTATTCCTATAGTTGTAAGTATGTATAGGTAAGTGTGTATGTGTGTATACATGTATATGAGTGTGTGTGTGTATGTGTGTGTGTGTATGTGTGTGAGTAAGTAAATGTAGGTGCTCAATTGCAATTCATTGTGGCAGCGTACACAAAGTGTTCCCAATGATTAATTGTTTCCGATGCATTTTCACCTGCTTACTTCCCTGACATCCTCTCTGTCTACTAGGAGTATTCTTCCCTTTTCGCAATTGAGATTTATTAAGCTGAATTTTCGCTTCCGTTACGCTTCATTCCCTGTATACCTATACAATAATAATATTCAAAACGGAATGGGATAAGACCGTTCCATTTATGTAAGTGTCATTGGATAAAGGATTCGCTTTCAATTCATTATTTGCATTTTATTGGGGGTGAGGAACATCAGAGACTTTGACTTAACAGCACCGACAATCAATCAGAAATCAATGAGAGAACAAAGTATACAAGCTATACATGGAGTATAAACCAGAAAAAGTTTAGCTACAAGAATAAATGGTAAAATTTTATACAAGAAAATAAAATTGAACAATTAAAAGAAAAAATTTAAATTGAATTTTAATTTAAATTAAAGATTAAAGAATTAGCAAACCTTCATCTTGAATATTGATATAAAGTAGAACTGCTATCAAGAACCTCCTCCGCTAAATAATATTCTTAACAACCCTAGTAAAAAGGATGTCGCTTAGAAAATAAAGACTGTAAGGTTAATGAAAGTCTATAGAAATTCCATTACTTAAACTATTATGTATGTACATATGTAGTTTACAAGTTTTACATATGTACTATGCATGTAACTATTTAGGTTTCTAACATACATACATATTTAAATACTATCCAAATATTTTATTAGATACTAAATGTGAAAACTATTTAAAAGCTAAAATTGAGCAATTTTGAATTCTCTAGAGACCCCACTGACCCTATCTGTCCCTATCGACATATCAATAAACATTTCGCCAACCTAGAAACACTATTGTCATTAGCAAAACCGAGTACAAACCTAAAATCATGATTATCCTTCTACCAATTTTTCGATAATGTCATTCCGTGGGGACAGACCCCAATGTGGTTATGTGTTTTTCTCGGGCTCATGTTTACAATGTGTCTATGAATTTACTTGTCCCTATGTTTGTATGTAAGTATGTACATATACACGAATACGAGTATGTATATTTCTGTGTGAATGGATAGCTTCACGTCATGCACTTTTGAATTTACACCAATTGATATTAAAATGAAATTTTCACATTGAAAGTCGACGAAATGCTTTGATGACAGTTTGAAAAGCTGAAAGCCCAGAAATACCTTCAGCTACTTTCGAATTTCAAATTGTATGTAGATGTGTATAGTATGCACGTAGTTCTCTTATCAGTACATAGTACAGTTTTATTGTATTTTAAATTTTCATCTACATCGAATATTTTAATGCTCTACAATATTCATTCGCTATAGAATAGTAGATTCTTAAAAATGAGATTTGGATACCTGGAACCCTTAAATTTGTGGCGTTCAATGAAAAAATGTGTAACTGGCGTCGCATCGAGGTCCAATTTAAAAAAAAATGCGAGCATATCGTTTGAGTTGAGAGGAACATTTTGGTGAATGAAAAATGATTGAGGTCGGAAATTTTAACCCTCTAGCAACAACTCCTGACCAGGTGCCCTATTCGATTTTGATAAAAATGTTTACTTATTATGGGAGCACCTTTAAGGTTCGGAAATGAGGAGTAAGTAAATCGGAGAAAAATGCTATGACTACCAATTCCAGAAGTTGATGTTTCTAGCGTCTCTCGAAAAATCTATAACTTCTTGCTAATAAACCGGCACTTCCCTGTGGCCTCTTGTACACTAAGAAATTTCGAATTTTTAAATTTCAGTTTGGTTCCGCTCTTAAGTATTTCGCTCCCCAGTTTCTACAATTTTCGTACATGGAACTTCGAGCCGAATATAATAAGGTCCTTAGAGCTTCAAAATAAAAAAATAAAGATCTGTCAGCTTTATATGGTATATATATATTTATATATATACAGTTCAGTTTTTTCTACACTCTTGTGCGTTGCGGTATGAACTACCAAATTTCTCCGTTACTTCGCCACATTGTACAGAAAAGTGTTTAAATTTTTATCAATATTTTAAGGCATGATTTGTTGCAAAGCAAAGCTTACTGTCTGTTATTCGAGTGACAGGATTGAGTTCTATTTCGGGTGAAGGTGGTTTGAGGGTGCTCGTGGTCTTGCAGGCCTATAACGAGAAAGCAGTTCAACCACCTCAAACCTACTAGTGAGAAAATAGTTAATTTCAGGTCCAATTGGATCCTTCCGAGAATTGAATTACTCCTCTCTAAGGGATAATGTAATAAATCTGCTTGGTACATGTTAATTCGAGCCCCTTTTTTTACACTTTTCGTAAAGATGGCTTTTAAATTATTTTTTTTCAGATGTCCAAAATAAACAAAGATACGGTAATAATTTTTAAATTTAAGAAAAATAATTATTTCAAGCTCAGCACGAAAACTTCTAACTATTAACTTTGATAAAAGAAACTACTTATTAATGCAGGATTGCTCAGTAAGTAGCACTTATCTTTTCAGGTCTGAAATTAAAACTACTTATGTCAGAAAAATGTGTCGGTCATTATACTAGAAAAATTATATTTTTAGATCTCAGGCAAAATACCTATACATAAGTATATCACTAAAAGTATGACTTTTTTTATTCAACTAAGTACTATTACTATACATTTCATTTTCAAGAACTACATTTCTGAAATATAAACCAGTAATTTTATATCATAGTTTTTATTCCATAAATACACATACATCATGGAATGCGAGGTAAATATACCCATAGCAGCAGTACGGTGGTCACCGTGGCCTGGTCCAGGATTCTGATCTCGGCACATTCAAAATCAAAAAGTAGAACAAATAATTTTCTACACGGAAGCAGGCAACGGCAGCATAGAAGAGTAAAAATCGTCTTAGAAATGATTTTCACTTCTCCGTCACAAATGTAACACGCAAAACATGAGTGGAAGCGAAAAGCTCGGCCCTCATAAGCTGTTGTGCCAATAAAAAAAAGCAGGAATATAGCTGCGACTTCAGCTTGAAGTCGCTGCATTTTAATACATATTATTTCTAGTTACTTCCTTTAGATTTTTCAGGACAGGCGAATGCATTCATACCTAGGTATATACTCAACTGTAGGGTGTAAAGAATAACATATACTGCCAATGTTTACACAAAACATGCAAAAGTGGTTAGAGTATCTCTTTTATAGTAGAAATGTTTTTTTTTTTTTCGTTTGTGCGTGTATGTGTGTGTAAAACTTCCGGAAGGAAATTCAAATTCCAAAATAATTTTACAATGACAAAAGAAAATCAGTTATGTAGTATGTACAACTCAAACACACATACTCGCATATTCGTATTATCTACATACATACATAGTATATTCATTCATTTTATGTTGAAAGTTTTCAATACTTTGGTAAGCACACAATACAAAATGAAGACACACTTGGGAATAGGTAGAAGGACACACATACATTGATACTCACATACTTCCAGGAATACTCCTACATATGAATTAACCAAGCAATTAGAAAATGTTTCCTATTGTTTTGTTTTTGAACCCAAACCACACTTAACAAAAATTTAATAGCGTTTTTACATGCACCGGAAAAATACCGTAAAAGTTTCTTAACCGAAAAAGTTAATAAATTAACATTACCGAACCGAATTGTTCTTTAACTCAGTTACTAAAATTAAATCAAATCTTATCCACACTCAACTCGAGCATATACTCGTATATTTCTAAATAGTTACGCTATGTATGTGTTGTAAATGTTAAAATCTTGTTATTTTCCAAGTGTAGTACGTATGTAACTTCATTTCATGATTGTGTTGATATTTGATCGGTTCAATGGATTTTGGTATAATGGGCAAATGTTTCTATTACTGTGTGTTTTTCCAAGCTACCGACACTGAAGAAGTCGTTAAATAAATTTATGTATGAACGAATTTGTATGCATGTGTTTTCTTAGGCATAGTATGTGCTGATGCACATTGCAAAGCTTCGCAAATGTGTTTGGAAACAAAGCAAAATCAAATTCAGGCTTGGGTTCACATGCACACAAACACTTAATGCCGAAGATTTTTCAATTAACATGTATGCGATAGGGTGCTTGGTGTACTCGTTTACACAGTGGCGGACACAGAGAGAACTACGGGGGTTCGTCTCCCATAGGATTCCTCTCCCATAAAAGGGAATGATATTTCGGCCGTCAATTTATTAGATAACCTGATTTGGAGAGCTTAAGGTTTGATCTTCTCTTATGTTTGGTTTGTAGTCTTATTTTGGGTGAGGTTTTTGGTTTTTTAGTCCGAATTTCAGACCGAATTTTGGTGAAATTGTTTGCTTGATTATTGATTTAATTTATGATATGTAGGAGTAACTTGTCAGGTTTTTAATTTGTTACTTGTTTTGAATTTAAATTAGATTTTTGGTCTAGATTTTGACTTGAATTTTGGTCTGAATTTGGTGTGAATTTTATTCTAAAATTTTGTACTAAATTTCGGTGTGAATTTGTCGAAGATCTCTAAGCTGATAGTTCGTCAGAATTATGAATTGGTAATTAATCTTATTTGTGCCTGAATTATGGTTTGATTTTTGAAATACTTATGTACTTTGAATTTTGGCTTCTATTTAGTTTGAGTTTTGGTCTGAATTTCGGATTTCGGATTTTTGTGCTGGATATGACACAAATTTTGATCTGTAATTTTGGTCTCCTATTAGTCTGGTTTTGGCCTGAGTTCTTCTGTCTTGAGTTTTGATTTGAATTTCAGTCTGATTTTTCTTCCGAATTTGGTATCAGTTGTTTTAGAATTTTACTTACTTACTTACTTAGCTGGCGCTACAACCGATGATCGGTCTTGGCCGCCTCCACAAAGCTCCGCCAGTCACTTCAGCTATGCGCGCGCTGGCGCTAGTTGATAAGGCCAAGTGCAGTCAGGTTGCCCTGCACCTGGTTTTTCCAACGGAGATTAGTACGTCCCCTTCTGCGTGTTCCTCCATTCGCTCAACATGACCCAGCCAGCGAAACCGCTGGAATTATATACGCTTGACTATGTCAGTGTCGGCTTACAGCTTATACAGCTCATCGTTCCATCTTATTCGATACACGTCGTCCACGCATACTGGACCGTAGATCTTACGGAGTATCTTCCTCTCCAACGCTCCTGATCTGTTTATGCTGGATCCTAGATAAACGAAATCCTTGACGACTTCAAAAGTGTAGTTGTCAACAGTGACATTTTGCCCAAAGTGACTCTTTGTTTGTTGACACAAGGTATTTCGTTTTGTCCTCGTTCACCACTAGACCCACACGACGAGACTCCTTTTCCAGGTTGGAGAATGCTGCACTGACTGCTCGCGCTTTGATGCCAATGATGTCAATATCATCAGCGTATGCTAGCAGCATGACACTCTTGTTGAAAATAGTGCCAGAGATGTCGATGTTTGCAGCTCGTATTATTTTCTCCAGCATAAGGTTAAAGGAGTCCTACGATAGGGAGTCACCTTGTCTGAAAACTCTTTTGGTATCAAATGGAGCGGAGAGTTCTGTTCCAAATTTCGCTGCGCTGGTGGTGTCGGTCAGTGTCATTTTGCAAAGACGAATGAGCTTTGCAGGGCTACCAAAATCAGACATTGCGGCGTACAAGTGATCCCTAATCGTGCTGTCGAAGGCGGCTTTATAATCGACAAATAGATGATGGGTGTCGATCTGTTTTTCTCGGGTCTTGGTTTATTTTTTTTATGAACCATGATCAATATTCCTTTTGAATTATTCTTCCATTTTTGGTGTGAATTTCTGTTTAGTTTTCTGTATTAACCCTTTGGACCCCAATGTTGCCTGTGAGCAATTTGTATTGTTTAACGGCCAACGGTAAGCTTTCCTTTTGGTTTTGTCTGCTCATTCTTAATGATAAAGGTGCTTTTATGTGTCTACTCAAAATTTGAGGAAAAAAATGCACATTTGGAGTTCATTTAGCGAAGCTATTTTCAGTAGACTGCGCGTGTGTCGAAAAAAATATATTTGTGAATTTCGAAAGAGGTGTTAAAGTGAGTGATTTACTTTTATAATAATAAAAAAAATTTAAAAAGTATAAATTAATTATTTTTGAGCAAAGATTTATCTCAACGGTATTAAAGTTAAATTTGATTAATTTTGAATAATAACCAAGTTGTAATGTTGCTTGTGGGCAACCTTGGGCAATAGTGGTAATAAAAATATTTGTACTTAGATATGAGACCGAAAGAGAAAGGTTTGTCGAATGAAGATATTGAGAGGAGTATTAACTTCGATTGCGATGCCTTTACTGACGAAGAAAGTGGTGATGAGATGGATGACATTTCTGCAGTGCTGGAGAAGAATTTGGAAGGGATCGTGGAAAGAGAAGAAACTATCGAGATTGGCCTGCTTGAAAATGTGATTGCAGAAGAATGTGAGCAGGAACCGTGTGTTGATGCTGAAGAATTAAGAAAGCGTGGAAGAGGGTCTTTCGATATGAAAAGTGAAATCAACAACAATCTGGTATGTGTA
The DNA here is from genome assembly GCA_958295655.1 of Palloptera scutellata. Lineage (NCBI taxonomy): Eukaryota > Metazoa > Arthropoda > Insecta > Diptera > Pallopteridae > Palloptera > Palloptera scutellata. The sequence goes on along the minus strand of OY282449.1, from coordinate 65,275,945 downwards.
AAATGGTTTGACAATTTCAACTGATATCTTCATGTGAAGACCATCAACCTTTTGGGATATGCAAACGTTGGAGTCCGAAAGAAAAAGCTTATATTGATGTTGCAAGGTCTGCGATTGTTGCTTCTTACAATAAGGGTATGGGACGAGTAGATTTGGCAGACATGCTCATGGAGCTCTACAAGGTCAACCACCGTTCAAGAAAGTGGTACATCAGAATCTTTTATTGGGGCCTGGGAACATCCGTTACAAATGCGTGGCTACTGTATAGAAGGCATTTACATTTGATATACCCGGGGCAAAAGCATATTCCTCTTATAAAATTTCAAATGGAAGTTGCTCATGAGCTTTTACAATGTACTGCCACTACTTCATTCGCAAAAAAGAGAGGTCGATCATTGAATGCAGAACGGGATAGCTCGATATTATCATTGGACTCCCCATCAAGCAGTGTGTCTTCGCATCAGTAAAAAAAAGTACAGGTTCCAGCCGGTTCCTCCAGACTCACAGCGTTACGATAAATGGAACATTGGGTATTATTTGGTAAAAAAGGGCGTTGCAGATTGTGCAAGACAGGAACACCATTGTCCAAATGCCTTAAATGCAAAGCCCACCTTTGCTAATAACAATAAAAACTGTTTTATTTCTTATCATACCTAATTTTCCAAATTAAATAAAAATAATTGTAAGCTGTTTCCAAAGAAAACAATTTTTTTATATGCCACTATTGCCCAACGTTGCTCTCAAGCAACTTTCTGTAGCGCCCGAACTTATGGGCGTGGCGACCTAAAATTTTGGTCAAATACTTGTTAAATAAATACAAAAAGATTAAAAGTAGAAAAAAAATTTCCCCCAAAGATACGCCACTACTCGTAGGTACATATATACATATGTATGTATGTACATTTAGAGTACGTACTTATGTACTTATGTACATATGTACTTACAATACTTGCTACATTATTTTACATATACATATACAACATTTAATTGCAGAAATTCTTGGGTATAAACCGCAAAGCAATTTATGTACCTACAGAAGTAACTATCGATGAATCATGGAAACTGATAAAAAATATTTTTCAATAGCATATTAAAGCTATTGATTACTATATTTTACTTACATATAGTATGTATAAAGCAAAACAGGATCAAAATTTTACTCTCCATAATATTATGGCTATTTCTACAATATTTTATGTAGATTTAAAGCTGCGAATATCCACTATTGAAAAGTTTATTTTTATGTATAACAACTTTCTCTTTCATCATACTGCATTTCATTTCTCTACTAAAGGGTGTCCCAATAAGAGTGCACGATTTAATTTCACAACAAAACACATATTTTTTGAGTGAGTTGTGATATTTTAACTGCATTGAAAAGTAGACATGAAAAAGTATCCCGCAAATGGCCCCCGCAGCTCTGATCACAGAGTCTTGCTCTTTGGATGAAATTTTTTATTACATTTTCAGAAAGAGGTGGCTCTATCTCATCGATGGCGCATTGGGTTTCGGCTTTGAGTTCAGGAATTGCATGTGGTTTATTTGCATAGACTTGGAATTTCACAAAACCTTAAAGAAAGATCTTGGTGGTCAGTTGACATCGGAATTTCGGGAGATGATTCGGTCTGGAAATTTTTGCTCCAATAAATCGACTGTTTCATGTGCAGTGTGTCAGATGGCGCCGTCCTGCTGAGACCACATGTTGTCCAGATCCATGCCGGTCCAGTTGAGGCAACAGGAACTTCGTTATCATGCTTATTCCTGTATCGAATGCCATTCACAGTCACTGCATTTCCGATCATATTTTCACAATGATAACGTGTTTTTCTTTTTTAATAATCGCAACAATCGTAGACGACAGTTAGTAAATTTCAGAGCTACCACTTGCACAGAAAAAACACGCACTAATTTTAAATCGTGCTTTTTAATGGGAACTTACTTTACTTATTTTAATGGCACAACAGCCCATGGAGGGCCTAGGCCGAGCTTTTCGCTTCCTCTCATGATGTGCGTGTTATATTTGTACATGAATGGAAACGTATCTAAACGTATTTAGATCCATTGAACTTTCTATTCAATGGATTCGATTGTTGTTGCTTGATAAAATTATTGACGAATTCTATTCGAATGAATTTGTAATGTACATACATAAATGTGAATACACAATGAAATGAAGTTGCGTAATGATATTTACATCAAATATTCCACCAAAGCCAATTTTGTAATAGATATTAATTATTTATAAATGCTAGAGGCATTTTACCAAATGTGTGTACTAGTAATAACAACCAGAACCGTATATTAATTCAGTAATGCAAACATACACTTATATACTTATGTACATATGTATGTATGGGAGAGCGATATAATCCCAAAAAAAAAAATACCAAAAATCAAAACATTAAGAAAAATCCCCAAAACTCATAAACACCAAATTAAAAAATCCAAAATCTCCAAGCTCAAAATCAATTATTCAATATCATGAGCTCAGTTAGTTTAACCTCCTGGAATCTTTTAAGCTATTTATAGAGATAAAAAAAAAAAATGTTGTTACAAATTATAGAAAAAAAAAACTCCCGTTATTAGTGTCCTTTTTTGGTATTTTTTATTCCACTACTGACAATGGGCGCGTTCATCGTTCAGTCTATGATCACTGATCATTGATCATTGGTAATTATTACCTGCAATGTGTGCCTCTAGTTTTTTTTACTTATGAGCAAAAAAATCTAAGTAGGTTTACACAGAGTTTTTTTCCATTTATTTCATTTGGCTTCGGAGGAAAATATTAACTTGAAACCAACACGAATAATAACAGATTTTGCGAAAACCATTAAGTTTATTTTACCGATGCCCAGTAAAAAGGGGGATGGGGAAAGAAATGATTTTGATAAGGCCAATTTTGAAAAGATCCAATATGTATAGGAATAGGAATATTCCAAAAATTTTATTTTAAAAATCTTCGAAATATTAAAAAAATTATTGAAAACCGTTTACTTACTTTACTTTTAATGGCACAACAGCCCATGGAGGGCCTTGGCCGAGCTTTTCGCGTCCACTCATGTTGTGCGTGTTATATTTGTACATTAATGGAAGGGACCTATAGTTTAATGCCGAATCCGAACGGGGAAGTGAAAAGCTTTTCATAGGCAATTTTTATTTTTGTAGGTTTGCCAGTGCCTGCCAAGAGGTGGTGCCTTGTAAAAAATTTTTTTTTTCTAATTTTTTTTTCTTTTGATTTTGCCTGTGCCGAGATTCGAACCCCGGACACTCTGCGTAGCAGTTCAATTTGTACCACTACGCCACAGCGACCACAAAAACCGTTTAGATACAGATAAAAATAAAAGTTATGTACTTGCGACTTATATTTGCTTAATATTCCTTGCTCGAATTATTTTTCTATTACGTATGTTTGTATATGTAGATTATGTAGATATGTCAATAAAACACGAAATATGTATTATTCATTCAAATTTATTGTATCGCCAACAAAGTAGGTCCCTTTCGAAATAATATACTTATGCCAACGAAGATTCCAAACATCAAACATCTAATCATCAAACTTCAATTTTACTTTATGCCTTCTATCGACTGAAAATGGGTGCCTCGCAGTGGTAATTTGAGTTTAGGAAAGAGAAAGGCTCGTCAGCCGGAGCCACATCAGATGAATACGGTGGTTATCCGATGATATTTGAAGAGTTTTTGGTCAGAAATGCCATACGTTCACAATGATTGCCTTTTGAGATGGTGCATTGTAGTGGCGCAAAATCCATGAGTTTTCTTTCCGCAAAAATTGGGCTTTTTCGATGAATTTGCTTTATCAAATGCCACATAACGCCCAGACAATATTCTTTATTTACCGTCTGACCTTCTGGCAATAATTCCGAGTGCACAATACCGCGATAACCAAATAAAACAGTCAACATTAGCAAGGCAAATCTTCCAGCACACCTCGAACGCTTTTGAATGCACTGTACCACTCATGTGTTCGTGTTTTTGATAAAGCCGATTCACTGTAAGCCTTCTGGAACATTTTCAGCGAAAATGTTACAGAAATTCTTTGTTCCATATTTTTATTCAATGTAAAAATCGCAAAACGTACTTGCGATGAACTGACATAATCGAGCACTGTAGACAAACTAAATGACAGATGGCGGTCAAACTTCACGGCAGGATAGACGACAGTGATGCAAAATCAATTTTTACAATCCCTTTAAGCGGGCATTTTAAATGATCATTACCCGGTACTTTTTTTTGCACAGAATGTTTATAAGCTTATGCTTAATGATTAAATATGTAAATGAAATTTGTTTTGAATTCGAAAACAACTTACAATCAAAAATTGGGTTATGGGCGAAATAATGAATAGTTACTTGCATGAATTTCCTTTTGTTTTCCATTTGGGCGCTGAAAACTTATTAAAACAATTTCAATTTAGCATTCGAAATTTATTCGAGTGAAAACGGAATATTCAAATTTGCTGTAAATAAATATGTTGAATATTAAATTTAACAAAATTTCCATTCATTTCTCAAATTTTAAAATGACTTTGTGGTTAAGTTTATTTGTAAGTTTTTGTTGTTTGGGGAATTTCCTTTAAATTAAAAATCTCTTATTAAAAACTTTCGGCAATTTCCTTATCAGCTTATTTCCTTATGGTAATCCTACCCGCAAGTATAATTTTCAATATGATAATAATTAGCATACAGTCTGTCGTCCTGTCGTGCTACTAGGAATGTGGTATGAGGCCACAAAACATTTCATTTGGAAAAATTTGCTATCTATGTGGAAACGAACGCAAGCATCTGCCGCTGCTGCTGCCGCTGCTGCTGCTTTCCACTGATAATTGAGGTGGAAAGCAATCAAAAATGTTGATAATAATTTAAAATTCCATTTATATCCTTAAGGACAATTTGATATTCACCGAACTAATAATGTCATCATCACCATCATCATCAACAGTCATTTTCGTCGTTTGTTGTTTTTGTATTCATATCGATCTGCAATACATTTAGGCCATTCAAAAACTGTCCCCTCTTGATTTGTTTTTTTTTTTTTTGTCGCTTTTTTGGGTGGCGAAGCTCGCCAAACGGCCTACATATATTGTATCGCAATAAGGTGGTCGGGCGCCAATTGGTGTTGGTGGTGGCACTTGCAATTTGTCAGCAATTGAAATTCTTCAAACATTTTTGGAATTATTTGTGTAGGTTTACAATGATCGATTGTATGTATGTATTTATTTGCCTTTCAGCTCGCGGGCATTTTTCTTTTTGCTCTTTGCTATGGATAACACTGTAAAACACGGTACACTTTTTTCTTTGAATAATAGAAAATTTATTGAAATACGAATCTCAAAGAAAAATCTAAAATCATTCATGCAGAAATTGTTGGAAAATTGAAAAATTGTTAACCAGTGTATTGCTACCGCTATCATTGATGTTGCTGTTGTTTCATTTTTTCCCAAATGCTTAGCACAGTAACACACCACCAGCAGTAGTAGCAACAGCAACAGTACAACATTAATGTAAGTTATTTCTTTTATGCAAGTCCCACTGTTTTGATTTTAATCCCAGCATGAATATGCAAATTGTGGTCTACTGGGGAAGCAACATAGCACTAAAAGCTTTCTTCACTAGCAATCGGCAATCAAAATTGAACAACATACAAAAAAAATTAACAACAGAGATGAAAAAAAACTCTAAACAACAAAAGGTACAGCAGCAGTGGCAAATAAACGGATCCAATGCCAGTCATCCAGTTTAGTCATGGTAAGAACGGATAGTATAAGTATACATACATTAAAGAGCGGATCCAGGGGGAGCCAGGAGGCCCCGTCCTTCCCCTCCCATTAACGCTTATATTTTTACCCGTTTTTGGCACAACGCAACTCAACTCCTTATAAATGCAACCCTTTGAAAACATTTTATGTAAAGATCTTCATATGAGGTATTCTGCACATACCATTCAGAAGAATACTATTCAGAAGAATACTGGCCTTGAAATATATCTGCTTGGTATTGTTAAACTTAGCTCAATACCAAAACTGTTTGAAGCTATTAGAACATCGCAAATATCCCATTAAATAAATTAATTAATTTCCTCAACTCAACATGGTTTTTTAGAGTACAGATTAAACGTTACCAATCTTCTTCAATTCTCGACTAGTATTTCTGATATAAATGGATTTTCCAATAAAAGACTACAAAACTGACGTAATATACATATACTGATTTTAGTAAAGCATTTGTTAAGGTGAACCACATTTTATTAATCAAGAAAGTTGCCCTTTAAGGCTTTCGACTTTATTAAATTCGTACTTGAGAGATAGGGTCTCTCGTACTAGAGAGAAAGTTATCTTTAAAAATGCTATATCTGAGAGTATTGGAATACCATCTGGTGTTCCGCTAGAAAGCAATCTGCCATCTATTATTAAACACACTCTAAAATTTTAATGTATGTCGTCATGTATGAGATCAAATTATGAAAATCTTACAACTCAAAAGTGAATGCGGTCTGATCTTTATACTTTAAATACTTGGTGTCGCTGTAACTTGTAACTAAATTTTAAAACATGTAAATTCATGGTTATTTCTAGAAAGCAACCTATTTTTTCTAGGTATGGTTTAGGTGATCACAAGCTGGAACAAGATTTCTCATTCATTGATCGCAGTGTTACAATGTAGACTAAATTAAAACTTAACTTACTTGTTAATTAACAAGGCTAAGGGCACCCTCGGGTTTGTTATGAATAGAAGAGTTATGTTAAACGTGATGTTTGTAACTTGTTTATTCATCGTGTTTATTGAACGAAATTAAAATGAATGTTCGAAAATGAATTCGATTTTTTGAAAATGGTTATAGGAGAAGGGTCAAGTCGTTAAGTGCAGGGCATCGATGTAAAATACACTGGTTGGCTCTACAGTTTAGTGCCAGTTCCGAACTGTGCGGTAAAATTTTCTTTTGTCACTTAGTAGTTTTGATAATACCTACGAAGAGGTTCGCACTTGTACACTTTCTTTCTTTTGTTTTGTAAGAATTAACCACCAAAGAAAGAGGTGAACCGAACCCCCAACCTCCCGTGTAAAAGTCTAGTCTTCTGACCACTAAACTATCGAGGTCTTGAGAACTAAAATAATACTGTAACTAATTTTTATTTATTATAAAGTCTGTTTTCGAAGGACCATGAATTTTAGGGGAATGCGGTTCCGGAGCGAAACGCAACTGTCCTCACAAAGGTAATTGCTTTACTTACGAGTCAGAAAGAACACATGAAAAATCCGTATCAGATGTATAATAAACGCTATAAGCGTATATAGCAATGCCAGTTAAAGTAAATACAAAAATTGTCATTCGTTCAATACTCTCATTATACTATCATTGCTTGAGGACACATAAGACATAGGTTATTTTTTTTTATTTTTCCGAAAAGAGGGTTTTTTATTAATATTTTCAGGGGATTTTAGACCTGGTTTCGTATTGTAGCTTTCTGCAATTAATTTCTGTTCGCCAATACGCCTATTTAAGTCACCAACAACCATTATGAATATTATATCTACAGGACATAGGAGGGTGTTATACAAACTCTCATAATCTTGTACCCAGTTATTGCAGTTCAGATACGTTGGTAAAATGTGGAGCATTTTTTCCTCAGTAAGCTTGAATATGGAAAGATGATTTCGTTTTACTGTCGGATGGTTGCCACTGCCCAAAACATTATTATTATTAAAAGGCAACCACTTTCCTCCGTTGTTTATGCTTTTGACTTTTTACGAACCCTTAGGTCCTTTTCGATGAAAATTGTTCACCTAGCCATTTTGTTCGAATTTTTTATTGCTATGTTTGTCATTTCATAATCTCCATTTCAGCAAATACCGCCACTTATACATTAACAATATGACTATCGAATACTATTCGTGTCTCTCATACGTCCGCTTTCAGAAGCTCTAGCTTTGTCAGTAGAATGCGCGAACACTCTCTTTTATTGCAACTTCCTTGGATATTCCTTTAATAATTATATGTATCTTCGTCTGTCGCTCTGCTAGTCTATTTAACCTTCTCTCTCACTTCTGAGTTGTTCTATTTCCGCCTTCAATGTTTGGTTTTCCGTCTGTAAAGTTTTCATCTTCTGCCCACTTGCTTCTTAAGTTCACCAATATCTGATTCAAAAATTGTCCTATTCGTCAAAAAGATAGTATCAACTACATCGGTATGCACATTGATAAAATATTGACCTAGAAAAATCAAAAAAGACCATATCATAAATAAAAGCATCAAAACTATACTGGTTGTTACACAAAAACTCCAAGCTGATCGTTGACAGCAAATAGTTCTATATAAAGTGGTTATTAAACCTATCTGGGAGGAATTGCGTCGTCATCAAACGTGGAAAATCTTCAAAGAATGCTCAGAACCCTTACTGGAGCTCCATGGTACATAAGAAATATCAGTATTCATAAAGACCTCAATATACCCACGGTCTGACAAGAAGCTTACTACTATGCCAATACTGCAAGCGGTTAAAAAGTTAAGTTACCATTGATCTTGATATAAATTGAACTGGCAAAGTCTTGATTTACACTGAGCAGGTCGGAGGCTGAACCTTATTTTTTTCACCATAATTCGTTTTTATATACCTTTCTTGTTCGGTGTAAATTCTTTTCTTCTATCTTTTAATGGCACAACAGCTGACGGAGTGCCTAGGCCGAGCTTTTACAATGACCCATGTTTTGCGTGTTATATTTGTACATGAATGCAAGGGACCTTCAGTTTTATGCCAAATCCGAATGATTAAAAGCTTTTCATAGGCAATTTTTACTATTGTAGGTTTGCTATTGCCTGCCAAAAGGTGATGCTGTGTAGAAAAATAGTTTTATCTACATTTTGATTTTGCCTGTGTCGAGATTCGAACCCGGGCAATCTGCGTAACATGCACTAACACTCTACCACTTCGGTGCAAATTCAGTTTACTAAAATCTATGGAGACACTTTTAGACTCTTTACACAGCACTAAACCCACGCACTGGCAAGGGAAAGGAATATGAATCACTTACCTGGAATGGACATGCGCTCGTATGGTTAAGATTGGAAGAATTACTGAGGAGCTCAAATAATATATGTATTTGCAACGACATACTTTTTTCAATTCATCAAAAAATCACAAAAGTTCATTTTTAAATCGCCCGTTTTGAAATTGATCCATGCCACTAATCGATATGAAATCAAAAACTTTATCAAAACATTACCATTTAAGCAGAATTAGAACAATTAGTTATGTAATGCCATATATAGGAAAGTAAGGAGTGAGATCGAAAAAATCTTAACATATATAAAACTCAATAATTTTTAAACGGTTGATCTTAGAGTTTTGATTTTTTTTTTATTTAATTAATAATATTTTACAAACTACAGAAAAATATAACTTTTATAGTTCTAGCCACTATTTATGAACTCGTGGACCTTTTTTGGTAAGCCTTCCATTAGAGATTTGACAGTTGTTTCAGACACCTTTTTGCAGCAGTTTGCCCATATCTCCTTTTAAAATCTTCGATATTTTGGGACACCTTTTTTGTGCTCTTTAAGTTTCTTTTCACAAGAGCCCAATATCTCTCCACTGGTCTTAGCTCCGGACAATTTGGATGATTGGCCTCTCTTGGCACAAAAACTATGTTATTACTTTGGTACCACTCCAGAGCTTTCTTGCCGTAATGACATGATGCTAAATCGGGCCAAAAATATGTGGACACATTGTGCTCTTTTATGAAAGGAAGAAACTTTTCTTTTCGAACATTCTTTGATGTATATTTCGGTATTTATAGAGCCCACTGTAACAAATGACTTGCTTCTTTTACCGCAACTGCATATAGCTTGCCATACCAAGAATTTTTATGATATTTTGTGTGCTTTTGGATTCTAAATTGTTCTTCGACATTTCCTCGAGCATTAGCAACATAAAAATTTTGACCCGGAAGCTGCGTAAAATCTGCCAGTACATACGTTTCGTCGTCCATTATGCAACATGAATATTTTTGCATGAAATTCGCTTTTAATTTCCGAGCCCTACTTTTGGCGTCTAAATTTCTTGCAGCATTCCTGTCTGTAACTTTTTGGACTTTGTATGATTTCAAACCTGCATTGGCTTTAACTTTTCTCACCAAATAGTCAGAGCACTGGGCTAACCGGGCAGCTTTTCTAGCAGATGTGTTTGGAGAACTTTTCAATATGCTTTCTATTTTCTTGGCTTTCCCAATATCATGTGGTCCTTGTTTTCTTCCCGAACCAGGTTTCCTATCTATGGTCAAATTCTCCTTAAACTGTTTAATGACATTGGAAACAGTTTGACGGCAGACTTACAATTCTTTGGCCAATTTTTTGTAGGACCAATTTGGAATTTTTAGAAAATTTTTAATAATTTTAGACGTACTACTGTGGGCAAAAGTTAGTAAGACTTTGTTCATAATTTCAAATTTTTTTATTCATTCTTCCAAATCTATTTCGTTCCCTTCAAAGTAATCCCCCCCGGCCCAAATACACTTGTGCCAACGTTTTTTCCAATTCTCGAAACAGTTGTTAAAGTCAATTTCCGGAATAGCCTTCAATGCGCTTAGCGATTCATGTTTAATGTCTTCAATTGACTCGAAACGGTGTCCACGAAGCGGCTTTTTGAGTTTAGAAAATAGCCAAAAGTCACACGGTGCTAAGTCAGGCGAATAGGGTGGTAGGGTGGTTGCGGAACGATATCAGTCGAATTTTTGGCAAAATGGTCTCGTAAAACCAATGCAGTGATTTTGGAACCAATCGTGCATTCACTCGTGCATTCTTAGGCCCAAATGATACTTTAAAATGGTTTTCACTGATCCTTCCGATATTCCAACGATGCCAGTAAGGTCTCTGTTGATTGACTGTTAATCGTCGATTCTCGAGCACCAATTCCTTGATTTTATTGACGTGCTGATCATCAGTTGATGTTGATGGCCGTCCTGGACGTGGTTCGTCGTCAACGCGTTCTCGACCATCTTTGAACAATTTGTACCAATCAAAAACACTTGCTCGCGACATACAATTATCACCGAAGGCCTTTTGCAACATTCTGAACGTTTCGGCACCAGAAATTTGATTCCGCACACCAAATTTAATGGAACTTCTTTGTTGAATAATTTCACTCATTGTGAAAATCGCCGAATGCACTTTTTGTACTTCAGAAAGTCAAGCGTATACTAAACACTAATGATTATTTTGATGTGACATTTAGCGCAGATGTCACCGACAGTCATACCAACCTAAAAAAAATAATATTTTGATGAATGGGTTTCCGCGTGAAATTTAAATTAAAAAGTCTTACTACTTTTTGCCCACAGTAGTATGTTTAAATTCACCCCAAGCCTAAGAAGGAAAAATGTTCATTATATTATTGAATTAGCAACAGCGATTCGCCCGCCGTTGATTGATTTTGATATTTTCGCCAGAATTTCAACTACATGTTGAAAGTGAAACGATACTACTTATGTATTATTGATTCCAAATTTTTCAAATTCAATAATTGATTTCTGAATAAAGAAAAAATTTACTTTATAAGAATAGAATGAAATACAATTTGGCGATGAAATTTCACGACTGTAATGTCTTGTACATACGAGTATATACGTAAATTACATATGTAGTACATAAATACAGATTGACTTATTATTAGTTTTTTTTTATTGTTTTTTGTGTATTATTACTTTATAAAAACAAAAAGCTTACAACAATTTTATAAAACCATTAAACAGTAAAGTATTCATCAGATAAAAAATATGCTCAATCAGAGTATAAATTAGTATTTTTCCCCCCAAATTTGTTGACTGTTCCCACACTTAAATGTACACTGTAGTGCATACTACGATTCAAATAAATAAATGATTATTATTATACAAAGTTGCTAACGGTCTAGTGCGTAGAGTACTTAAATTTAACCCAGGAAGTTGGGGGTTCGATTACCCTCTTGACCTGCTGTTTAATTCTCATAAACTTTTTATATTTCTAACGTATAATGAAGTGAATGATAATTGCATATACGAATACCTCTTAGGTATGCAATGACAAGACCAACAAGTGATAACAAATTGCCAAACTGCAAGTTCAAAAGTGTGGTAGCACAATGGACCGTCATGTACATAAATTCATTTTCGAAATCGCCTACATATTGTTCTAATTGCCAATATAAATCGGAATATTTTTAAGGAATGTCATCTCGTCAAGTTCAAATGAATCTGAAGCAAACGGTCTCAGCCACCTGTACGAACAAGTAAAGGGTGCTTTTTTAGAAGTGTGGTTTTCAATCTGGCAATACTTTTTTCGGAGTTGGTCTTTTTGACAGCTATCACTTGATTTATGCTCAGTTTGGTTTGCCATTTCATAATGAATAGACTTACTCCTGAACAACGTTTACAAATCGTGCAAATTTATTACCAAAATATGGGTTCGGTTCGCGCGACGCATCGCGCGCTGCGTCCAATATTCGGTCGACATAATCGCCCAGCAGAGTCGGTAATTCGAGCAACCATGGATCGGTATCGCACCACGTTTACTCTAGTGGATAATGCGCATCTTCAGAGACGCCGTACAGTGCGCACCGAAGACGCTATTGCTGCTGTGGAGCAGAGTATCGAAGAAGACCCGAAAGAGTCCATCCGCCATCGCGCGTAACAATTGGAGCTGTGCACATCCACTTTATGGAAGATTTTGCGGAAGGATGTTGGTTTGTGCTCTTACAAAATCCAACTCGTGCTAGAATTGAAGCCGAACGACCATCAATCGCGTCGCACGTTCGGTGAATGGGCCCAAAACGAGATGACCGCCGATCCCGATTTTAATAAGAAAATTTTGTTCAGCGATGAAGCTCACTTTTGGTTTGGAATGTGTAAGTTAATAAGCAAAATTGTTGCATTTGGAGTGATCGTAATCCACAAGCCATTGTTAAGACGCCGTTACATCCTCAAAAAGTCACTGTTTGGTGTGCTCTGTGGGCAGAGGGAATCATTGGTCCATATTTCTTCAAAGATGAAGCCGGTGATAATGTTACAGTTAATGGCGAACGCTAGAGAGCCATGATTAATTACTTTTTCGTGCCTGAATTGGAGGATGTTGATGTGGACGTTTGGTTCCAACAAGACGGCGCTACATAGAGCCAACTAAACAATCAATTTATTAAAGGAAACTTTTGGTGAACGCATTATCTCGCATCGTGGGCCTGTGGTGTGGCCTCCAAGATCGTGCGATTTAACACCGTTTGACTATTTTTTGTGGGGTTATGTGAAGTCGCTTGTCTACGCAGATAAGCCCGAGACGATTGACGTCTTGGAAGAGAATATTCGGCGCGTTATTACTGACATACGGCCCCAATTGCTGCAAAAAGTGGTCGAAAATTGGGCCTCTCGGCTGGAATTTATTCGAACCAGCCGCGGAATCGTTCTTAAAACATAATGGCCAATCCATATATTTACTATATAATAAAGCTAAATTCTTGGCCATAAGATTAAATTATACTTATGCGTTTTATTTCTTCTAGAAAACCACACTTCTGAAAAAAACACCCTGTACAATTTTCACAAAGAAAACGAAAAATCGAATGTGTCATTTAGCTGATATGGGCGTAAATGTGCTACATCATTCAAATTATTTTCTAGATATGGTAAGCTCAAAGATTATATTTTATACAGCATACTTTTTTGGATTTCTAAAAAATTCACAAAACTCAGGTCGCCTTACATTTGCCCGCTTAAGAAGTGATACATGCCACTAATCGAAATTGAATCAAAATTATTAAAAATATATAAAAAACAGCGCCAGTTAAACCGAATTTATAGGCAATAAATAGCATTACTTACTTACTTAGCTGGCACTACAACCGATGATCGGTCTTGGCCGCCTCCACAAAGCTCCGCCAGTCACTTCTGCTATGCGCGCGCTGGCGCCAGTTGATAAGGCCAAGTGCAGTCAGGTTGCCCTGCACCTGGTCTTTCCAACGGAGATTAGGACGTCCCCTTCTGCGTGTTCCTCCACCGTGGTTCGAATAAAACACCCTTAATAGCATTAATATATAAAATTATTGAATAAACATATCTTTATCGGGGATGTGATGTATCGGTCCCGGAAATTGTTTGACAAATATCGTTACGTAATAGTTGTAATAGAAAAATATTATTTAAATAAGTATACATATCGTATGTATTATATTATATAATTAATTGCCAACATAGAAAATAATGGTTGCACAAAAAATACATTCAGAGAAATTAATTTTAACATTTATTAAGAAAACTACAACAACAACAAAGAAATAGTATTTTATAGTAATCTTATTACATTTTTATAAAATCCTCTCACGATCGATAATTTCATAATTTTCTCTAAGTATGGAGCACCTTCATTCTTTTATTTTTTGGCTTGTTTAAATAAAAAAAATTAGGTCAGAATTTAAAGTGACGACCAAACGCACAATGAGCCCAATTATGATATGAATATCCTTGTAAATATCGATTGTTATGGTTACTAGCAAACGCTGGCGATAACATCAATATTGCTCCTTAACGATAATTGGCGACAATTATCGACATGTTTCCCATCCCTAATCTGTATGAACCTCGGCCCTTAAGGGATTATAAAGAAAATTGTGTGCGTCAGTGGGACACCATACAGAAGTTCACTTCCACAAGACGATTGGGTTTTCAGGTTAGGTTTAGTAATCTTGTAAAAATCAGAGTCTACAGCAGACATTACAGGCCTGGCCGAAGGAATTTTTAACAAACATATTTTGAAATTGTTTATGTGCTGATTTATGCAAACAATAAGCCTTATATAGTTCAGCTTAATGATTCTCTGATCCCAGGTGTGCTACATCTGGATTAATACCATTTTTATCGTTTGTATTTCCAATGCATGCAACGCCCTGTGCGAAATCATCATCTCCATCAAAATATTCATACTCAAAATATGCGAATTTTTTTGTTGCGTCATTATATATAAATATAATCTTACCTTCATCATAATTATTATCATCATTATAATAATATTTAGGTTGTATGATCTCAATAGGAGAAAAACTTGCCACTTGCCGGTCTGAGAACTCGCGAATGTTACGAGGTTGAATAAAAACTTGGCAAATCTTGACTATGTTTTGTTGTGCTGATGCGAGTTGATTTCTTTCCATCGAGGAAAGATTTTCAGGTAAATTTTCAAGTAAATCTTCCGTCTTCTCTCTTTCTCTCTCTCTTGAGAAGCTGGAAATTCGGCAACCTCAATAACTGCCTGGCACTGTCGACCTTCGGGAATCAATGAGATGAGGGTTGATGCAATTTTTGGCTCTCATTTGCCATGCATGCTGTCTCTCTGCATTAATCTTTGCGAGTTGTTTTTCAATGAAATTCGTGTTCTCTTGTGCCTCAAGTCGCTTGCGAAGTCTACACTCTTGGATCTCTCGTTGCTGGTTTTTGGGTTTTTTCACGATAGTAGAATCTGAATTTTGTTGGGCTTCCATTTTTCTACAAAGTCTACATTCTCGCTGTCCAGTTTTTGCTGGAGATTTTATCGTAACACAATCGCCATTTGGTTGTGGCTCACATTTGTTTTGTTTTCAGTCTGTACTCGCTCATTCTTTTAGCTCTAAAGCTGTCTAACGATTTTTCTTTGAAATCTAAAATATTTGTTTGAAATGTAAAATTTTACTAGAAACTGATGGGCAACGCCCTCTACAAATCGAGTATGATTCAAACTCAGCACCCTCTATCAATCAAGTTTGAATCATACGCGAATCAGCGCATTCTATCAATCAAGTACGCTTCATACTCGATTAATAGAGGGTGCATAGTGGATGTATATGTGTATGTATACACTTAATTTTACATACGATTCTTTCATGTTTTTTTCGGTCATTCTCATCAGCTCTAAAAATTGCTAACGATTCCTGTTTTAAATGTAAAATATTGGCATTTTCTTAACATTCTTTTCTATGTACTCGTAGTTTGATTAAATTTTAATGATATTGAAAGTATGTTTTCTGTTTAATGCTTTTGCTAAAAATTCTCCCGAAACCTATAAGAATAAAAAAAAATTATCTATTATTGAATCAGTAACAGCGAATCATCCGCTATTGATTGCAATGGATTCATAATCGTACTTTTCAACAGAATTTTAACTAACTACAAAATTATTGATTCAATTTCGAATGTCAATATTTTTAACTTATGCCATTAATTCCAAATGCCTCAAAATCTTTAGAACTCTCTACATATATATAGTTTTAATTCTTTGCGAACAAATCATACATAGTAACGAATTCATAAATTGAGCCGTATATACTTTAAAAAAATTAGTAAGTACTTTATACTTAATAAAATAATGAAATTAACAAAAATACTATTTAGAGATGATATTCTGTTTCTTAAGTAAAAAATATGCAAATAAATATTTCAAAATATGTAACAATAATAAAATTCTGAGTAAAGGAAATATCATTGCTGAAGAAGTTATACTCGTAAATTGGGGACGGATGTAATATTTTAAAGCATTTATCTCTTAATTGTTGTGTTTTGCTGTTATATAATCAGTAGAACCTGGCAAAATACAATATAAAAACATTAAATAACTACTTACATAGTATATAAAGTATTGATCAGATAAAAATAAGCTCTTCAGGGTCGTAACTGATTTATATTTTTTAAATGGTATAATTGGTACATACTCCGCCTTAATTAAGTACAGTAAACCCCTCTAAGTGACTCAATTGAAGATATCAGGATTTAGACGTACTTAAGCAGGGAAGGCACTTACATAATAGAACCCCGCTTAAGTACCTCGAAGCAAGTACATAATTACGAACAAATTTACTTATTTGGACAAAAATAAAAATTGCAAATATTTAAAATTGAGTGAGTGTACACAAAAGCACCACAAAGGTACTTAGAAGGCGAATGCAGTAAATTACAGATATTTAAGCGAGAATCGCACCTGAGAGTGGAGATACTTGACCGGGGTTTACTGTACATTATTACTACTATTCAAGGTAGCTAGTTAATATAATTTGATTGGAACGATTTTTCGACAGTCACAGTTGCTCTAATATAACAGATCCATTTAAATTGAGTATACAACAAAACGAATGACAATGCATAAAATTCTTTTGGCCAATTAGCATAAATTAATCGATTCAATAATCGTATTATCTAAACATACTGCATGCTTACAATTTTTAATTTTTAAAATGGAACATAATTTTAGATACTTAGGAACAACTTACAAGCAATTTTTGATTGGAGCATAAAATTTAGTAGCACCTAAGCGAGTGTAGTACTTAAGCGAGATGCACTTAAAAGGGGAAAGCAAGATGCAGCAAATTGCAGGCATTTAAAAGCGATTGGTACCTAAGAGGGAAGGTAATGACCGAGGTTTGCTGTACATTATTACTACTATAGAAGGTAGCTAGTTAATATGTCTTGGTTGGAACATTTTAAGAGAACAGTCTCAGTTGATGTGTTCACTGTGGCGTAGTGGTAGTGCGTGGGACTGTTGCGCAGAGTGTCTGGGGTTCGACTCTCGATACAGGCAAAATCAAAATGTAGAGAAAACAATTTTGCTACACAGCACCACCTCTTGGAAGGCAATGGCAAACCTCCAAAAGTAAAAATTCGTCGTTCGGATTCGGCATTGAACTCTAGGTCCATTCCATTCATGTATAAATATACAATACGCACAACATGAATGGATGAATGGATAGCTCGGCCTAGGCCCTCCATGGGCTTTTGTGCCAATATAAGAAGAAAGAAGAAGTCTCAGTTGATCTACATATGTAGTATAACAGGGCCACAGCAACTAAGTATATTATGTAATTTTTTGCTTCTAATCAGTCTCTTGACCGGCGAACCAGAAAAATAATCCTCCCAACATCTCGGTCATCGGTTCTCTCCCATTTACCCATTACCGCTTTTCCTGAGTATCGTTTTATTCAACCACAGGATTCCGGGTCGATAATCTTCTTGGGGCTAGAGCCAGCTATGGGTTCTTCTAATTAGGTTTTATTCGTTTGTAATACTTACTTAATTATTATTATTTCCTTCCATGCTTATCAAGCTTTCGCTTATTCGCATTCTGCAGCCTTGAAGATTTCGATCTGAATTTTGACCTACAAAGAGAGAATGCAAATTACCTCCACGTTTATAGCTTAATTTCATTCTTCATTGTCGAGAGACACTTTCAATAGGAGCTGTTATTAAATGGAGATGGGTGAATTCATCATTTCTTTGAATTTTGATTGTTGAAGTTCACCCTATTAGATTAGATTGAAACAGGGGCTGGTGACAAGGCACCGAATCACTGCGGATTGTAGCATTTAAAAATGCTAGTGAGTTATATTTGGCGTAGTTTGAGTTACTCCAACCGTAGTTGGGTATGCAATAGTTAGGTGACAAAATCTAAGACTTGTAAGCTTGTTACAGTGGCACAGAATGCGCTCTGCTGTTTCCTCCACTTCCTCACGAAATGTCCAGAATTCGTCCCGAATTATTACCATGCTAACAAGATGTTTCCTAACTGGGCAGTGTCCAGTAAGAAATCCTGTGACGCTCGGATTCGTTTCTGTTTAACATCAAGAGTTGTATTGTTCTTAACTGTGACATGTGACACTTGACATGAATAATTTTGCTTCTATGTTGCCTGAGGTATCGTCCCAGACAGCCAGAAACTTTCTGTTCATGTTATATGTGTTAAGATTGAGCTTTACAAAACTCCATGGCGGGCCGCAAAATAGGGTTGGTCCAAGCATAGGTTCGGATGCCCTTTTTCTGGCTAGCTTGTCAGCCATTTCATTGCCTTTAATACTACTATGTCCAGGCAGCCAAATTAAATGGACTCTATTGTGTGATGCTAGCTTGATCAGTAGTTGAAGGCAGTCCCAAATAAGTTTTTAACTAATTTTGAAAGAGCTTAAGGCCAGTAGTGCAGCCTTACTATCCGAGAGAATAAAGATGTTTCGCTTACACGACGGCCTTTCTTCATATTCTCTAAGACATACATAATTCAATTGCGTGTACTTCCGCCTGAAAAACTGAGTTTTCTTGGTTCATACTAGCAATAATATCGTTTCTCGGCCTAACTCCATAAACTCCAAATCCGAATCCCTCGTTTGTGTTTGAGCTATTATCGGACTAATAGCTCATGTTTCGTAGAATCGGAAAAATGTTCCAATTTGGAACAACTTCTTAATGCTAATGCAGCTCTGAAACATTGCTATTTATATACTTGATTCGACTACTTAGCCAAATTAGAAAATTGTTTTCTTTATAAAAATTAATTTCACTATGACAACAATAAATATATTTTGAAAATTTAATCAATTGCGATCACAGAAAAACAAACATTCTAATGATTTAATAACTACTTTGTTTATGTAATTCTATAAATACTAAATAAAATAAAAAATAAATACTTAATATGTAAAACATTAGCACATGTAATCATATTTATTCGAACTTTCAGTTTTTATGAATTTAATGATGAAAAATGTTGAAATCAATACTGAGCCCCTATACTTAAACATACATAAGTATGTATGTACTCGTATATATGTATGTAGAAATAAAATATAATTTGATTAACATTTAGCACGATTGGATTTGATTGAACATTAGCATACAAGTACTTACATATCTATAAAAATATGAATATAATTTTACTTAATCGAATTACATTCAACAACAAACTTGAATTTTTTGTAATTTAGTGCTCAAAAATGTCGGGATCAATATGGTTTCTAATTTTAATTATATATCTAACAAATTCTCAGGAAGTAAAGAAATCCTTATATAGACAAAAAACATATATCTACGAGTATACGAGTATGTTACTACTTACTATACAAAGTAATTATTTTCTAGGTATGCGCTTTACTTAAATTTACCAATATCAAGTGTGAAATTTTGGATAAAGATTTTGCTGAACTAAATTTTTGCAACATAAAAGCATTAAACCGAAATTTTAACGTTTTCTCAGTTGGTGTTCAGCTTAAAAGAAAAGTGGATAAATTCGAGGTACTCGATGAACCGATAATTAAGTTTATTTCAAGTAATATGCATTTGTTGAATTTATTTTCACTTTTCAGGTCAATATCAAAACCATGAAGAAGTCATACGGCGGTTGGCATCCATTTCTATATGACGTCAAAGTTAATCTCTGTGATTATTTTCGAAATCAAAAGCGATACATGTTCATTGATGCGGGATATTATTATTTCAAAAATTATACAAGTATAAACCACACATGCCCTTATAACGTAATTAACTACCCACAATATCATGTAGCTTTGACTTTTATATTAATTTTTCGTTACATATGTACTTTCTTAAAGATGGATGAAGAGCTTGCATTTAAAACTGTAGAAGTTCAAGAAGAGAATTTTCTGAGCAAATTTCCTATCTTAATTGGACAATATGGACTTTTTACGAATTGGTTTTTCAACAATAAATTAAGTGTGTCTGTTAATGTTTATGGATTGTATACGGATTACAAAAAAGCTTAATCAAATACTAAATATAATAATATTATGTTATATTCGAAGCTTTATTAAGCTTTAAGGAAAATCTATTAAGCATATATCAAAACATTCCGTTGTTTAATTATTTTGTTATAAGAGCGTCAAGAAGGATTATCATATGATTCCCCTTGATATCGGCTAATTTATACGGGAACCCATTAATATCTACTTATATGTCTCCCGGTGCAGTTAAAACTAAAATAGGAACAATTGAGTACAACTCTGAAGGAAATATCCATATGGCATTTACTACTTATCACAACATTATTTCTATATAACGAGAAGTTAATGAGAATATTCTTTGAAAATAACCTATTTTAACTCACTGGAATGTAGAGTCGATATATACGAGTAAGATTGAAGAGTTCTTCAAAGATAAAATAAAACTTCTACAGACATTAGAAAAGAACTTATGGAAAATATTGCTGCAAAACGTTAGTTATAACCTTTTAAAGTTGATATAAAAGTACGAATTTATTATTGAAAATCTATCGGTTCACAGAAAACCGAATATGACTTGCCTTGGTCAAATAGTTTTTGTTGTTTTTATATATTTCACAACCTGTTCTAGGAACATTAAGGGCCTAGAAAGAACTTTTCAGTAAAATTTTTCTAATATAAATATATCTTTATACTTCAACTTTGCAAGTATACTTTCTAAATTTTAAGGGATGGTTAAAAAAGGTTTTTTTTTTTTGATATTTTCACCCATATCGGTTGCTACGTCTTTTGATATGCGTTCTTTGTCAAGCGAGGCACTAACTAGGCACATTTTTACAAAAATTTTATTCGTATTTTTAGCGTGAAAAAATGTGTTAACTTCCTGGCAGACAATGGCAAACCTCCGAGAAGGAAATTTTAAATCTGAGAAGCTTTAGAAAACCATCATCGCTCAACAATGAATGCATTCGAAAGCCTCGACCTAGGTCCTCCATCGGCTGTTGTATCAATTTAAGGGAAAGAGTAATTTGTTTTACATCAAGCGGTCTAATGAAAAATTTACAAAATTAAAGACTCGTTTTTTGGAGATATTCTCAAATCAAACTAGTACTGCTACCTATTTAGAGCCGAAATAATTTCATCTTGAAATATCTCGAAATTAATTTTAAGAAGAGATTATCATTAAGTATTACTTCACTACGACCTGTAAGATTGTTCTTCTTCCATGAGAGATACTTCCGAACGAAATTTTAGTATTAAGTATGTTGTCGTACTTCTATTATGATGAAATTGGCATCTGGTATTGAATGTGCAACTGCTATGTCGATGTTGGAATCTGCAATTATGTATTTGTTCCAGCATTAAAATAAAAAATTGTCATATATCTTGACTTATCTGGAATCTTGTTTAATATCAACTGGAGCGGAGAGGTCAGTACCAGACAATAGCAAAATCAAACATCTACTATTTAATATGTAGTTCGTAATAGCTTTCAATTACAATAGAATCCCGATAATTCGTAATTGCAAGGGACCAGCAATTTAAGTATTACGAATTACAGGGGTTTTCGATATAACGAGATTTCGATTTATCGAGGTTAAAATGGAAAAAATACGAATTAACGTGTTTTTTCCAATTTATTTAAAAGAAAAAAAAACAACAACAAAAGCGATACACTCTTTTTTCATACCCCTCTTGTAAAGCTAAAGCCACGAAAAATACAAAACATTCCATCAAAAAATGTGAATGATAAACGTACCCGTAGCTGCCTACTATGATTGATTTTTATCGAACCATAGTTCTATAGAATTTTACTTTGCATTTCGAATTACATACTACTGTGGGCAAAAGTTAGTAAGACTTTTTAATTTAAATTTCGCGCGGAAACCCATTCATCAAAATACTATCTTTTTAAGGTTGGTATGACTGTCGGTGACATCTGTGGCAAATGTCACATAAAAATATTCATTAGTGTTTAGTATACGCTTGTCTTTCTGAAGTACAAAAAGTGCATTCGGCGATTTTCAAAATGAGTGAAATTATTCAACAAAGAAGTTCCTTTAAATTTTGTGTGCGGAATCAAATTTCGGGTGCCGAAACGTTCAGAATGTTGCAAAAGGCCTTCGGTGATATTTGTATGTCGCGAGCAAGTGTTTTTGATTGGTACAAATTGTTCAAAGATGGTCGAGAACGCGTTGACGACGAACCACGTCCAGGACGGCCATCAACATCAACTGATGATCAACACGTCAATAAAATCAAGGAATTGGTGCTCGAGAATCGAGAATCGGCGATTAACAGTCAGAGACCTTACTGGCATCGTTGGAATATCGGGAGGATCAGTGAAAACCATTTTAAAACATCATTTGGGCCTAAGAATGCACGAGTGAATGCACGATTGGTTCCAAAATCACTGCATTGGTTTTACGAGACCATTTGCCAAAAATTCGACTGACATCGTTCCGCCTATTCGTACCACCCTATTCGCCTGACTTAGCACGATGTGACTTTTGGCTATTTTCTAAACTCAAAAAACCGCTTCGTGGACACCGTTACCGTTTTGAGTCAATTGAAGACATTAAACATGAATCGCTAAGCGCATTGAAGGCTATTCCGGAAATTGACTTTAACAACTGTTTCGAGAATTGGAAAAAACGTTGGTACAAGTGTATTGGGGCCGGGGGGGATTACTTTGAAGGGGACGAAATAGATTTGGAAGAAGGAATAAAAAAATTTGAAATTATGAACAAAGTCTTACTAACTTTTGCCCACATTAGTATAAGAGGTTGTCAACAACCAATGCGAGCAGCTCCGCCAAGGCCCTCCATGGGAAACAAAGAAAGTCAAAAACCAATTACCATTTATAAGAGCTTAAACAAAGCTTGTATTGGAAAAAAATACGAATTAGCGAGGGTATAGAAATCTATGTATTTTTTGCGAATTAAAGCGATATTTTCTTTATATTAAGCTTTGATATTGTAAGTAATTCTGTCAAAGTTAGTGGCGGAATTTCCCACACGCATCCACTGCCATCTTGGACAATTGTCTACGCGTTAACAATACGTTTTTTTTTTTTAAATTTTATAAATAATGGAAATTTTTATTATTGTTCGCGTTAAAATTTTCGTTTATTTTTATTATTTTTTGTAACCGTTGACTTTCAAAATCCCTTATTCCGTTGGTGGTGATGCAGTGGTGGTGGTGCTGCTGCTGGTGGTATCCGTGGTGAAATCCATTAAACGAACAATCGCAATATTAAATTCTCACCGAAGGGAATTGGACACACATACATGCACACATACATGCACATATTAACACAATTAAAATGATTCTTTTGTGTCTGTTAACGCAAGTATGGTACATATGCAAGTCGAGGCATCCACGAGTAGTGTGTTTGCGTTTACATATTTTTCCATTTAAATTAAAGAATAATACAATTTAGTGCATTTTAATATTTGATTATATAAAAATATTGGTTTTGGATATATGTAAATGATATTTAAATAATAAACGCTCATGCATAACATACTCGTATATTTAAAACAGAATAAATATAATTTTTATAAAGTCTGTGTATTGCAAATTGTAGAAGCATATCAGATCGCCCCAAACACGTGCATTCATATATGGTATAAATACATATGGTACAAACGTACATACAATACATGAAATGATGTGCGGTCACGAAAACGAGCTGTTTATGATGGTCACATATGAAGGTAATGTCCTTTCTGTGACTCGTTAAATTTCCATCAGTGCGAGCGTATGGCAAATTGGCATTAAATGTACTTTATGCTCCAACTTGATGTCATCACGTTCGCTAGGAAACGTTTGAATGCGTCTATGTTTGTATATATGCATGTAGATGAGATATACGGTGCCACATATGTATCGTTGTTTGTACGTAAGTATATATCGCTTGTTTTCTGCTAGACTGTCATAAGACAAAAAAAACAAAATTTTCGAGTTAAGTATACAGAAATAACTGTTATTTAGTGCTCTATTTTGTGTAAAAAAATCATAATTGTATCTTATGAATTATTTACGTAAGAAGAGTATTTATCCTTATCAATTGTATGGAGTGACAGGTAAATTTAAAAGTTTACATGCTTTTTTCCCAAAATGTATATTTTTTGAGTTATGGCGGTCTTACAGCAAACGAGTTTAAAGTATGGTATATTAGGAGTTTAATGTATGTAGGTGTGTGTTTTTGTGTGTGTGAGTTTCATACAGCACATGCAACTAATTGATATTTTATGGATGAAATGTTAACACTCTTCCCTTCCCTCCCCCTTCTCTCTCTCTCTCTCTCTCTCTCTCTGTCCATTTTCTTTTGATTATAATTATTTTTTGTATTTTCTGTGATAATTAACATGACTGCACTATGATTTGTTTTTTAAATAGTTTCATAGTTTTGTTGGTAGAATTTCCGTTTTATAAATCCAGATCCCAGCTAAAGTACTTTATTTTTAATTCATAAGTATGTATATTTTTCCTTTATTAACAATGAAAAACTTTTATATTGCTGTAATTTTCAATAAAACGATTCTACTATTTTGGAAGTTTACTTCTTTAAGTAGTTTTTATATTTACGACAGGGTAAAAGATGATCGTGGCAAAACGGAAACTGTCAGTGAAATCAAGTGTGAAAAAAATTATGATGCATATGTATTTACACATAAATGATAGGCAGAACATATGCATCCATACGAACCTACGTGTATGAATCAAACTCGATTGACAGAGGGCAACGAACAGAAATTTCTAGCGCTGAAAGAATGCGCGAGTATAGACTGAAAAAAATTGCGAAAGAGCGTAAGCAAAATTAAGTGTATACACATATGCATCCACTACGCTCCCTCTATCTATCAATCGAGTATGAATCATACCCGATTGATAGAGGGCACTGCCCAAATGTTAGAAGTTTCCGGAGCTGAAAGTATGCGCGAGTATAGACTGTAAAATACAAACGCGATACACAAACAAATGTCGATTGAGTTACGTTAAAATTCCCGGGAAAAATTTCGGCTGAGAGACAGCGAGAACGGAGACTTCCTCAAAAAATGGAAGCCAAACAAAATTCAGATTCTACAATTGTGAAAAACCCCAAGAAACCAGCATCGAAAGATCGCGATAGTATAGACTTAGCAAGCAACTTGAGGCACAACAGAATTCGAATTTCATTGGAAAACAACTCGCAAAGACTAATGCTGAGAGACAGCATGAATGGAAAATGAGTTCATTATAGCTAATAATTGCATCAACACTCATCTTATTGAGTCCCTTCGAAGGTCCTCAGATTATACAGCACCAGACAGTTATTGAGGTGGCCGAATTCCTAACTCCTCAACGAAAGAGAAGGGAAGATTTACTTGAAAATTTGCCTGAGAACTATCCTCCGTAGAAAGAAATCAACTCGCATCAGCACAACAAAACACAGACTTTTTTCCCCCAAATTTCTAGTCAACCTTATAACATTCGCGAGTTTTCAGACTGGCAAGTGGTAAATTTCCACCTATTGAGATCATACAACCTGAATATTATTATAATGATGGTAAGATTATATTTACAATGATGTAGCAAATCAATTCGCATCTTTGAGTATGAATATTTTGATGGAGATAATGATGCAGGGAGCGTAGCATGCATTGGAAATGCAAACGATCCAAGTGAAGTTAATCCAGATGTAACACAACTAGGATCAGAGAATCATCATATTGAACTATACAAGGCTTAACGTTTGCATAAATCAGGACATCGTTAAAAATTCCTACGCCCACGCCTATAATGTCCGCGATAGACTCTGTTTTTTTACAAGATTACTAAACCTAACCTGGAAACGCAAACATTTTGAAGAAGTGAACTTCTGTAGGGTGCCCACTGACCCACACAAAATTTTTTTTTTAACTTTCGTTTGTTTATGTTAGTAATGCTAAGGTGTTTTTTTTACCTTGGTGTTTCGGGTTCACTTGGCAGAGCTTAGAGATTGCTAAATCTATATTTTCTAAGAAATCTTTAAAAATGAGTGAGTAAAATCATTGAAGGAAAATTTGATGTATGTATTTAATGAAAGGAAAAGTATATATATAGTTTATAAAAAAATATCATCAGAAATATTTCTAAAGATGAGGATAAAAAACAATTTTTTTTTAATGTAGATATCCTTGCTTTTCCTTAATCGATTTAAATAAAAATTTCAGATTGATTGCTCAATTGATTCAGAATCAAAATAAACAACGCCACAACAATCGCTGCGGTTATTATCCAGACGTTTTTTTGGTTTGGGATTCCAACTCAAAGATTGGTATGGTTTTTCTGGAAATGCACATATTTTCCGAATTTATATGGAAAGTCCTTCCGTTTCACTATCATGTTTTGTTACTTCGATCATGTGTAGATTTTGAATTAAAGTTCAATACATTATCCATCGATACTTAGTATTCGCGAATGTTACTCACATAAATTCTGGTTGGCCTTAGTATCGGTAGCGGTAAGAGGCACTGAAAACGTAATGCGATTATACTTAAGAAACTTTGAGAGCAATCGAAATTGAAGATAAGTATAACGGGGCTTTTTTATTCTGAAGCCAATAGAATACACACCCAGTGAAATTTCGGGAGTTCAATATCTCATAAATCGACCTCGATAGTCTAGTACATAAGTAATGCACTAGACTCTCAACTGTGAGGTTTCGGGTGCTATTTCGGTCTTGGTCAGGTAGTTAATTTTATTTAACCTTCTTCCATTCCAACCGATATGAAGTGAATGGAAATTGCAACTCTTGGTGGTCAATGTGGCGTAGTTGGTAGTGTAATGGCCTGATACGCAGAGTGTCCGGGGTCAAATCTTGGCACAGGCGAAATAAAAAAATAGAAAAAACTATTTTTCTACATTGCACCACCTTTTGTCAGGCAATGGTAAACTTACAAGAATAAAAATTACCTTTGAAAAACTTTTCACTTCGCCGTTTGGATTCAGCATAAAACAGTAGGTTCCACTCATGCACAAATATAACACGAAAAACATGAGTGGATGCGAAAAGCTTTACCCTGGTCCTCCATGGGCTGTTTAGCCATTTTAACCTTTTTTTTTTTATTTATTGATACATTTAATACACTGGGTGCACCTCTATAAATGCAAAGCATTGTGTAGATTGGAAGAAAGATTTATAGATTGGAGAAAGAAAGAGGGAGAATGAGAGAAGGAATGCAATCACAGGTTTGAAAATTTGAATCTGATGAAGTCGAAACAAGCTCAAATTTTGAATTGGATAACCATAATCTCATTAAATACTGAGATGTATCAGGTGTACTTCAAGTTTTTATTATTTATTCTTGGATGATTATGTACTCTGCAGAGTCACTCTTTCTATTCCATAGTAAATAAGAAGATTAATCTATTTTCATATTTTATTATAAGTATGGATTGGTGCGGAAATAATTAAAAATTCTTTTGTGTGAAAAAAAAATAAACTTTAGTTTGATGGAGACGTTTTAATGAGGTAAAAGTTTGACTGCCATTAACTATTTCCATTTACAATTCCTACAATCTTTAGCATCTACTAAGCTCTTTGCTTAAAGTTTACAACCCTTAAATCAATCTTTGTTCTCTTCTACTATCGCTTCAAAACGTCGATGAGCTCGTGCTGCATTGAACAAACAAATTCAGACTTGCATAAATCGATAATTTATTACTTTGTGTTATTAATTTTCAATGATAATATCACAGAAATTCAACAGATTATATGCATGGCTCATATTAAGGATAACCTCTTATAGAAGCTTAACACCTTTCACGGGCAGCACATGTGATGCACTTAATGTGCTCTTAAGCGAAAATGGCTGCACATTTAAAATGCCGACACGCGCGAGGGATTCCAAAACAACCCCATGTTAGTTGTATCATGAAAGAAGAAGTGGAAGGACCTCAGTTGGGTAAGGATTTTATTATAATATGTGGTGGGAGGGGAGAAGAATCTTCGCCTGCCACTGACTTTATACTTAATTGTCAACATTCTCATATTAATGCCGTCATGAAATATGACAGATGATTTCGGAATTTATGTTAAGGCGAAAAGAGAAAACTTTTCACTTTGCTATAAACAATTTATGGAATATTTATTTTTGTCTTGCTACGTTGATTATTCGGAGCAGCAGTATTAGAGCAGGAAACAGCAATTTGGGGTTGTTGCTTCAGACATACATACCTAGCAAATGAATGTGCACCCAATGGAGGGGAGGATGCATTATAGAGCATATGGGGTATACATGTATTACACCCGCATGCAGTCACTCGTCCGTGGCTCTTAATCCTAATGGAATTGATTGCGCCTGATATTAAGCGAGAACTAAAGATAATGCTTGTAAATTAGTGAGCGTGTTTTGCGTATGCCATATTGCAATAATATGCGTGGTAATAAATGAATGGAAATAAATCAAAAGAAAATTATATTCATGCAATTTTTAATGCACATCCAAGCGAAGGGAGGAAATTGGGGTAGTGACCCAGATGAGGTTGTCGAAGTGTGATTAAGAGATTAAAAGATTGCCTGGGTTATGGTGTGTACGAAAAACTAATTACACTGATTAACAAAACTTCACTTTCAAACTTTTGTTGATCTCCAGTATAATTCGGGCACAAGAAAACGAAATGAAAGTAAGTTAGAACAATCTCATAATTGCACAGTGTTGAAAATAGTTTCGTAAATATTTCTTTGAAATATCCACCATCAGCAAGCAACCATCACCTGATGCTGTCACGTGTCTACAAGCATTTAACGTTTAAGTTACTTACTTGAAAACTTAAATATCCGTGCTGTAAAATCTTAAACCCCACCTTCCCCTTTAAAAAGGTCCCATTCAATTATTTTCAATTTGAAACAAAAATATAAAAATATTTTTTTAAGTCATTTTTAAGTTGATACACACATGTGAGAGTGTGAGTGTGTGCGTGTGTACGCCGAAATTGGATCAAGGTCTTTTCCTAGCATAAGTGCATGCACGCGTCTAGCATTCGTTTGCCACGTACATTTCACGTACGCTCACTGCCAGAACGTGTAACAAATGGCAGCAAACGTCGCTTTCGCTTTATTTCATTCACATCAGCGGAGTATTGTCAAGAGACGAGAGCAGCAGTAGCAGCATCGCATAAACACATGAATTGTTGCGCTAATGTAGCACCATACAATTACGTAACTCTATCCCGGAGAAAAAATATCCAAAGAATCCAAACAGCAATTTTCCAATTCACTTGGCAAACACGCATATCGAGTTGCCAGCACCAGGAACATTATAACAGCTTCTTCCTGCAACTCCTCACTACAACCGACACTTGCGTCGCGACTCTCACTCGCTTATTTTCAATGAGTACTTACATATTTATTTATTGCATACGTTTGGAGTAGTTGACACAGCACTCGCTCGATATGCTCGCGGCAGCCCCCGTTGCCGCAGCTAATATTGCTCGGTATATTTTACACCACTAGCTATTGATATCTGACAGATGCAGTGGTTGGGACTTAGCGGTGTATTATGGCACACCTTTTGGGAAATTGGAAAAATTCACTCTTTATTAAAGTGGAAATTTATTGGCATTACATAAACCGAAAATTCTTATTTCGTTTGCATATTTCCGTGGTGAAAAGGAAAATAGCCAAAGTCGAGTTAAGATCGAAAAGGTCTCCTTATATATTTTTGTTTTAAATAATACTAAAGTTTCTATAACATTTCCATTTAAAGCTATTCATCGCTCGCAACTTAATCTGTTGTTCTTTTTATCGCAGATATTATTTCGATTTATATATGAATCGAAATTACAACTCCACTTCAGAAGTTGTAAAAACCAGTGGCGGGCCGTTTGTAATTATACTAATTATAGCCGAAGCTGAACTTGCCATAGGTTTCTCTTCAATCTTCGACCTAAGCCGAAGCAGTTTAAAATATAAAAAATTAAATTAAACATTTAAAAATCAATTCCTTCTTTTCAATAAAACATGTATTTACTACAAAAAAAAATAAATAAATATAAATAATATGAAATTAAAAAAAATAAGTTTGTTCACATTTGCACTATAAATTTGAATTTATTAAGTATAAATAATCCTAAAAGAAAACTTTTTCATAATTTTCGGCTTCGGCCAAAAACTGGTTGTCTACCTATTAATCGGTGTCCTCTGTGAATGTATTCCCTCTCTCATTCTCCCTCCTTCTTCCTCCCACCTGTCAATCTTCCTTCCATTCAACACAATGCTCTGCATTCATGTGTTGAATGTATCAATAAAAAAAAACAAAACAAAACAAAAATCTTCTAGATTTTATTAACTTTTACTCTGGAGCTGCATCATGAATAAATTAATTATCAAAATTTAAACGAAATCGGTTGACCCATAGATGGCGCTCTAGTACAAGGTTATACAATCACAAAACGCATATATTTTTAAAGAAATAAACTGTATCGATATAACTGTATATTTCGTCCAGCAAAGGGATTCCAATATTTCAGGTCCGAATAATCTCAAGGCAACTTCTTATGCCCCGATTGAGTTTAATTGAATTCGTAGCTTCCATTACACCGGATTCAGAGTAAATCTAGCATAGTGTAAGTTCAGAGTTCCATTTTGAGTACTAAACCATTTTTGTACCCTCTTAATTTTTACTTTTACAAGTGTTTACTTACTTTTTCTCCGGGAGCTCCTGAGTAATTTCAAATACAAAGTTCAACCAATAGGCCCATGTAGAACCCCAGTATAAACAAAAATTTAACTTCTCTGCGATTTCACTAACTTGTGTGGTGGCGCCAGCTGAATAATAATTTTTAAAACACGATGTATTCCCTAGCTTAAAAATGTCTGTTACACAAAATTTTAACATTTTTCGTCGGTCGGAAAAAAATTCAAATTCTTCTAGATTTTTCTAACGTTTACTCTTCAGCCCCATCAGGAACGATTTAAAGATAAAATTAAATCATAAAAATGGACTCCTTAGCTTAAGAAACCTTTCTAAACAAAATTTCAACGAAATCAGTCGGTTCATAGTTGGCACTCCAGTACAAGATTATGTACATAAATACCGAATACTTAGTACACATAGATATAGCGAGAATATATTGTCCAATACGTGTCATGACCGTTTTTCAAAGATGTTGATGCCTGAATTGCGAATCCGAAGCCGAGATTTTCCTAAGACGTCAGATTTTCGAGAAATGTGGGGTAATAAGCGCCCAAATCACATATTTTTTGCCATATTTGTCGTTTTTAGCCATCTCCGTTTGTCTTTGTAAAAATTAATTTGAATGAAGCCTGAGAAATATCGACCAAACTTGGTACTTTCTTTTAATGGCACACTTTTGGCCTGGATCGAGCTTTCCGAGTTTGGCACAGATAAACCATTTCGCCATGAAGAGGAGAAAAATCGGTCAAGTGGATGTGGTGTTTTCTAAATACGTGAAAATTCTAAACGGAATTCCGAAAGAAATGCTGAGGAACTTGAGAATACTTCTCTGAAGTATACTTAAGAATAACTGTTGGAAAATTTGTATTTTTCGTAACAAAAAAACCACGCCTATCTTCTTCAAAGAAAAAATCATATACTTAATTATTGCTACAAATACAAAAAAGCTTTTTGTAGCAAGTTAGGACGGATTAAGACAATTTTTACTGATATTTTTATATTTATTAATTGTTGTTCAATATTGTTTTATATTATTGTTCTAACTGGAAATGACAAATCTCCAAGAGCAAAAAACTAATATTGGCCCTTTCAATCGTATACAAATGTACAGGGTGACAATTATGGTAATAAGTGTATACAACTTTCTTCGCGCTATATACAAAGTATTGTAATTTTTCTGGAAATTTCCTCATTCTTGTATTATTCTACGTAAGAGAGAGTACATTTGATTAAATTTTTATGTGGTCTAGAATTCATTTAGTTATTTATTTTACGATGTCAAATAATCGGTCAGCTATTATGCATTTATAACATTGCAGCAGCTAGGCAAACGCAATTGTGAGATTGCGCGGAAGCTTCTCATTGCTCGTTCGTTTGTTTCTCGTGCAGTTAAACGGTTTCAAAAGCTGGGAAAAGGCAGAAGATCCACCGTCAATACTCTCAGGAATCGTGAAATCGTTCAAAAGCGGGTGCAGCGCAATTCAACGGTTTCCATGAGAAAAGTTACTCTACGAAACTGGCATCAATCGTGAACCAGTTCTACTCATTGCAAAAAACAAACTAGCACTCAAAGTACGGATGAAAATAAGTGCTCACGACTCCAATGATGTCACCTACTTCAACGTCGGCCCGCAGGAATTGAATGGGAAAAAAATCATCTTCACAGATGAAAAGCTGTTTACTGTTGGTACAGTCGCAGAAACGTCAAAATGACAGAAGCTGGTCAACAGAGGCTCCTGGCCATTCAACATCGACAAAATCCTCAATCCGGTATGGGGTGGGATTTTCGCAAATGATATGACACCATTGATATATGTGGAACAAGGAGTCAAAATCAATCAGGAAGTATACCGCCGTGAAATTTTGGAGGCTGTGGTGCTCCCCTGGGCCCGACAGTACTTTGGCGATAATGATTGGACGTTCCAGCCAAAACCGGCTGAATAAGTATATTTTTACTCATGCATTATATAATGTTCGGTCTGTTTTTCGGTTTTAATTACACCCAAGTCTTTAAATGCACATATACATACTACATATTTTAATATTATATTTTTGTGTGAAACTAGGGTTGGGAATAAATTTGACAACTATCAATTACTATCGATTGTTCGTACACATCGCTAAGTATCAATAGTATCTAGAGTTACCGATGCTATTAACGATGTTACACTGTGATGTTACTGTTTATTGTCAAGCACAGAGCACATGAGCACGTGTTGAGAGCCAACATCGACGTCTCTGCTCAGCGCTATGGTAGGCGAAATTATCGATGTTTGTCGATGTTTATCGATATTTTTGCAAAAAAAATTAATGAGTATTTTTATTATACCCATTATACCTAGCTCTATGTGAAACTTTTAAATAACAAAGACCCATACTTTCCCTGCTCAAGCATAATCAAAAAGTAGAAAAAACTAATTTTCTACACGGCACCACCTCTGGACAGGCAATGGAAAACCTACAAGACTAAAAATTGCCATTCACATCGCTTTCCACTTTTCCATTCATGTACAAAAATATAACACGC
The DNA here is from genome assembly GCA_958295655.1 of Palloptera scutellata. Lineage (NCBI taxonomy): Eukaryota > Metazoa > Arthropoda > Insecta > Diptera > Pallopteridae > Palloptera > Palloptera scutellata. The sequence continues at coordinate 65,242,257 of OY282449.1, read as the reverse complement.
ACAACATGAGTGTATACGAAAAGCTCAGCCTAGGGCCTCCATGGGCTGTTGTGCCATTTAAAAGAAGAAGCCCCATACTTTTTTAAATGCCAATTTTGTTCTTTCTTCTTTTTCGAAATCCACAAATAAATACACTAAGAGATTTAGAAACGAGTATGTATGTATTATTTGTATATCTGTTTCTGTCTTTAATATTTTGTTGTCTTCATTGGTTACCAATTAGTAACAGTGATCAATTATGTCAGATATTTCACTGACGTTCTAATCGTAGCGTAATCGGATAAAAGCAAAAACATACGAAAGTAAAACATTTGAGCAAAAAAAAAAAAAATTAAAATCAGTTGGCTTTCGATCGCAGGATTATGCCCGCATTAACACATGTTAACATAGTAAAAGCGATATGAAACAAGCAATTTGGCATCAATGGAACTAAACACATACTACAAGCATTGAGAAGAAAGTACCAAATTGGAAGATTAGTTCGGTGACATTTCGAAAATTAATGAAAGAGAGTGCGCGTGTTGACAAATTAATACTCAAAGATACTTGCACAAATATATTATATATTTTATTAGATGTGGAAAAACGACAAAACGCTGCAAACGTCCACAACTAGCTAAATGTTTTCAGATTCGTTTCAGAAAAATAAAAACAGAAAAAGAAGGAAAATACAAATAATACATACTCGTATGTAAATAGAAGAAGGAAAAAGGAAAGTTTTGTTTCTTCTTTATACTTATTGTGTATATTAAATTACCATGAAAATGTATGGTATTTTAAGGCATGTACTCTAGCATAAGTAATTTAACCGCTCACTGAGTTTCCATAAAACTCTTCAAACGGATACATACATAGAAACAAATACAATAGTTACATACACCATATATATTTCTGTGTGTATGTACATATGTATGTATGGTAAGTAGGTTGATTTCAAAAGCCTTTTATTTTCTCATACATAATTATAAAATTTTTTTAATACTTATGAATGGAACTTAGCCAAGCACATGCGTGTCCTTCATGTCGAGCGCTTAAATCAAACTAACTACAATATTTTAAATAGAATTTAGTGGCTTCATTTTTGTAAGCACAAACCCCCTGTGGTTATTTTATATTATCTAAAAAACAAAAACAACAAAAATGTTTGTACATGGTTACAACATAAATACATACATACAAATGTTCCAACTATGTACACAAATTCTACCACAAATTCTATTTAAACCATGAAGCATAAAAAATTTCAATAACTTCAAAGAAAACCAAATGTTGTTTAGTAAAAGCTTTAGAGTTCTTGTTTTTGGTTTGTTCGTTTATAAAATCCGGATGTATGAAAACGAAGCGAACACGCCTTTAGGGGCTCGTTTTGGAAAGATGCTCTTATATATAAAAATTCTTTAAATCGTTTGTTATAGCAGCTGGATATTACAGTAGCTCTCCTTTGTCGAAAGAGACATTAGGGAATATTTATAAACCCATATTTTTCTTATTGAGCTTAGGTACTCGGTGAAAAATTTACACGGTTGATGCTTATTTAAAATCGCCTACTGAAATACAACGAAATGATCTACATCTAAGTTTATAAAGTCAAGTTCATTATTTCTGACCTAATAAAATCAGCTTTCAAACACAATATTCCTAGACTAAAGGAACATTTTTTTCCATCTCAGAGATGTAAATTTTACTTAAAAATTAAACTTTGGTTTTGAAATGTTTCGCACAGATAAATACTTTCCCTTACTTGTTGTTCACTCATTTTGTACCTATCTAAGATTATGTGGATATTTCTGGACTCCTCCCCAGTATATAAACGAAGTTTTTTGTAATATTTAGGAGGGTCACCTGATACAGGCTGATGCTTCTCACATTACCAGGACTAACGGTCCTGGTAATGGCATCAGTATACCCTGCAGCGAAATGCTTGATGCTAGAAGACCTACTCGTATAGAACGAAGTAAAAAATAAAGCGACTAGAGCGACTAGAGTTGAACAGAGCCGAGGAGAAGAAACGTGTTAAATAAAATTCCTATGAAATTCTGTAATAATTTTTCAAATAAAAACATAAAGTAAGTAGGAACTTATAAGCCCTCGATTCCAAAGATTTGTAAAGTTTTTGCCTAAGTTTATAAGTATTTTTTAGAATGTCTTACTGAAAGGAGCAAATATTGGAATGATTTTAACTACTATTGAATAATATTATGTGGTCGCTGTGGTGTAGTTGGTAGTGTCTTGGCCTGCTATGCAGAGTGTCCGAGGTTAAAATCTCGGCACAGGCAAAATCAAAACTTAGAAAAAAGAATTTTCTTCACGGCATTACCTCTTTTCAGGTAATGGCAAACCCACAAGAGTTAAAATTGTTTATGAAAAGCTTATCGTTTTGATCCGGCATAAAACTGTAGGTCCCTTCCATTCATTTGCAAATAAAACATGCACAACACGAGTGGATGCGAAAAACTCGGCCTAGGCACTCCACGGGCTGTTGTGCCATTAAAAATTATTATTATGCGATAAAAATTGAATTGTTGTCGGGGTTCGATTTCAAGTTCTTAAAGACGAAGTACAATTAAACAGTCCTGCATTAATAATTTTTAGGGATTTCTAGTTTAAAATATTGAAAAATTGTACCAATTTTCGTATTTTTATAAAATTAAACTTTTTTTTTAAAGAAAATAAAGCATGAATTTTTAGTTACAACATAATATGTATTATTTAACACTATATTCCACCTAATGGCGGCAGAAGAGGTTGAATTTACGGAAAAAGTGCACTATAATTTTTCCACTTAGCAAATGAAACCACATTATTTTCTTATGGTAATATGGTTAGAAAGTTTATTTTTACTTAGGCAGTTGAAACACTCCTCATCAGTGAGTGTGGGGAATGTGTTGTGCAACAAGCTATGATCGCAAAACGATTTCAAGATAAATACATAACAGAAAATAAATGGTGATCTTTTGGAATGCCGTATCCAAAAGCATTGCTGCTACTTCCGGGGTTCCTCAAGGGAGGCATCTGGGATCTTTATCGTTTCTTTTGATTATTAATGATTTGCCGCCTGTTATTCGAAATATCAAAATTATAATGTATGCTGATGATGTAAAGTTGTTCTTACCAATTGCTCTTATAATCCAACAAAAACTGGAGATCATTTTTCAAAATTGTGCCGATTAAACTTAAGGTTACTTAATCTTGATAAATGTAAGTTTATGACATTTACGAGGAGGCAACCTATCTCTGCTAAATACTCTTTACAGGATTGTTGATTTGGGTGTTACCATAGAGTCCAACTTAAGTTTTAGCTTGCATATCAACTCGTGTGTGAACAAAGCCAAAAGTTCTTTACGATGGTCAAAAGAAGTTAACGACCCATATACAATAAAACCGCTATTCACTTTTCTTGTTAGACCCATCCTTGAGTATGTATCTACTGTATGGAATCCTCATTATAATTGCTACACAAGTAAAATTAAATCGGTGTAAAAACAATTTCCTTTTTTTGGACTTAGGAGTTTTGTTGGAACCATGTTCTGAAACTTCCACCGTATGAACAACGATTACAACTTATTAATCTACCGATATTAAGAAATAGAAAAAATGCTGAATGCAATATTTTTTATTAAATTTTTAATGGCACTTTATCATCTTCGTATTTGCTTAACGAAATTACTTTTAATATAACTTGTAGAAGTTCGCCTTATTTTATTCCTATTAAACTTGGTATATGCAGAAAAAACTATGCTTAAAATGATCCTTTTTGTGGAAGATTTAAAGATTTTAATTATCTTTATGGTCACTGTGGCGTAGTGGTAATGCGTTTAACTGCTATGTAGAGTGTCCGGGGTTCGAATCTCGGCACAGGCAAAATAAAAATAAAAATAAAAAAAGAAGAAAACAAAATTTTTCTACACGGCACCACTTCTTGGCAGGCAATGGCAATGGCAAACCTACAAGAGTAAATATTGCTATGAAAAGCTTTTCACTTCGGCGTCTGGATTCGGCATTAAACTGGGACCTACAAATATAACACGCACAACATGAGTGGATGCCCTCCATGGGCTGTTGTGCCATTAAAAGTAAAGTAAGTAAAGTAAATGATCATTATAATCTATTCAACATTTCTGATTATTTGAAATACATCAAAACCAACTTACTTATCATACTAAATCGATAAACAACTGATGATTTTATATCTGTAGTTGTAAGGAATACCAATTCGGATATATGCATTTTATATATCTTATTTAATTTAATATCATCTACTTGGCTGTGCTCTTACTGATTACAAGTTTACTTACAAACTAAGGTGCATAATTCTGTAATTATCTGTTTAATCAATATTTTAACTATAAGCTATATTTTGAGCTTGATCTATCGCAATCTAAATCAATTTTAAGATCATTACAAGGATTTAGGCATTTAGAGATACGATCATTGTGACCATAATTAGTTCTATGAACTTAACCGTAGAACAAACGATGTTGCCTTGGTGATCTTGTTGGAGCATGAAATAGAATTAGAGCCATGAGGTCGCATGAATCAATTTTGCCATCAAGTACATATTTAACAAATAGTACGCTTGATATGTTGAATCTAATAAAGAGTTTATGTAAATCGAATAACTGACATCTCTCTTCGTACGATCGCATGGAGTCGTATGTGAAATTCGTCGAAGCGCAAATTTGGTAAAATTTTTGTAACTCTTTCAATTCGATTGATAACAATTTGGTATATATATATATATATATATACATATATATATATATATATACATATATATATATATATATACATATATATATATATATATATATACATATATATATATATATATATATATATATATATGATATATATGATATATATGATAATGCTTGCATACTCAAGAACAGATCCAACCAGTGAAGTGAAAGTGGTTTTAAGTGTGAAAACATCACCAAATTCTTTGTAGTTTCGCATTACGAAACACAAAGCTAATAACATATTTTAGTGGAAAACGGTTGCTTCGGTCAGTGATCCGAGCGTTAGGAGGGTGCGCTTGGTTATGTTGGGCGGGAGAATAGTCCGTTGGGATTCGTTTTGTTATTAATATTTACATACGAGTATATTATATTTATATTATTTATATACTACATGTGTAAAAACTAGATGTATGTTATAAAGCAGTTATGAAAGCGGCACAGTGAGCTACACTTAATAGCAAAAGTTTTCGTACGTACACATGTAATGACAATTCTCCATAATTCATTATAAAATAGGTTACAATACTTCGTTTTGGAGAATAAATCGTTTCCAATCCAAATGTAAATTTAGACTATTTTAAAATTCAATCAGAATTAAAATCGATATAAGAAATTTTAAAAATTGTCTACAATATATTTAAAATCATTTCCGACAGATTGTAACTACTGCTTAAAATTTCTACATTTTCTGGCTTTCAAATAGCACTTTCATCAATAAGATTCATGCGCACTACGAGGGCTTTAAATGCAACGTGTTACACAACGGAATGTTGTCGCCGACATTTGTTCCTAAATCAGGCGTCCGGCAAAGCGGCTCACTCTCCCCCATTCTCTTTCTTGTCGTTCTTGACGATATCTTAGATAAGGCCTTGGATAAAGTCGACAGAGGTATTCGATGAAATTTTAAGGAACATTTAGAAGACCTCGATTACGCTGACGAAATTAGCCTCTTATCATCCAGGCATTCAGATATGAAATCTAAAATTGATGATTTTATTTAAAAGTCTGAAACTAACAGTATGAAGCTGAAGGACATAAATTTTAAGGCTGGCAACGATGACATCGAAAACGTCAACAGCTTTACGTATCTCGGAAGTGTAATCTCTATGGATGGTGGGGCGAAAGAATGACATTACATCAAGAATTTCAAAAGCGAGAGGGTCGTTTGCCCAACTGAGTAAGATCTGGAGATCGTCGTTTAACTCCACCTAAACAAAAATTCGCATTTTTAATTCAAATGTGAAATCGGTTTTGCTGTATGGGTGTGAGACGTGGCTAGTCAGTGACCAACTAATGAGTAAACTGCAAGTGTTCGTCAACAAATGCTTGAGACGTATACTTAAAGTCTGGTGGCCAAACACACTTTCAAACTCAGATTTAAACCAAAAATGCAACTTGATACTGTTAGCTAATGACATCACGCTACGCAGATGGAAATGGATTGGATACACTCTACGAAAAACGACCAAAAACAAAATTTGCCGCCAAGAATGGAATCCACAGGGCAGCCGACAGTGTGGTAGACCAAAAGTCACGTGGAAAAGGACGTTTGAATAGGAAATTCGTGATTCAGGAAAGAAATTAAAGTCATCGCCAAAGATCGCATTCGATAGAGAGGATTCATTATGGCCCTATGCTCCCCCTAGGAGTCCCACGACGAAAAAAAACAAAATAATGGGATTGCACTTAAATAATTTAAAAATTATTTGTCTTAATCTTTTATCAAGGGGTCAGGTAAACAGACACTTAGTTTTTAAAATCAACAAAAAATAATAAAAATAATTATTTTACATTTAAAATGGAACATTCTTCTAGTAAATTATCGAAATTGATATAGAAATTATAACCTCAGAGGTACTCATATATTTTTCAAAAACTATAGCAGATCAAACTTTTGTAAAAAAGACTTATGGAGAAATATATAAATTACAACTAAAATCCTTTTTAAAAAAATTCCAAATATTGCTTTCGGAGGCCTTGAAACAAGGGCTCTTTTAAAGAATTTTGTCACGAGGAGAATACAGGATAAAAGGTTTTCACTTCCAAAAGCTATAGAAGAGTCGCTCTGTCACCAAGCAGGTGGCAATAGAGAACGTTCTTAACTTTGATAAATGTCAATCAGAGGTTGAAGGTTAAGATGTGTTTTTAAATACATACAATTTAAATGGAAAATTATAAATGATTAGAGTTAATAGTCACTTGCAGTTGATAACTTATATAATGCCAATAGAAAATTAAATTTATAGTGGTTAAAATTTCAGCAGAAATTGCCTTAAAATTTAATTTCATTTAAATGTTCTAAATGTCTAATGCTTTCCATGCACGTACACACACACACACACACACACACACACACACACGCACACAAATACTCACTATATGCAATATGAATGATCGTTACAATACAAACAAACGTGCGCCTTGCCACCATTAAAATTTTTTGGGAATAACAATATTTTATTGCCAAATGTTAGCTGCCACTGCCCTTAATTCCATGTACGAATATATACTAACGATTTGAAAGCCAAACCCGCTGGGAAGCATATGGCATTGCAGAATTTTTATTATCCCGCTTACGGATTTCAATATTACTACACACACACTCACTCACTCACTCACTCACTCACACATACAAGCACATTCTACATTCTACTTTCAACAAACAGGCAGGCAGGCAAACAAACAAGCAAACAACCAGCGAGCCAACAAATATGACGACCGTTGTATGGTGACATATTTGATATGTATCTGGTAGGGAAGATATTTATTGATGTCAACAATGCAAACGGTAGTGGTGAAAGTGGTGGTGGTGGCGTTAGTGGCGGCAGCAATCGCATTCAACATGAAACATGGCCGTGTATTATGTATACATTATCGTTTGGTAAAATCTAATGTACAATTGGAGAATTTCTCTTTTTTTTTGTTTTTTCGTTTTTTGTTTTTTTGTTTTTTGCTTTTGTGTGTTATAAATATTTTTATTTTCGCGGTTCGTTGCGTAATCATTTTGTGGTAACATACACACGGCCTGACTGACGGCTGGCTAGGTATGCGTGTATATGCACATGTATGTATCAGTTTAAATAGCATATGCTAAGTATGTATTACTGCACAGCGTTTATCAGCAACCCTTTACCCTAGAGTGTTTTCGAGGTATTTCTTGAATTTAAATAAAATCCATATGAAATATGAAAATTACTTAATTTTCTAAAGCATGCAGGGCTGACGACGTCGCTGTTGGGCCACGGTGATGGTGGTACATTAATATTAAAATCCTTACCTACTTGAAAGTATTTACATAAATTCTACATAGACTCTTTGCGTCAACGGCAACTTAAGACATAAAATATTATTGTGGTATGAAATTGTTTGGCATTAAGTATTGTAAGGACAAAACTTAAGTAAGTTATTCTTTATGCTATGAAGTACATATTTCACCCAAAAATATCCTAAAAAAAAAACAAAAACGAAAAATTTTCGCCTCGAGCAAGGCAGAAGAAGTGGGTATTTTTATATGGTATAGTACCTAAGTTTACATAGGTAGGTACCTACCACCACTCGGAGTTTATGACAAACATTAACCACGTGAATTCGCAAGTTATCTAACAGTTAAATCATGATACACTCGTGGAATACCAAAACGGATGACAACGACAAGAGCAACGCCAACGATGAGGATGATGCTGATTATGATATTGGTGCACACAGTAGTCATGTTGATATTTTTCTGGTAGCAGATAGTGCATAGTGATGATGATGATGATATTTTTGCTGCACACGTAGCGATGATGTCTCGAAGAACAGATTTTTATTTGGAATTTGTTTATTGCGGCACTTAAACCAGGAATAACAAAAAAAAAAAAACATAAGTATGGCATCCTTTGCATTTTCCTTCCAAATAATTTCATTTCGTTTCCTTTCTTCCATTTCGTTCATCGCTGTCGTGTCATTTTTGAGGAGCTCTACGGAAAATGTAATTTAGCATCTTACATACACATCCTTCATACTTATACACACGGACACACACACTCACACACAAGAAGCCAAAAATTTTATTCTATGAGCTGTCAACACTTTGGCGTTCAAATATTTCAAACGTTAGATAATACCGTGCATACATACATAAATACGTGGTACTTTCAAATACTCAGCATTGCCCGTGAAATCTTGAATTGCAGTCTGTTTGAAAAGTGAATGATCTCGTAATCTAAAATCACTAAAATCGGTTAGCTAAAGCGATTTTAAAACTGCTGTTCAACGGAGTATATCCTAAACGGCATGCAGTGGCAAATTTACTAATTAAACCAAAATTTTTACCAAAATTCTGTAAAAATTGAGACCAGATCAGATCAAACACCACATTAAAATTAAAATTAAATAAAATTGGAACAAAATTCAGATAAAAATATAACTAATAAGTATTTACCATAGACCACACTCAGATCAAGAATCAAACTAAATTTTGAACCAAAGTTAGATCAAAATTAAAAAAAGTTTCAGAACCAAACTTTGGACCAAATTCAAATCAAAAATTTAAGTAATATTCAGAACAACTCTTTTCTGCGGATGGGGATCCAAGTGTGTTTTGAACTAGTTTTGGGTTGCTGATCACGATTTTTTTTTGTGTGCGAGACACAGAAATCGTCTCACAATAAAATTAATTTTTAATATTATGGCTTTGGTGTCTGAGGCAATGTTGTTTGCTATAAAATTATCAACATTTCTTACCTCAACTTGATTAACCTCACTCGAACCCTTACCTCCATTTTCGTGTTTTTGATAAAGAAATACACAATAAATATTTAGAAAATGCATTCCTTATAATGAAATAGGAGGTACCCGAGCAACAAAACTTTTCCAGGCCAGCCAAGCAAGAAACAAAAGTCCAAAATTATTTTATCTTCTTACACGTCAAAAAACTTCACAAAATTGATATACCTCTACATACATACTCATATGTATGTAAATATGAAATTGTGATTACTTCAACTCTTTTGTACTAAGCAAGATCATGGAAAACGGGGTGCGCCTCATACTGGTGATAAATTAAAAACCAACAGAAAAAAATTTAATTTTTTATGTATTGGAGCCCGAATGGTGGAAGATGGGGGTGAGCGTATTCAGAGGAAATGTTAGAGGGGGCAGATTATATAAACTTGCATTAAATTAAGTCTATATCAATCTAAATGAAATTGATCGATGTTCAGATAAAAAATTTTTTTTGCGTCTTTATACTATACGTTGCTTGATCTATTAAGAACATAAATAAATGAGAGTCGGTCTTACATTTTACCCCTCTAGGATTACCTTGCTCACTCCCAATACAGCACATTTCATAAAAAGTATATTTTGTATGGAAGACCCTTAAAGGTTGGAGTTGAG
>OY282449.1:63939639-64029639 GCA_958295655.1 Palloptera scutellata | reverse complement strand
TTAGTTGGTCGAAATATTCCACCATTTTTCTATGAATTTCATTCATTTATTTTCCCTCCATTCATTATCATCTTCATGTCAATTGATAACATGAAATCAGCAAAATTGCGATTGAATGAAATTTGTAGGGATTTTTTGCAAATAATATTTCTGTCTTTTCCTCTCGGAATCTCCCACTTTCTCTTTCTCAATCTCTTTAGAACAAGTATAATAGAATAAAGGAATGACAGATTTGATTGAGTTTTTTTTTATCCTTTTTTTTGACTACTTCAAATAAAAACAAATATCCAACCAAGTAGAACGCAATACCATCATCTTTTTTTAATACCATATATGGAAAATTTTAATGAATATAATACGCGCATGTACAACGTTCAACAGGAGTTTACAGTCTATGGCAAGAGTTAGCCCGAGTGTTGGCAAATCTTGGACTTCAAATTCCACCAGAAAGAACTCCTAAAAAACCGAATTTTTTTCCAGATTTTTATACCAACTTTTTATTTATGGTATATGCAATTTGATTAAAAAATTCGTGTTTTAACAAAATATCCACCAAATTATTTATTTAAAAGTGATGGTATGATATTTGAGCAGGATGGTATTTGAGCACATAATACCCAGCTATTTGGCTAGCAGTTTTAGATCCGAGTAGAAGATGGTTTGTTTGTGGTCGACAAGCGATTTAACTTAAGCTTAGACCTGGAATAAGATTCTAATACTGGAGCGAATGTTTTGTAGACCATTTCTCAACTATAGCTTTCGAGGAGGACTAACCAACCGAGTCCGGAAAAATTATCGGATCCAATGTATATGGTCGATGAATCTTTTCCAGTTTATCACTGTGACATACATTGCCAGCAATGTCACAGTGGCTAGGTACCGAATAAAGCGTAAGTTTGTTATGGATAGACAAGTGCTGGAGACTTTCAAAGTACTCTCTCACCAGTTTCGAAGAAAAGCTCCACGAAGGTAGCGAAATACAAGTGTTGGATCCAACATCGCCAGCACCGAGACTACACTCAACTTTCGAGCCGTCTGTTTACCAAATTAGAGCCAAGGGACCGAAGTTAGGCCACTGTCCAGGCCAATCTAACCTGTCACAGAGTACATTAAAGTACTAGGAATTTCAACAAGAATGCTTAGATGACCAACATAACCTTTTAGAAAGCTTGAAGCAGCTGGTAGCCTTAGAGCAGTAGTAGAGACTGTCTTCCTATTTGAGGACCTTTTACAAAATCTTTGGGTGTAGATTGGGCTGTTCAGCACAGTATGCTTCAACATTAAGGTAAACCCACTTAGAGCAGAATCAATGTTAAGATTAGTTTTTAAGGATATATTAGGAACATAAATGGTAGCTAATGCATTATCTAAATTTTAGCCATTTTTGGTATCAGAGTTCATCAAACTTTGAGGTTTTAATGGTACCTTGGGTGTAACATCAAGCAATATGATCAAGGGTACATGATCAGACGAAAGGTATATGGTGAGAGTGTTGGGCTTTAATTCTCTGAATTGCTGATCCGTCATATTGAATTTGGGTGGGTAATAGTACATCGCTGCAACCGGCAATCCTTGAATGGAAATCGATGTTGTGTACCTATGTTTTTTACAATATTCTTACTTTATTTACTTTTAATGGCACAACAGCCCATGGAGGGCCTAGGCCGAGCTTTTCGCATCCACTCATGTTGTGCTTGTTATGAAGGGACCTACAGTTTAATGCCGAATCCGAACGGTGAAGTGAAAAGCTTTTCATAGGCAATTTTTACTCTTGTTGGTTTGCCAATGCCTGACAAGAGGTGGTGCTGTGTGGAAAATTATTTTACTTTTTTCGGCCTGTGCCGAGATTCGAACCCCAGACACTCTGCGCAGCAGTCCAACGCACTACAACTACGCCACAGCGACTAGATTTACAATATTCTTCACGAGGATAATGTTTAATTCTGTTTAATTCTGTGACGAAATTATGTGTCCGTAATGGCGGTTGTGCCATTAAAAGAAGAACGAAGAAGAAGTATCGAAGCGATTATCATCAACCATTTGCACGGTACTTTGGGGTTAATATTTTCTAAACCCAAAAAAAAAACACTGTAACTTCAACTTTCTTTGAAATAAATATACTCGTACCGCAAGTGTAGGGTCTAACAATGAATACGTGCCTAAATAAAGTTACACAATGCCATAAATGGGTGTCAAAAGGTGAACGGAGTATAGCAGCACTTACGACTATATAAGTAGTAAGTATTTACTAAGTCTTCGTTTTATTCTAATTTCCAAATAAGCGCGTTTATAAAACTTCCAAGGTTCGTTCATCAGTTGCATTTATTCAAAGCTGTAATCTCTTTTTTGAAATGAGAACATTAGTTTACTGCGTTAGAGGCATTTATAATTATTGGCGTTTTTAATGAGCGTCACTGAACTCAACTGCAAAGTGTCAACACAAAATAAAAATCAGAAAATCAGAAGCAGTCAGTGAACTTATACTCACTCGTATTTGTTTTTTTTTTCTTTTCTGTTTGTTGTTTTATTTTTGTTATGGAATTCAAAGTATTTCTTATATTTTTCTTCACATAGTTTAAGCTTAACACTGATGGTTATACTACATACATAAGTATATTCGTATAGAAATATGTACAATTTCACTGAAATGTGAATAATATTGTTTTTATTTTTAGTATGAAATTATACATATGTACATACATACACACATACATACATATAATACATACATACGTAAGAACCGCGTACTCGTGCTCGTATCAACAACTCACATTCATAATCGCATTCAAACGCAATAAAAATAGTTTAATTATCTTTTTCACGCAATCAAGATTTATATTTGCGTTCAATGTCAACAAAAGTCCAAAGCAAGCAAAGTCGAATGGAGTGAAACGTAGCGCGACGCAATGAATGCGGTAAGCGAGTTAAAGTATGTGAGTCGAATGAGTTGAGTGACTGTAGAGTAAGTGTGCGAGTGTTAGTGAGGGAGAGTGGGGTGCTGCGCTGTGGTGGTTTTAGTTATACGAAAAATATGGGACAAAAAAAAAATAAAAATTCTCTCGTACTTGACAATCACAATTTATTACTATTATTTTTTACATTTATTTACCACACTTTTGTTTATGTTTATTGCGTTGCATTTTTGGTTGCTTGGATTTGCTTCAGCTATTGTTTTATTTTTAATAACTTGTTTTAAGTGCACGAAATTTATTGAATTAAGTCTAGAAATACCTAATAATGATAGTACCGGATATGAAAACGAAAATCGATAAATATTTTATCTACTACTTTCTCGCTATTTTCGCACTACGTGCTCTAGTTTTATCTAAGCACATACCGATATTAGTGGGGTTCATACTAAATTTCAACCTTATCTGCACTGAAAGTTACGTTAATTTTTACCTTCAACCGATTCAAAAGTTCATAAACTTATCTTGGTTTTTTTGTAGTTTAATTTAATTTTGTTTGTGTATTTCAACGTCATGGCAGTTCAGTGTTCCCAACAGTGGAAAAGTTTATCATGTAATCGAAAGTTATATGCAGCATAAAATTTACTATTCTTTCAAAGACCTTCTTATTTAGAGGTCGTTCATTCAAAACCTCAAATAAAGTATTCATAGCAACTCATCATCAATCATAATTACTGGATTATTAACACGATCATTTCTGTATAGAACTATGAAGATAGATGAATATTTTTTAAATAGAATACATTGAAAAATATATCTTCTTCCGTCTTTTACCTTAGAAAACTATTTATCTCCCATAGTCGCCGTCTCAGTTCTCTGTAAATTCAATCAACAAAGAACAAACAAATTATCTACAATTTATATTTATTTAATTATTAATCTTCACTATAACTTCATGTACGAATAGAATTTCTAGTTATTGACAATTTTACACCAAACATTTAAGACCTTGCTTGGACTTAGTGTTCCGATTTCTGCTTTGAACGTGTATTTGAAATGTGATAATCTCACAGCGAAGAAGTGATGGATAAGTGATATCTAGCATTCGGGCGGGCAAGGGGTAAAGCAAACCAGTTAATGCGATATGGTGATACCAGCTTGGATGCAGACATCTTCGTCGAAGCAAATAAATCGGGTCTTGATTAAAAAATGAAATAATTTTCTTAAGTATAAAGTATTCATTGTAACTCTACAACTCTAATGGAATAATTTTCTTAACTATAGTGACTACTATATCTTGTGTATGTAGGAAATGGGAGGGCTTCACAATCTCAGATTTGAAAAGCTCGGTTAAATTATTTAAGTACGAAGGGTTTATGAAATGCGTTTATCAGGTCTTGGCACGAGTCGTGCAATCTCTGAGAAAGTGGCATAGAGACTTTTTCTTATCATATTTCCTGCGCGTTACAGTTTATTAAGCTCTGGATTGGTAAAGTTTGTACCTGGTTGAAAAATTAAACAAGAAATTAAATTTGTGGGGTATTACCTAATAGTTCGGATTTTTTCTTAACAAACAATGAGTTTCTATCTTGAGCATTTTCTAAAGAGCTGGAAACTTCACTTTAGAGCTTCAAATTAGGGTAACAAATTGGACTTAGAGCAGCTGTGGCCTATGGAGTCACAACCGAAGTTAATGCAGCCACATTTTACACTTAGAGACCCTATAGTTTTAGACAAATATTCAAGGTCGATATCGATGGTTTTAAGATGAATGGCTAAACTGGAGCAGATTTCTACTCAGAAGCCTTGCAGGTAAGGTATTATCATCTTCCTAATGACTGCAGATTGAAGATATTCGCCATCGAAAAAGCGGAAAAACTTACATAGATCATAATTCGGTCGTCGTCACTTTAAAGGGGTTCTCCACGTTTGAAGTTTTGAAAAGGTTTCCTATATTTCCATTAGTGGTTCTTTCACGAGCCTCTGTGACAGGTGGTTGCGCCGTAACTCTATTTGGTGAAACTAATACCTGCAGCCTGGTAGAGTTGTATTATCCGGTTCTATGTTAATGTTTTGTGAGCGTATGTGTCGTTCTGTCCTTTTGAAATAGGAGCCTCGCGGTGGTTCAGTCCAAAACCGAATTTATTACACAAAGCCGAAATGATCTCGGTTTCGAAATAGCAATTCAACGAGCGATATACTGTGATGCTGAAATCTTTGAAGGTCTTGAGTTGAACTGTGTGGCCAGAATAAGCGGCGTGCGCTACTCGACTGTAGGGGCAATGCATCTACCGTGCAGGGGGGCGGGGAGTCAGCGGCGCAACGAAATGGCTGTGCGAACTCAAAATGTTTATCTATATTGGGTTTTCGGACATATTCATATCGAAGGGAACAACATAGCGGATGAGGTGCGCAGAAAAGGGTCTCAACGACGTCGAAGAAACCGACACCACGGTGCAACCCCCAATTTGTGAACTATAAAGGAAAGTTGATGAATATACTATCGCAGGAACAAAGTTGTCATGGACTAACCGAACTGACTGCGAAATTTAAAGAATTGTTACTACGATATTTCAAGGAAAATGGCTTGGTTTAATAAATACAGGCCCTGGCCTGTAACTGAGTGGACTGGTTAGACATGAGGAGAAGGCGGTAGGAATGAGAGCCCGCAGTTTTTATAGGGGCCGTGCCAATTTTTGAACTAGGTAACCTCATGATTTTTTTCAATGGGTATACTTTCTTACAAGTTACGAGTAATCAGCAATAAATAAAAATTTTACCATTTTCAGCATATTTCAGAAAACAATTGGTGGAAAAAATATTTTGGCGGTTTTGATCTTCAGCAACCCCGAACGTTTTTCAATGAGATACATTTCCTTTGAGAGTATTACATTATTAGCAGTAGAATATTGCAACCAAGAAACTTTGACTTTCAGGGGCTAATTTCGTTAAACAAATTTCATTCATAGTATTTGGTCTTTTGACAGTGATCACTAGTATTTGTCTATATTTCAATGATTGCTATTTTTTGGTTGTTCTTGCGCTAGTTAAACTTGGCATCTTTGTAATCAAATTAAATCGTTAGAATTGATAAAGTATTACCTAAATTCTAACCCAAATATTGTACAATCTTCCTTCCAATATACTTTTCTATATATTTATATTAAAAATTTTCGTCTTTTTCACACAATAAGTAATCAAATTTTAAAATCTTCCCCCAAACAATTGCGTAACATTTCCACTAAACGCAAAAAAAAAAAAAAAACTATATATTCTTCCCACCCCACAACTTCACGAATTTTAACTAATAATGTGCATAAATCTCTTCAAAACTACTTCAAACTGAATTCTTATTCAAGTTTGGTGTTGCTGTTGCTAAGACATTTCCAATTCACGTGCGATCGCTTGATGATGATCGAATCGACATGTGACTTTCACGCTGTGTTGTGACACGAGTCGTCAATTTGCGCATTGATTGACTGAAATGATCAACTGATTTTTTGTTTGTGGTGTGATAAACTCACACTAACACAACAACAACTACAACTACAACAACAAGTGAAAATGTTTGCTTGCGAATTTTTTTTGTATGTGGGCAATGATTTTACAGTGACTATGTGTGTGTGTTTGCTACAATTTTAGATTCAAATTGCATGCGATTAAAATTGTATAAATTCTTTGAATTAAAAAAATAAAATAATTTCATAATTTCTAAGACAAAAAACTAATAACAATATATGTATGTATGCTATTAACAAATAAATAAGTTAAATAATTGTTTACTTATATTTTAGCATTGTGTGAATAAAACATTAACAAACAAATAAGAAATTCTTTACATTCTTCGCAAATTGCATGCAACAGAATTTATATTTTGTTGTTTTTATTGTTGTTTATGTGCATAAGTAAATGTAGAAAAAAAATTAATATATTTTGAATAGTTAATAAATTTTAACTTGTTGTTGTTGTTAAAATATGCGGTTAAAATCCACATAAATAAATGAATAAAAAATATGTACAAAGCTGAAACTGATACTTGGTGTAGAGGAGAGGTGAGACTGGAAGTGGGCAAACAGAAAGTACATACAACCGAATATAACAGGGACGTCAGAGGGACGTCTGACGCCTTACAGAAATTTACTTCTTCAGAAAGTTTGCGTTTTCAGTTTTCAAGTTAGGTTTAGTAAACTTGTAAAAACCAGAGTCTATCGCTGGCGATAGACTCAGGCGTGGCCAAAGGAATTTGTAATGATGTGCTGATTTCTGCAAACGTTAAGCCACACGGCTTAGTTCCGTTTGACGATTCTCTGATCCCAAGTGTGCTGAGAACTCGTGAATGTTAAGAGGTTGCCTAGAAATCTGGTCTATGTTTTGATGCGAGTAGATTTTCTATTCTTTTTACGTCGGAAATATTTTCAGGCAAATTTTCAAGTAAATCTTCTGCCCTTCTCATTCGTGGAGAAGCTGGGAATTCGGCCACCTCAATGACTGGCTGTTGCTGTATAATCTGAGGACATTCGTCGGTACTCAATGAGATGAGTGTTGATGCTATTCATACTGTCTATTCGTATTAGTCTTTGCGAGTTGTTTTTCAATGAAATTCGAATTCTTTGTATCTAATATCTGAGACTTATCCACATTTTTATGACGTCTTTAATGTGTTCTTTCCAAAACATCACACAAGATTTTGAATGTACTTTAATGATTTGGTCCAAATGCAGAATAAATCAGTCTACCAAGAGTTTGTAGAACCAGTTCAGGGTCTGGAGTCTGTTGCGGGAGACACCAGCTGAAGGTGTTGTTTGCGAAGTCTACACTCTCGCGATCTCTCGATGCTGGCTTTTAGGTTTTTTTTTTCAAGATAGCAGAATCTGAATTTTGTTGGGCCTTCATTTTTCGACGAAGTCTACATTCTCACTATTCTTTCGGCTCGAGCAATTTCTAACGATTTTTGTTTGTAAATGTAAAATTATTGTTTGTAAATGTCAAATTTTAGTAGAAACTGATGGGCAGCGCCCTCTATCAATCGAGTATGATTCATACTCTTCTTTCGGCTCAAGAAATTGCTAACGATTTTTGTCTGAAATGTAAAATTATTGTTTGAAATGTCAAATTTTACTAGAAACTGATGGGAAGCCCCCTCTATCAATCGAGTATGATTCATACTCAGCGCCCTTTATCAATCAAGTTTGATTCATTCTCGTGAATACATGTGAGTATGCTGAGTATACGAGTATGCTGCCCATCATTTATGTGTATATTAATATGCATCCTCATTTTTTCATACTTGATTGATAGAGGGCGCTGCACATCATTTCCGTGACAATTTTCGCTGCGACGATCATCTTTTACCCCCTCGTAAATATAAAAACGAACGCAATGAAGTAAATTGCAAAAAGCTGGAAAAGAAACTGACTTACAGTTGGGCCTCAAAATATTCACATTCACTCACAGTACATAAAAAATATATGTATGTAATTACTTAACCCTTTAATAATTATAGAAATAGAAAGAAAAAAACGCTAATTACTTTGCATGCGGCAAAAATAAACTCAATGGCGATTAATTGTAATTGTAAATCCCCCATGGCAAAAAATTCTCGTATCATTATTATTATTATTAACTATTATTATTGTGAATATTTTTCGCAATGTATGACTAAGTAATTAAAAATAGGAACTTAAATTATAAAAATGAAAGTAAAGAAAAGTAGTAATTGTAAAAACTTTTGCAATCAAAACACTAATCTTGTGTTGATAAGACGCCGAAATAAACTAAATACAAAACAAAAGCACGAGGCGTATAAAAATACGTGAAAAAATCACACAGAAAACGTAAACAATTTACATTTAATATTAAATTTTTGATGATATCAAGAGAAAGAGAGACCACGAGGCACGTGATCACACATCAGACATTACGCTAGCAAATCCATTTTAGCTTACGCAAATGCGAAATCATTCCAATTACGATTCTTATAGCTAGCTATCGTATGCGAAGGAGCGAAGAGTGTGGATGGGTATACAGGGTATATTGGTTTTGATCGAGTAGCGGTTGTTTGTAACGCCCACAATTGGGCGTTATAATAGGGCGTGGTATAATATGTATAAATGATAGCGGAGTCGATTTAGCCATGTCCGAATGTTTGTGTACACGATATCTCAAGTAAATCTAACATTTGTTATTGTTAGAAAGAGGTTAAAATCTGCAATGGACAATATCGGTCAAGGGGCGTGGTACCTACCATACAAGTGTAATGTTCAAAGAGTGATATTGAAGGCAATTCTAAAGCATATTGAACAAAAGTCGATATACATCAGCGAAGTAGTCTCTTGAACAAGTTTCCTGAAAATTGTCAATATTGGGCAATAGCCACTCCTACTTTACATACAAGTGAAATCTCAAAGGAAATAGTGAAGCAAATTGAACCAAATTTTGTATACACAGTGAAAATAACTTAAAAAATATGTAATGCGAAAATTATTATCATTGGGCAATAACCACGACTATTTTACATACAACATTTTATTAAAAAATTTCCGGAATGTAACCCAAAAAATTTTGTTTTTCATAGGGTGTGAGAGGGTATCTGAAGTTTGGCCGCACCTGAACTTATTTTTGAGATTTCTATCTGTTTATTTGTCATATGAATGATTTGCTTACCCCCTCAAAAAACTGCGCAGTTAATACCACCAATTTCGTGGCAATATTAACTCTGTTCGTTCCTTAATGGTTTTTAGATAAACCCCCAAAAAGTAATCCGCACTCTTTTGGATTATACTTAACTCCGAAGAGTGAGTTATGCTTTCGCGGAGTCATATTAACTCTGACTTGATTTATATTAAGAATATGAAAATAGCTGATATTAATAAAGTTGTATCAACTCCGTAAAAGGTTGATTCAACCTCAAAAGAGTTCAATTCGCTAACTGAAATTTATCAACTACATTTAGAAAGATCTAATCGAACTCAGACTAGGAGTTAAAAGTAAAAAATGCTCAGTTTGGTTTGCCATTTCATCATGAATAGAGTTACGCCTAAACAATGTATGCAAATTTTTTGAAATTTATTATCAATATTCGTGCTCTGTGAAAAATGTGTTTCGCAAGCTACGTCCATTTTGGCTCAATGGATCGACACCCATCACAGATCGACACCCATCATCTATTTGTCGATTATAAAGCCGCCTTCGACAGCACGATTAGGGATCACTTGTACGCCGCAATGTCTGATTTTGGTATCCCTGCAAAGCTCATTCGTCTTTGCAAAATGACACTGACCAACACCACCAGCGCAGTGAAAATTGGGACAGACCTCTCCGCACCATTTGATACCAAAAGAGGTTTCAGACAAGGTGACTCCCTATCGTGCGACTTCTTTAACCTAATGCTGGAGAAAATAATTCGAGCTGCGAACATCGACATCTCTGGCACTATCTTCTACAAGAGTGTCATGCTGCTAGCATACGCTGATGATATTGACATCATTGGCAAAAACGCTCGAGCAGTCAGTGCAGCATTCTCCAACCTGGAAAGGGAGTCTCGTCGTGTGGGTCTAGTGGTGAACGAGGACAAAACGAAATACCTTGTGTCAACAAACAAAGAGTCACGGCGTCTTGGACAAAATGTCACTGTTGACAACTACACTTTTGAAGTCGTCAAGGATTTCGTTTATTTAGGATCCAGCATAAACACCAACAATAATGTCAGCCTTGAGATCAAGCGGAGACTAACTCTTGCCAACAGGTGTTACTACGGGCTCAGTAGGCAATAGAGAAGTAGAGCCCTCTCTCGACCGACGAAAATAACGCTCTATAAGTCCCTCATCCTTCCCGTTCTGATGTATGGCGCAGAGACGTGGACATTGACCATCAATGATGAGAGACTGTAAGGAGCGTTCGAGAGGAGGATACTCCGTAAGATCTACGGTCCAGTATGCGTGGATGACGTGTTTCGAATAAGATGGAACAATGAGCTGTATGAGCTGTACGCCGACACTGACATAGTCAAGCGTATAAAACTCCAGCGGCTTCGCTGGCTGGGTCATGTTGAGCGAATGGAAGAAAGCGCTCCGGCTAGAAAGGTGTTTTATTCGAACCACGGTGGAGGATCACGCAGAAGGGGACGTCCTAATCTCCGTTGGAAAGACCAGGTGCAGGGCAACCTGACTGCACTTGGCCTTATCAACTGGCGCCAGCGCGCGCATAGCAGAAGTGACTGGCGAAGCTTTGTGGAGGCGGCCAAGACCGATCATCGGTTGTAGCGCCAGCTAAGTAAGTAAGTAAGTAAGGATACGTGAATAAACAGAATTGCAGTATTTGGAGTGAAGACCAGCCAGAGGCAATGCCGCTACCAATGCATCCCGAAAAATACACTGTTTGGTGCATCAAAGACGATGAAGGCCGCAATGTAACGGTCAATGGAGAAAGAAACCGTTCGATGATAACAGATTTTTTTTTGCCGAAAATTCAAGAATTGGACTCGGCCGACATGTGGTTCCAACAGGACGGTGCCATATGCCACATGCCACACTGCACGTGAAACCATGCATCAATTGAGCGGTGAATTTGGTGAGCAGTTAATCTCACGTTTTGTTGCAGTCAATTGGCCACCAAGATCGTGTGAGTGTGATTTGACCCCGTTAGCCTATTTTTTTTTGTGTGGCTATGTTAATTTCTTGCCTATAAGGACAAGCCAAACACGATTGGTTCTTTGGAAGCCAACATTGAACGCTTCGTTTGTGATATTCCAGCCGAAATGTGTGAAAAAATGTGCTAAAATTGGACGTTCAGAATGGACCACTTGAAGCGTAGCCGCAGGCAACATTTAAGTGAAATTTACTTTAAAAAGTAAATGGCCGGAATTGATTTATCGATCCAAATAAAAATTTCATTCACTTTTGTAAAATTTCTGAGTTTTTTTGAAAACCAAGCTCTGAAAAAATCACCCTTTACTATTTATCTTTTCTCATCATTGGAAATAACAAATCAAAATGACTTTCCACTCGCGTTGCAATTAAGAAAGCATGCCCATAATATAACCCCTTGGGAACTGAAACAATCTACTTGATAACAATCGCTCTGGTTCAGTCAGTCTGATTCACGTGACATTGGACTATAGAAGAATATGTGGCCAGATTCGTATGCCAAGAAAAGATACCTCTCCCTATTACTTTGTCAATCGCAGCTCCTGCCAAGACTAGACTGAATACATCCCATAAACTATCCCGACTTAAACTGACGGTGATTGTCAGAAATTATCTAAACCTCATGGGCTGGCTGCAGACCTACTAGCCTTCGAGTGAAATTACAGCGGACCTTTTCCTAAATTCCTTATGATCCAAAAGCGATACAAACATTTCCGCATTAGCCAATATCGAGCTATTAATTTTAGTTGCTAGTTAGGTATAAATATTTATGAAATTCAGCATCCCAATTTTCAGAAAACTGCAATGTTGCAGCACATGTTAACGATTATTCGATGAATGATGACCTATTATTATTAGTTATTGAGCAGATGTGCTGTGGTGTTCAGGTGAGCGGTTAAGTGAGTGGGTTGGCGTGTTAAGGCGCGCGTGTGTGTTTATGAGCTCAACACTGTATGCCACTTGTGCAAATGAATAAAATAAACGTCAATGAAGAGTAAATACCATAGGTACCTAACTACAAAGTATCTATGTACGTTTGTACTTGCTAGATATGTACATAAATATGTACACAACCAAATATATATGTAGGGGCCATGGGACCGAGGTATGCGCGAGCAACGATTTACTATCGACTGATGATTGGAAACGATGCGATCGATAAAGATCTTGTACGCTCGATTGCCAAAGTGGTTGCACGCGCAAACGCTGTTTTTTGGTGTCCCTTACTTCAATTTGTCTGTCTCCTCGTCATTCATAAATATCCAACATACATACTACCATAATTGCATACATACATACTCGTACATGTCTACTATCAAATCCATATGCGAAGCATCACATTAAGCTGACAGAAGAAAGTCAAAATCATTTGAATGACGTTTGCGCGATGGCGATCGTTGGCGATCGGTGGCGACTACTGCTGTTGCCACTGACTGACACAGTGACGCCAATATCTTATTACCCACATATGTACCAACGATTACAAACAATAGCAATGGGAATGCTTTGGTGTTGGTGGTGGTAATGGTGGTGGCGTCAATGGAATCGGAATTGATCTTCTTATGAATGCACGCGCAAACAATTTTGAGGTAATGAATTATTTTTTGTGTTGTTTGTTTACAAAAATTGGAGCGTGTGGTTCATAAGGAGGTACAGCTTTAGTTTCAGGTTGATTGTGTTTGCTTTTCAGTTGGTTCATGCGGTTGTTGCTGTTGCACGTCTGTTGTTTGCCTTGGTTTTATTATTTTGTGTTCTTTTTATTTTTTGTTGGTAAAAAGTTAAACATGTGCGAAAAATGAGCACAAGTATTCGACTGGATCGTTCACTTTGGTTGCCGGGCGAATCGCTTCTGTCCAGTTTGGATTTGTTTGTTTAGTTAGTTTTTTGTGTAATTGTGTGTGTTTGTGTGTGTGTGTGTGTTGTGTGTGTGTGTGTGTGTGTGTGTGTGTGTGTGTGTGTGTGTGTGTGTGTCCAACCAAACCAGTCATTTGTCGGTCCCTGTCCGTTCATTAGTTTTGTTGTGATTGATTTAAAAATAGAATTAATTTTATTTAAAAATATACATTGATTGTATTGATTGAAGGTGTGCATGAACAATAGTTGTGTGTATGCGAGTTTGCATATAGTACACATTTATGGCAAAGGCACACATGCATTCACAACCGCAGTCACACACGCAGTCACACATGCGAATTTTCGCACTCTATAAACGTTTCTAATTTCAGTTACGTTCAGCTCTCCAACCAGAAATGAATGAATTCCTGTGATTGACACTTGAGTAAGCAGATTTTTTTGTTGCTTGTTTTTGCGCTTTTGCTGATGGCTTTTATTTGTGTGTATTTTTTGTTTTTGTTTTCTTTTGTTTTGATATGTGTTTTTGTTTCTTATCGTTTTTGTTTCATTGGTTTTCTCTTGCTTTTTAGTGTTTTGATGTTGTTGTTGTTGTTTTTTTTCGCTTTTTTTTGCCGACACGTGCCTTAAATAAACAATTTGTTGACCTCATACAAATACCGGCAGCACTATATATTTGCTGATCGGGCTCCGTTGTTGTTGTGTTGTTGTTGTTAATTTAAGCCATACGAAATGCCAACTACATACTTCACACTATATACATATGTAGTACGTATGTGCATGGTCATGGGGAGAAAATAAGTGTTCGGGGGAAAAGTGGATATTCATTTTACGTACCCCTTACTTCTGAAATATGCACATAAAGCTTAAACTTCAAGCTTTATATTTTTAAACCAATCTGTACGGTTGGCTTTCAAATTGCTCTTAAGTAAATTTAAATTATTTTCCTTCACCTTTCTAAACGGTCAGGCAAATACTAATGAAGACTTGCTTCTTTAGAAGATACAAAATACATAGTCTTGAAAAGTAACTAAATTATTATTATTATTAACAAATTTAATTGTTTTGCATTTCTAGAGGTGAATTTTCCTTCAGATAAATTAACAAACTTGATATGGAAACGGAAAACTCGCTGGTCCCTATATATTTGTCAGAGACTAGGGCAGACCAAACTTTTGTAAACATCATATGAAAATTATTTGTATTAAAATTTTTTGCTTTCTGAGGCCCATAATCACGGGCCCATTTATGATTTTCCCCGTTCCAACCCCTCTCGTGACGCCTGAGTAGCGTTAGTCCGATGCAAGTAACTTCGAGTAACTACTCGATACTTTTTTCGAGTACCGAGTACTTATTGACACTGACATAGTCAAGCGTATAAAACTCCAGCGGCTTCGCTGGCTGGGTCATGTTGAGCGAATGGAAGAAAGCGCTCCGGCTAGAAGGGTGTTTTATTCGAACCACGGTGGAGGAACACGCAGAAGGGGACGTCCTAATCTCCGTTGGAAAGACCAGGTGCAGGGCAACCTGACTGCACTTGGCCTTATCAAATGGCGCCAGCACGCGCATAGCAGAAGTGACTGGCGAAGCTTTGTGGAGGCGGCCAAGACCGATCATCGGTTGTAGTGCCAGCTAAGTAAGTAAGTAAGAGTACTTATTGTACACGATGCTTTTATGCAAGTATCAACTGGGTATCGAGTAAATTGTCCCAGTATTTCCTCGCTGCTTGCTTTGTGTTTTTTTGGTCAGACCTCATTACAGACGTGATTACAGAAGATGTCAGTATATATTTTATTTTTTATTTTTATTTTTATTGATTTATTCAATACACAGTGTGTACCCCTATGAATGCAGAGCATTGTGTTGAATGGAAGGAAGATTGATAGGTGGGAGGAAGATTGAGAGAGGGAATGCAATCACACACGACAGCGATAAAGACATAGACAAAGTGTTATGCCTTTACCACAATGAACTTCAGTTTATCAGTGTCGACTATGACCGCATGTAGCGCTAAAGGTCAAGCTTTTCGAACCATCTCATCATCTCATGTGTTCTAAATATGATAGTAACGACCTGTTTTTACGCTTTCGCTAATGGTTCCTTTTTCGTTGCTTGAAAATTCATTATGTAGGCGTGCCAAGCAAGGATCAACATTTCATATATAACTTTAATTTGAACCCTTTGTACTGTGATCGTCCCATATGTTTTTTGAGAGAAGATGAAGAGCAGTTTTCCAATTTTATACAAAATAGCTCGAAGTTTCCTCTATGTGTGCCATGCGAAAATCTATTCTTTAAAGCAGGAACGTTATATATGTACATAGATTCTGAAAGGGGAAATCGCTTTTCTCGGCCTCATTATTGAGAAGCTTCTTTAAACTGTATTTCTGATCCTGAATTTTTCATCTAAACTTGGAATTCGTATTTGTATGTGTATTTTAACATAATAAAAAAAAAATTCCGTTACAAAATGACGTTGGCACCCACAAATCTGGCAAAACCAGTCCGATTATGTCAAACGAATACATACATGGCATACATGCCACCTTTCAAGCTACATTTTGTGTAAAGACAGTTGTGTAATTCGTCGCTAGTGTAAAAAGTTACATTGATTTGAAAATGAATGAAATATCTGAAGAAATACGCTATGTGATGCTTTATTACTATAGAAAAGGTAAAAAATCTGTAAAAACATGCCGAAACATTTGTGCGGTTTACGGTGAGGATGCTGTGAGTGAACGCCGGACCCAGGAGTGGATATCATAGATGTTCTGAAAGATGCACTGAAAGTCACTGAAAAAGCCGATGAAATTTTGCAACTGGTGGAGCAAAATCGCCACACAAGTTGTCAAGAGATACGGGTGGCACTTAACATCAACCAAATGACAGTTTGGAATCATTTAAAGAGAGCAGGCTACGCAAAGACGCTCGATGTTTGGGTACCACATGAACGATTTTACTTTAACGAAACAAATATGATTTCCTAGTGTATGTATTTTGACAAATCTAAGTACTAAATTTTTTTTTTTCCTGTTTTATTCCACTTGGGAACATAGGGCTTCAACAAGCTTGAGTTTGTTAAAGTTTCGTTAATCCTAACAAAATTTAAGGTGGATAACTGATTGGGCTATCGCACCCGGTAAAGTAATATTAGTCAGTTAGGCAGTTAGACAAAATTTTGGGGGCCGCACAGGCCGATGTAATTAAAAATAGACACACAAAGTGTCTGAAAGTAATAAGAGGCAATTAAAAGCAGTTTTTTTCTGGAAAAAGGGGCTAGTTGGAGACAGCCAATAAAAGCTGGGGAAAGGGAAAAGTAGCCATTTGCGATCAAAGGCATTCAGTACGGGGTATCACGAAGAAGTCAGAAACAGAGAAATGCGATCAAAAGCGGTTAGTAAAAGTTAGAGGTACTCAGTCAGGTAGTATAAAAACCAATCAGAAGCAGTTAGCGGCAGACAGTAAGAGACTGATTGTTTAAAAAACGAGCCGAGAAGTCGGTGCCAATCAGAGGCAATTTGAGGCAGACAAATGCCATTAGAAATTCTGAGGGGTATTCGGGGTTAGTCTGACTACCTCAGTGACATTTAGAGGTAGACATAGGCAATTATAGGCAGTCGGTAAACGTGATTGGCACTGACACGACAAACACAAACATATGCAAATCAGACTAGTGGTAGTAAGTGAAAGTCAGAAGTTATCCGAGGCAATTAGAGATAAGCAGAGGCAACCAGAAGTACACTTAGAGGCATTAATTTGCCGTCAAAGTCATTGACGGTAAATGTCACCTTCAAATAAGCGTTCAGCCTGCATTTTTCATACTGCAGCGGCTGTTTCCATGTAAGAACCAGTTCAGACAATGTCTGTCTCAAAGCCAGCGACTGAAACTGGAAAATCTAAGCATGATATTATTTTTAGTGTTTTCAGTTTTCATCCGGTTCAAGAGATATTTAAAAACAAACTAAGCTACCAAACAAAATTGAGTTTTTTGATCCGAAATGGTAAACATATGAAAAAAATGTCTTCAAATTTCAATTCTGAATAATATCGGAAAAAAAAAAACGTTGAGTTGGGGCAATTGAAATATCGCCTCAGTTGAGAATCAGGATCCTGGGTACCTAAGATTTATTTCTAACTCCTGATTTTTCTACCTAAGTTGAATATAAGTATGTGGTAGAACTTGTTGAAGTATGCCGCTCAAAATCACGTTACAATTTTTATAAACTTTTTCTACATATTTACCTTTGCACTTACTTGAATGTACAATTTTTTCCAAAGAATTTTGTAAATATTAATAAGAAATTAAGAAATTTTACGAAATATGCTATCAAAATGTGAGCAATTTCCGTTTTCAAATCTATTTATTTGCTGTTTTTTTTGTCGTTGTTGATATTTTTAGCATTGATATTTAAGCGTAAATGATGTTCACTTTTTTCAGTATCAAATTCTCAGAAATTTATCTTAGTTTAGTATCTAATAAAAACCAAAACAAATACAATGCATGTACTCGTATCTATGTGCCTCTGTACATACATAAATATGTACTTTGCACATAGCTACATACATACATTAATATAAATATGTGTGTACATATGTATTCTCGTGTAAAGGGTGGCCCATCTAACATTTGGAATTCGAACTCCTGGCTATTTTGAGTGTGGCAACTCTAATTTCATTTGTATTATAACGGAAAATTTGTTTTATATTTGCGGTAAATGGGTTGATATACTCTCGGACAACGTTGGGAAATACTATAAATTTATTTGTGGAATTTAAATTTAATCCCGAAAATGTAAGAAAACTACATTAATAATTCGGTAGAAAAGAAGCGCCATCCCCTCAATTTGTAGATCAATTTGTGAAACTTGTGCATGAAACTGGATCTGTATTGGAAGCAACACGTTCTCTTACTCTTACAATGTGTACAACCGAAAAAATTGCTCAGAGTAAGGAAGAGGCGTTACAGTGAATGGTGTGCGCTACCTCACAATGATAACTGATTATTTGTGGCCGATTTTAGAAGATCCGGACTTAGACAACATTTGGTTGCAACAGGATGAGTGGCCGTATCACACAAGCCGTGCAACAATCGATCTTATGCGTGAGATGTTTGAAAATCGCGTTATTAGCTGTTTTGGTGATGTATAATTGTGGGGAGCCGTTAAAGATAAGTGTTACGCTAACCAACCAACGGGCTCTTAAGGACGAAATTTGCGCAGCCATCGCGATGGCTGCATAAGCTATACTTGATCGATGCATCGGTCAAGTACAGCTCCATATAGTCGAAATTGTACGGAGAAATTGGGTTGATTGTATGGGCTACTGCAAAACCAGTCGAGAAAATCATTTGAATGAAATAATGGTGTTCCACAACTAACCGGAAGGATTGTACTTTCGAATAATAAAAACCATATTGAAGAAAAATTATTCGTTTCTTATTTACCCCAAAATCAAATTCCAAATTATTGATGATCCACCCTGTATATATATATAGAATGAAGTATATTTAGAATGATTTATTTTCAATGCGATCGCAGAAACATCCCTGCAGGGCCAAACCAATCTAATCCATATAAAATTACTAGTTTTTCAAATAGTTATGCAACATCTTGTGTTTCAAAGTGATTGAACACAAGTGCAGTGATTAACCACTTGAAAATATTGTTTTGTAATTCTTATCTACTTTACAATATTCTTCTGGAATTTATTTGAATATTTATTTTGAAATGCCACAAAGATCAGTGATGAATATGAAAATTAAATATGACTCATTTTGAAGAAGGGAAATTTTTTTTTTGCCGGAAAATTTTTTTTGTAAGTTTATTTGTTCTAAATTTTATAATGTAATTATTTTCTAATACAATTTATTTATTTATTATTAATATAATGCTTTCAATTTCTCTATAGACGACTGGTTACAGAACTGAAATAATTCGATTGGTCTACAAACTATTCCAAAAACATTCCACCTTCAACCAGTTGAAGTTTGATTGGTTTACTAACTATTTCCAAAAAATATCTATTTGCCAACTAAGTAGTTGAAAAGATATACAAGAGTGGACAATTGACTTGTGCCTAGGACCACCAGCTCACTATGAGGAATGATACCAAATGTGGGACTAGTTCCGGTGTTCAGTAAACCAGTTTTTTGACTACCTTTAAACCAGTTGGTTTCCCGACAGGGATCATACAAACATTTAGATAACCACCGACACGTGTTATTAATAGTACATATGATAACACCAACAAAAACGTAATAAAATATGAAAACAAAATTACTTCTACCTTTTTAGCAATAAAAAAGTAAAATAAATACAATGTACATAGTAAATAAAGTGCATTTGTTGCGGAAATATTTTTGATCGCAATTTTTTTTTTGATAATTTCTGATACCAGGTGGGGCAAAAGTAATTTGATAATGTGAAATGGGTGCCATTTTGTTAGAAATTAAAAAGTGGGCTCTATTATCACGAAACGTGAAACTTGAAGGTGTGAAATTTATGGCATTAAATTGATAAAAAATATATCTGCCAAATGATCTCCTCCTGAGTTGATGCACATTTTTGCTCGTTTCACGACATTTCGAATTGTTGCCGCAAAACTTCAGATTTCTTCTTCAATGTTGGCTTTCACGATTTGTAAGGTTTGTGGTTTGTTGTGAGATTTATAAAAGCCCCCATTGAAGAAGTTAGGCGCCGTCAGATCTGGCCGGCCATAATCTGTCTATAATATAAATATCAAAGTACAATGACATTTGACGCCATTGGCAAAAATCATGGCACATTCACTTTATGACATTACTTTCGCCTCACCTTTTGTATTTATCGCCATCAGTGTTTGTTTTTTTTCTACCTGTTGGTGGATATTTATCAACACTACATATAACTCGTTTGCTGCAAGACTGTCATAACTCAAAAAACGTAGATTGATAAAGACAACTATGTACTCTTCTAACGTGAGGAATTCATAAAAAGGAAAGAATTCGTGCAGTTATGATTTTTTTACAAATGATAAAACACTAAATATTAGTTATACTATAGGTATAGAACACTTAACTCAACAAGTTTTTTTTTGCATTTAAAAGTGGGTGTTTTGCAGCTAAATAGAAATATTTATTTTTATACAGACTTCTAGAAATGAGTAGATAATACATACTTACTTAACTGGCACTACAACCGATTGGCCGCCGTAGATAATATGTATTTAATAAGTAAATCGTCGTATGACGGATTAACGGCGACATCATCAGGGAGCATGTACAATTTTTCAACACCATTTTCAAAATTTAGTCCAGAGATGATATTCTTGCATCGTTATTTATTTAATTATTTTTTTTTAGATGATCCAGAATCAAGAGGTTTTTTGTTCTAAGCATGGTTACCCCATTCGATGAAGACAAAGTCAAAGGTAGTTAGAAAAAATTATGGAGGGCGCACAGACCGACCAATTAAAAGCAGTTTTTTTCTGGTAAAAGGGGCTAGTTGGAGACAGCCAGTAAAAGTTAGGGAAAGGGAAAAGTAGTAATATGCGATCAGAGATATTCAGTACGGGGTATCACGAAGAAGTCAGAAGGAGGGAAATGCGTTCAGAAGAGGTCAGTAAAAGTTAGAGGTACTCAGTCAGGTAGCATAAAAACTAATCAGAAGCAGTTAGCGGCAGACAGTAAGAGACTGATTGTTTAAAAAACGAGCCGAGAAGTCGGTGCCAATCAGAGGCAATTTGAGGCAGACAAATGCCATTAGAAATTCTGATGGGTATTCGGGGTTAGTCTGACTACCTCAGTGACATTTAGAGGTAGACATAGGCAATTATAGGCAGTCTGTAAACGTGATTGGCACTGACACGACGACTCACAAACATATGCAAATCAGACTAGTGGTAGTAAGTGAAAGTCAGAAGTTATCCGAGGCAATTAGAGATAAGCAGAGGGAGCCAGAAGTACACTTAGAGGCATTAATTTGCCGTCAAAGTCATTGACGGTAAATGTCACCTTCAAATAAGCGTTCAGCCTGCATTTTTCATACTGCAGCGGCTGTTTCCATGTAAGAACCAGTTCAAACAACGTCTGGTTCAAAGAGAGCGATTGAAACTAGAAATGCTACTCCTCGTAAGTTAAATCTAAGGTGGCAGCTCCGCCACGAGGATAGGGATACTTGGGTTATTAATGCGACATAATCCTGTTGTTGGTCGCTGTGGCGTAGTGGTAATGCGTTGGACTGCTACGCAGAGTGTCCGGGGTTTGAATCTCGGCACAGGCAAAATAGACAAAAGTAGACAAAAATAATTTTTCTACACGGCACCACCTCTTGCCAGGCAATGGCAAACCTACAAGAGTAAAAATTGCTATGAAAAGCTTTTCACTTCGCCGTTCGGATTCGGCATTAAACTGTAGGTCCCTGCCATTCATGTACAAATATAACACGCACAACATGAGTGGATGCGAAAAGCGAAAAGCTCGGCCTAGGCCCTCCATGGGCTGTTGTGCCATTAAAAGTAAAGTAAGTCAAAGTAAAGTGCCCCAGCCATCTCCATTTTCTACGATATGCAGAACGCTACGAAGAAAACGGTTGATGAAGCTTTGAACTTTTATTGTTATTTTTTCTGATTCTGTCCACGATTCGCACCTATAGAACAAATTAGTATTGGAAACTCGAAGCTTAGTTCGTCTTGATAGATTTGACAGATGCTTAGAATACCAGACTTTGTTAAGACTTGCGAAGGCGCCCTTAGCTTTTTTCATACGGTGCTCGAGTCTAGCTCCGCAAGGGTGATATGTGGCTGCTAGCGTATGTATGTAGTATAAAAAACATACTCCTTTGTACCCACAGTGAAGCTACATCTGTATAGTATTGCTGTTATTTAACATTTCCTTTCATTTTACCTCGCTGTGGCGTAGTGGTAGTGTGTTGGGCTGCTACGCAGAATGTCCGGGGTTCGAATCTCGGCACAGGCAAAATCAAAAAGTAGAAAAAAATAATTTTTCTACACGGCACCACCTCTTGGCAGGCAATGGCAAACCTACAAGAGTAAAAATTGCCATGTAAAGCTTTTCACTTCGCCGTTCGGATTCGGCATTAAACTGTAGGTCCCTTCCATTCATGTACAAATATAAAACGCACAACATGAGTGGATGCGAAAAAGCTTGGCCTAGGCCCTCCATGGGCTGTTATGCCACTAAAAGTAAAGTAAGTAAGTTTCATTTTACCTACATTGATTCGAAAGCCTACATTTTAGGCACATAGGGCACATAGGGAAAATAATCTACTTTAGACTGTATATCCCGTAAAATTTTTTTGTTTTGTTTTGGAGATCAGGGCATAGTCTAAATCATTTAGATGCTGCATACTCAAGGAATGCCAAATTATTCCTCTCCTGGGGTTGCTGTACGAGCAGACTTCAGAGCCTTATTCTTCGTCAACAACTATTAAGAAAATCAGAACTGATTGCCGCTATTATTTTGATTGCATACAAAGGGCTGCATAACTCACTCTACACTGAAAAGCTCCTTATCTAAGAAGAACTTGCCAGATGCTATCGTGTCGGAGACGGTCGAAAGCTCTTTCGAAAACTACTAATACCAGCACCAGTGACTCCTGTAACTTAGCTGAGCCAGCTTCTCAGCTTGATAAAGCGTTCTTATGTTTCAAGTTTCAATTCGTGTCCTAGTTTTCAATGCAAAGGTCGTCGTCGATTTTCGATTTTGATGAATTTTACAATATTTTTCTGGTTTCAGTAACAGGGTTACTTTACTTTTAATGGCCGAGTAGAAAAATTATTTTTTCTACTTATTGATTTTGCCTGTGCCGAGATTCGAACCCCGGAGTTGAGCCGCACATGACTGTAGTCCAAAGGAATTCGAAGAAGGGGGCGTCCAAGAGGAAGACGGCGACGCAGCATAATGGACCAAATGGAATGAACAAACGAACATCTTACAAGGACACAAGTAAAGGCGGAAGCCGAAAACCGATAGCAGTGGAAATCATTTACTCTGGCACTATCAGCAACGAATAATAAAAATAATAACTGAAAGCCAGAACTTGTCAGCTGCTAGTTGCAGTGGAGGCACTCAGAAACAACAATTAGATACTGGTGGCTAGAAAGGCAATTGCAGTCACTGGCAAATGAATGCAATCAGAAACAAAGTCATAGATATTTAGTAACGGTCATGACAATCAGCGCCAATTCACAGTAGATACAAGTAGATGCATTGTGAAACACTCTCTGAGACATGCTGTGGCATTAGTGACAGTTAGGGCAGTTGGAGGCAATCAGGGGCAGTCAATTTCAATCAGTTTTTGTTTTATAGTAATGAGATAGAATTTTTGCAAGCTTTGTGGATATTTTTCGCGGGTACAAAAACAAAAAGACAGTAAATAATAAAATATTTAAAAACATTGTTTTCTTTTTGTCATTGCTGCATTAAAGTTCAAAAATAAAAGCGAAAAAAAATTCAATACAAACACGCGCTTGGCTTCGTAAATTGCAAGTGTGAAATAAAAAAATAAATATATCATAAGCAGTAAATGCATTCATACATATTTACATTATCGTTAAAGCAAAGAAAAAAAATATAGCAATATCCCACTGTGTGTACTTATATGAATGCGTATGTGTGTGTGTGTGTGTGTGTGCGGCACTAAAAAATTTTGCAATTTTTATTTTTATGAATTCGCGTGCGCTTCATGGCAATTAACAAAAAGTATTAAATTAATAACAATAATTATTTATTAATAAGTACCATAATAATTAAAGCTTTTCTCTTTTTAACATGCTTGTAAACTATTTACACTTGCGTCCAATTTGCACACATACATACATAACTTATATAAGAAATAACGTATTACATACTACTGTGGGCAAAAAGTAGTAAGACTTTTTAATTTAAATTTCGCGCGGAAACCCATTCAATAAAATATTATTTTTTTAAGGTTGGTATGACTGTCGGTGACATCTGAGCCAAATGTCACATCAAAATAATCATTAGTGTTTAGTATACGCTTCTCTTTCTGAAGTACAAAAAGTGCAATCGGCGATTTTCACAATGAGTGAAATTATTCAACAAAGAAGTTCCATTCAATTTTGTGTGCGGGATCAAATTTCTGGTGCCGAAACGTTCAGAATGTGGCAAAAGGCCTTCGGTGATAATTGTATGTCGCGAGCAAGTGTTTTTGATTGGTACAAATTGTTCAAAGATCGTCGAGAACGCGTTTACGACGAACCACGTCCAGGACGGCCATCAACATCAACTGATGATCAACACGTCAATAAAATTAAGGAATTGGTGCTCGAGAATCGACGATTAACAGTCAGAGACCTTACTGGCATCGTTGGAAATCGGAAGGATCAGTGAAAACCATTTTAAAACATCATTTGGGCCTAAGAAGAGTGAATGCACGATTGGTTCCAAAATCACTGCATTGGTTTTACGAGACCATTTTGCCAAAAATTCAACTGATATCGTTCCGCAACCACCCTATTCGCCTGACTTAGCACCGTGTGACTTTTGGCTATTTTCTAAACTTAAAAAACCGCTTCGTGGACACCGTTTTGAGTCAATTGAAGACATTAAACATGAATCGCTAAGCGCATTGAAGGCTATTCCGGAAATTTACTTTAACAACTGTTTCGTTGGCACAAGTGTATTGGGGCCGGGGGGGATTACTTTGAAGGGGACGAAATAGATTTGGAAGAATGAATAAAAAAATTTGAAATTATGAACAAAGTCTTACTAACTTTTGCCCACAGTAGTATACATATGTACACACCTGGACAAAATAATAAGTGTGAACCCAAAAATTGTTAAAATGAACGAACACAATTAATTGGCATGGTCTACAATCAAAAGGCAAATTTAGAAGTTTGGTGGCACTGTTTTGGAATGAAATGGGGGAATCCCCGCAACAAAAGTGCTGCTCGATAAATATTGCGGCTTGTTTATTTGTTCAACCTTCAAATTGATCTGCACAAAAAATAGTTGTGTTTTGCTAAAAATTAAAAGTGAATACATTTAAAGCGTTATTTAGTTCCAGAAGGTGAGATTCCGATGAAAGTGAACTAAATAATGGTTTAATTATAATTTTTAATAATATTAGATGGGTCGTGGAGTTCATTGCAGTACAGAGGAGAGAAGACTTGTTCGTCAGCTCCGAGACAAAGCAAAAACATGCAAATTCATGGGATCGATGGTCTCAGAATGGGGGATCGATGGTCTCAGAATGGGGGATCGATGGGATCGATGGTTCGCTCTCAAGCCAGAAAAAGCTACTGAAACGCGTGCAGCACCTAAAAAAAACTTCACTAGTGACCGACCGACAATCGTATCGTTACATTAGCTAAACTCGACCCGTTCAAGTTGCCCAGAACAATTGCAAACGAAATTGGGAATGTTGTATCATCACGAACCGTTCCAAGACGATTAGTAAGCACAAATCTACTCGGTAGGATTGCTCGTAAAGTTCCTCTGCTTAGTACTGCAAATTTGAAGAAAAGGAAGAGTTCATAAAACGTGGTGCGGTTCACAGGGAGAAAAAAAATGACGCAATATTCTCTGGAGTGATGAAACAAAAATAAATTTGTTTGGTAACGATGCGGAAAGAAACGTTCGTCGCCCGAAAGGCAAAGAATTCGAAGTCGGGTTCATAAAGAAAACAGAGAAGCACGGAGGTGGCAGCTTAATGGTATGGGGCTGTTTTTCTTGGCAAGGTATTGGTCCGATACATCAAATTAATGGCGTTATGGATAGATTCGTGTATAAGGATTTGTTGGAAACGGTAATGTTACCATATGCCGAGGATAATATGCCGCTTTTGTGGAAATTTCAGCAGGACAATGATCCTAGACATTCATCGGGAGTTGTCAAAGCATGGTTCCAAGAGCATAATGTAGACGTCCTTGCGTGGCCAAGTCAATCCCCAGATGTAAATCCTATTGAAAACCTCTGGGGAGAACTTAAACGCTAAAATAAAACGCAGTTATGGGAAAATATTAAAAAAATTTGGTGCAACATTCCTGTGGAAACTTGCGGAAGTTGATATCGTCAATGCCCAGCAGAATCGAAAAAGCCATCAAGAATTATGGTGGATATTGTGGGTATTAATGCGTTCTTACTAATTCAGTAAAATACGGGACCATATCTAGCGAAATTTCAATATTTATTCCTAAGTTTTTTGTGCACACCTATTATTCTGTCCTATCGAAAATCTGTGAATTTTTTAAGTTATTTTTTAGAGTTCTTAAAATCTTTTATGCTTTGTTATGACGCTGAAGTATGTTTAAGTTGAAAACTAATTTATTTTGTGAAGGATAATAAAAAATATATGAAAGCCAAGCTTTTTTGAAAAAAAAGATGTTCACACCTATTATTTTGTCCAGGTGTGTATATATGAAAACACATGTA
The DNA here is from genome assembly GCA_958295655.1 of Palloptera scutellata. Taxonomy (NCBI): domain Eukaryota; kingdom Metazoa; phylum Arthropoda; class Insecta; order Diptera; family Pallopteridae; genus Palloptera; species Palloptera scutellata. Next base: position 64,002,839 of record OY282449.1, on the reverse strand, counting down.
CTGCATATGTTTGTGTGTTCCATTTAATTTTATTGCTGATGATAATTAAAAATAATAACACAATTAAATATTACGATAGGTTTTCTTTCATTTCTTTTACCTTTCTTTTTGACTTGAACGTTTGGAATTTGTGTAAAAGTGTGCGTACACTTTTTTGCCAAGTTTATGGTAAATATGGAGCTGCATGCGAGTATGTGTGTATGTATGTACATATGTATATTCTCAAGATACATACACACACATACAATGGCCCATAAATTTTGTTTTTGTTGCCATTAATTGCACGCTAATATCAATTTATAATAAATGTCATAAAGCAGACATTTGCTATGATTTAGTATATGCAGGTAGTTACCACGCTTGATATATGAGCGGAAGATTTTTAATGAGCTTGTTTTTGTTTAAATTAGGGTTTGAAACATTTGCCCTCGATTAATTTTCATTTCTAATTACTCAAAATAAAATCCCTGATTATAATCAACCGATGCAAAAAAGCATCGTGGTACCAAGTTGTACCAAATTCTTCAAAATGCAAATAAATAATTTGAAAACTTTCCAAATGCCAGATGAGTATTTTGTGCCAATACGGTATTAATTTTGCAATATAACATTTCGATCGTTTGCTGCAGGACTGTCATAAATAAGAAAATAAAAAAATTCTGTGTGCCAGTGGGACGCCCCACAGAAGTTTACTTCTTCATAACTTTTGCGTTTTGGGTTTTCAGGTTAGGTTTAGTAAACTTGTAAAAACCAGAGTCTATCGCAGACATTGCAGGCGTGGCCGAATGAATTTTTATCGATGTGCTGATTTATGCAAACGATAGGCCTTGTATAGTACAGTTTGATGAGTATCTGATTCCAAGTATGCTACATCTGGATTAACTTAATTTTGATCGTTTGCATTTCCAACGCCTTTTTTTTACTTTTACTTTTAATGGCAAAACAGCCCATGGAGGGCCTAGGCCGAGCTTTTCGCATCCACTCATGTTGTGTGTGTTATATTTGTACATGAATGGAAGGGACCTACAGTTTAATGCCGAATCTGAACGGCGAAGTGAAAAGCTTTTCATAGCAATTTTTACTCTTGTAGGTTTGTCGTTGCCTGCTAAGAGGTGGTGGCGTGTAGAAAAATTATTTTCTCTACTTTTTAATTTTGATTGTGCCGAGATTCGAACCCCGGACACTCTGCGTAGCAGTCCAACGCATTACCACTACGCCACAGCGACGCATTTCTAACGCCCTCTCTGCAAAATTGTCTCCATCATGCGAATTTATTTGCTATATCATTATAATTTTAATCTTACAATCATCATCATTATTATCATCATTATAATAATCATCATCATGAAAATATTCAAGTTGTATGATCTCAACAGGTGGAAAATTTATCACTTGCCGGTCTGAGAACTCACGAATGTTATGAGGTTGACTAAAAACTTGGCAAATCTCGTCTAAGTATGTTTTGTTGCGCTGATGCCAGTGGTTTTCTTTCCAAGGAGGAAAGATTTTCAGGGAGGTTTTCAAGTAAATCTTTTCCTTCTCTTTCGTTGAGAAGCTGGGAATTCGGCCACCCCAATGACTGCCTGGTATTCTGAGGACTGTCGTCGGGGCTCAATGAGTTAAGTGTTGAATCAACTATTGACTCTAATGAACTCATTTGCCATTCATGCTGTCCCTCCGCATTAGTGTTTACGAATTGCTTTTTAATGAAATTGGAATACCAGCTTCGTTGAGAAGCTGGGAATTCGGCCACCCCAATGACTGCCTGGTATTCTGAGGACTGTCGTCGGGGTTCAATGAGTTAAGTGTTGAATCAACTATTGACTCTAATGAACTCATTTGCCATTCATGCTGTCCCTCCGCATTAGTGTTTACGAATTGCTTTTTAATGAAATTGGAATACCGCTATGCCTCAAGTTGCTTGGGAAGTTTACACTCTCGGTGCTAGTTTTTCAGTTTTTTCATGATAGCAGAATCTAAAATTTCTGAGGCTTCCATTTTTCGAATAAGTTTACATTATCGCTGTCTCTCAGCCTCAGCTTTTTCTGGAGATTTTATCGTAGCACAATCGCGCTGTTTGTCGCGCTATGTGTGCCGCGCATTTGTTTTTTTCAGTCTTTACTCGATTATTCTTTCAACTCTGAAAATTACTAACGATTTTTTTTTTGAAATGTAAAAGTTTTGTTTGAATTGTAGAAGTTTACTAGAAAATGATGGGCAGCGCCCATTCATACTCAGCGCCCTCTATCAATCAAGTCTGAATCATACGCGAATCAGCGCCCTCTATCAATCGAGTTTGATTCATACTCGTGGATATATTTTGATGCATATGTGCTGCCCATCATTTATACACATACTTATATATGCATTCCTCATGTTTTTCATACAAGATTGATGACTGCGCTGCCCATCATTTCCGTGACAATTTTCGATGCGACGATCATCTTTTACCCCCTCGTAAATATGAAAACTATTCTAAAGAAGTAAACTTCAATAAACAAATTTTGAGTTAGAATAACTCTGAGTTGAGATATTTATAAATCCGGCTAGAAGGAGTAATGAATAACTCTGGGGCCAGACTTTAAATAACTCTGGAGTGAGTTATTTATAAATCAGTTTCGAAGGATCAATGTTAAACTCCGGGGTGAGTTATTTAATTTGGAAATTAAACACTGAAATACTGGTATTTGAAAGTTGACATAATTTTTTATAGAAAAAAATATTTAAAATGAAATTTAAAATATAAAATATATAAAAGGAAAAAGGATCGACCGAACGGTTAAAGATATTCAAAAGAAAAAAGGAGATAAAAAGTAGAAGGCGTAGAAGGAGTAGAATAGAAGATGAAAGGATAGAGCAATAAAATAGAGCTAACTGTTAATCTTAACTGTTTCTCATGAATTCTTCACGTGAGAAGAGTGATTTTCGTTATCAATTATATGGAGTGATAAGTAAATTGAAATGTTTGATTGTGTTTTTCTAAGAATTTATACAATATATTTTGAGTTATGACAGTGATACCGGTATCACTTCGTTACCGCTATCGTGGTGGTCGGTAGGAGTGAAAAATGTTGAGTGCTCTCTAGCAAATTAAACGGAAAACGCAAGAATTTGGGGGGGAAAAATGGTTTAATACTTCTAGACAAAAGCTATCAGATGTCCCGGATTTGGAGGGACTGTTCCGGATTTGTGTTGCTCGTCCCACATTGAAAGGTGTCCCTGAAATTGTCCCGAATTCTGCATGTAATACTTTACCATAGAGACAAAAATTTATTTTCCAAATAATTCGCAATTGAAAGTCAACGCCTCAGTCAATCACTCACTCCGTTTTATTATAGGGGGCTAGGCTTAACCCTCTAGTTCCTAAAGAAACGTACAATAGATTAAAAAGCATTGAGCGTAGTTTTATGATGTTAGAAAGTTTGAATCCCTAAAATATCTTCTTGTTAGTTACGCTTTTCAGCAATTTTTTTTATGAATAAATACTTTATATTAAAAGTACACATTTTTAGCTATACATAGATTGTTTTTTATTTTTAACTAAGATTACTACTAACGGTTATAATACACATCACAGCTTATAGCAGAAGCATTTTCATGAAAGTTTTATATATAATATTATACATATATGAAAGTATCCCGCATTGCATCATAAGAAATCTGAACACGTCTTTAATTCCCAACTGAATGCTAAAAAAACCGGTTTCTAAGATTTTCTGTCTTTTAAGCTACAATTGTCTTAATTCGTTCTAACAAATTTTTTTCTTTTCCTCATACTCCTCTAGGCAGCTTATGGTTTCTACGCGATATTTTGTGCATAGTATGTACCTATATAAACTTGGTTAATCTATTGATTTTAACAGTTGAGCAGATGATTGCCCTACCGCAAACTGTCATGGGTTAATGGGGTCGCCACTTTCTTTCACGTTACTCAGGATCAACATTTCACCATTCTCTACTGTACATCCGGTTTGTGGCAATGCTGACATTCGGATGGATGTAGAGTAAGTGAATGGGTGGGATTTGATTGAATTTTACATGACATTATCCGAACTTATTTGTGTACGTATTCACTATAACGACTTCTATAGTCTGGTGGGTAGAGCACTAATCGTTCACCCAAGACGTTGAGGGTTTGATTACCCTCTTGGATGAAAATTATATGAAAGCGTATTTCTTGTTAGGCAATGGCAAAACCACCAAGTAAGTGATAGCAAATTGGCCAGCCCGCCGTTCGGAAAGCAAGCGACTGTTTGCCAGACCGATACATATATGACATGGTTCATAACGAGTGTTTGGAAGTGTATAAAGATGTAAAGTAAAATTAATAAACTTGACTGCCGATTGACTGCGAGGAACGCAAAGGGTTAACCACTAATAGCTAACGTAGAAACATGGAGTAGATGATGTGAATGAAAAGGATTCAACCCGGAGAGCACAATACTTATCAAGACTTTCTTCTTTTTTATTTTTGTTTGTTCCTTTCATTCTCTCTCTTTCTGTCTTCCAACATTTCTCTTTCTCATAGTAAGTAAACGCCGATAAGTGCTGCTGCGGACAAATCCAAAAATCGGTGTGCCAGTTTGAAAGATAACAATCTTGGGGATAAGATTATTTACGAGATTTTACGTAGGTATACATATTTTTTGACCACTACAGTATATAATGTTTGATTCAAGAGTAGAAATAAATAATAACATTTCGTATTAAAATCTTGGGCAATACATTGAAAATGAACGGAAATTAATCGTTTAAACGCGCGTCTTTCAGTTAAAATACGAGATTCTTCCGCGATTATTTAAATATTTTTTTATAATTAACTTATTATATTATGTGAATACAATATGTAGATAAGTGTGTGTGTATGCTTTAAATTAACTCGTACATGAAATGACAGCATACGACGCCAAACAAAGCGAAATTGTTGTGAATGAAATTGTAATGCCATATGAGTGGATCGCACACAAGTGGGAGCGGATGCTACAAATTTGGGCATAGATTGTAAGCGGCACACATACACATATTGTTTGTACAAATGTAAACAACCCAGTAGAACTTAGGATCATCATTGGAGTAATCATCGAGCGCTAAACACCGAGCAATGGATTACTTACTCCCTATTGGGTCAGGGCTCTTGCTTTCTTATTCCTTTTCAACATAGCATGTCCTAGGGGATAGGGTAATCGTCTTGGCCTCCAAAAGGAGTAATAAAGGAGGGCTCACTCGATTGCTCAATTTTGACAAGTTGTCGAGTTACACTCGACAACATCGAGTTGATGTTTAGTGCCTCCGCTATCTCCACAGCTTACGTGTCGATATTGCTCCACCAGTTGCAAAATTTCATCGGCTTTTTCAGTGACTTTCGCACTGATACTTTTCTTTGATTTCGGTTTGCATATATTGACTATTATTGTTTGGATTTATTTATTTATTGCAGAACTGAGAAGAAATCTCTCTTATTGGATTGTTAAACGAGCGAGCTATCGTTTGAGGAGCAATCTGAAATTGTGCAACTGGGAAGTGTGCCTACATATCTACGAGTATTTGTTAGTTGGCGGTTTGCTGTTTGCTTGGCGTTGTTTTTTTGGTTTTTCATTTTTATGAATGAAAATCGCATTACGTAGTAGTCGTCATCGTAATCGCGTAGCCTGTGAATTACTGTGTGTGTGTGTGTGTAGGCATGTAACGTAAAAATTATAGTAAATTATTTATGTAGTTGTAGTTGTTGTTATTGTTGTTGCATTCAGCATTATAATTGTGGAATTGAGCGTAAGTTCAATTGTTGATTGCCATTTATAGTTGAAGTGTATGAAAAAAAATTTATTTGTTGGTAAAAATTTAGTGTGCCATTTTAGTTGTAAGTAAAAATTAATTTGTTATTTTTTCTAAGCTAATTCACAAGCAATTCGATTACTTTTCGCGTTCATACTTTTACTATGTCATTGCCAATTGAGGCGCCAAGCCGAAACAAATATGTACATACATACATACATGATTTAAAGCTTTAGATGTTTTATTGGAAAATTCATGCTAATAATGAATTTTGAACCATGCCCCTTTTATATAAAATTTTCATAATTCACTCATGAGAAACAGTGCTGTCGTGAATTTTACTATACATATCTACAGGTAGCAACAATTGTACAGGTACATATCTAAAGGGTGTTTTTTTTAGAAGTGTGGTTTTCAATCTTACTTTAATTACTTTTAATGGCACAACAGCCCATGGAGGGCCTAGGCCGAACTTTTCGCATCCACTCATATTGTGCGTGTTATATTTGTACATGAATGGAAGGGACCTACAGTTTAATACGGAATCCGAACGGCGAAGTGAAAAGCTTTTCATAGCAATTTTTACTCTTGTAGGTTTGCTATTGCCTGCCAAGAGGTGGTGCCGTGTAGAAAAATTATTTTTTTCTACTTTCTATTTTATTTTAATTTGCCTGTGCCGAGATTCGAACCCCGGACACTCTGCGTAGCAGTCCAACGCATTACCACTACGCCACAGCGACCAACGGTTTTCAATCTGGCAATTTTTTTTTCCGAGTTGGTCTTTTTCACAGCTGTCACTTGGCTTATGCTCAATTTGGTTTGCCATTTCATAATGAATAGTCTTACTCCTGAACAAAATTTGCAAATCGTGCAAATTTATTACCAAAATACTGGTTCGGTTCGCGCGACTTTCACAAGAAAATTTTGTTCAGCGATGAAGCTGACTTTTGATTGAACGGGTACGTTAATAAGCAAAATTGTCGCATTCGGAGTGATCATAATCCACAAGCCATTGTTGAGACGCCGTTACATCCTCAAAAAGTCACTGTTTGGTGTGCTCTATGGGCAGAGGGAATCATTGGTCCATATTTCTTCAAAGATGAAGCCGGTCATAATGTTACAGTCAATGGGGAACGCTATAGAGCAATGATTAATGACTTTTTCGTGGCTGAATTGGAGGATGTTGATGTGGACGACCTTTGGTTCCAACAAGACGGCGCTACATGTCATACAGCCAACGAAATAATCAATTTATTGAAGGAAACTTTTGGTGAGCGTATTATCTCGCGTCGTGGGTCTGTGGCGTGGCCTCCAAGATCGTGCGATATAACACCGCTGGACTATTATTTGAGGGGGTTCTGTGAAGTCGCTTGTCTACGCCTTGGAAGAGAATATTCGGCGCGTTATTACTGACATACGGCCCCAAATGCTGCAAAAAGTGCTCTTGCTCCACCAGTTGCAAAATTTCATCGGCTTCTTCATTGAATTTTACTGCATCTTTCAGTCCATCTTTGATATCGAAATTTCCGGAACGCAATCGAGCAAAACACTCCTAGGTCCGGCGTTCACTCACAGCATCCTCACCGTAAACCACACAAATCGGCATGTTTTTGCAGCGGTTTTACGTTTTCTATAGTATTAAAGCATCGTATTTTTTCAGATATCATATTATAGAGTACGATATGTTTACGAAAGGATATGGCTACTGTTCACTGGGTTGCAAAAAGGATTTGGTTGATTGATTATCTTGAGAAAGGTAAGACAATAAACTCAGAATACTATTGTAATCTTTTAGATAAACTGAATGTAGTAATTCGCGAAAAAACACGGTTTAAAGAAAAAAAAATCCTTTTTCATTAAGGTCACGCACGATCTCACACAAGTGTTTTCACAATGGCTAAATGCAAGGAATTAAAATACGAATTGCTTGACCATCCACCGTATTCACCAGATTTGGCACCCAGCGACTACTTCCTGTTCCGAAATCTGAAACAGGTCCTTCGTGGAAAGCGTTTTTCGTCGCAGCCGTAGGAGCATGTTTTGCAGACCTTCCGGAATCGTACTTTAATGATGGGATAGATTTATTGAAGGAGCGCTGGACTAAGTGTATTGAACTTTTAGGAGATTATACTGAATAAAAAACCAAAACTCAAACCAAAATAACTGTGTTTTCATATTTAGGGTAGAAACTTTTCAAGTAACCTGTATACACTTACTGGCAGATAAATCTACCTAACGGAATGGTAGGTCGATTTCCCTTACCATGTCGTAAGCAAATCTAAATATTTATGTATGATCTTTAATAAGATTTTCCGTTTTTTTTTTATGTCATCTTAAAGAAAAATAAAAAGAAAATTTTTCTTTAAATTTACTATATTTTTATGCCCGTTGCCACACTTACATTTTTTGTGAGTTTTACAATAAAATTTTTTTATATTTTTCAAATGTGTTTTTGGCTCGGTATAATTTACTTACTGGCGATAATAATTTGAAAGTGCTGCCATTGCTTTCTCTTTGGCGCTATTAAAAGAAATGTATAATATTCATTTTATTAGCTTTGCTACTTAAATTATGAATTGCAACTTAAATTTTTTTAGTGTACAAGTTTCGTGCGCTCTCGTGGGAATATGGTATCATATGTACTTTTTGATTGACTACAGGTACTCGTATATATGTAGTACATATATACTTATCATGTATGTAATTGTAATTTTATTTAAATTAATGGAGGCATACGTACATATGTATGTAAGCCCGAGGCAAAATCTTTTATAAGAAGTATTTGTCAACATGTATGTATGTATGTATATGCGCGCAGTGGACGCACATTTCCCGCTCTATGCGTACGGCTGCCGAAGAGGTGCTAGGCTACCACCGTCGACGGAGAAATATGTGGTACGACCAAGAGTGTCGCGATGCCACTGAAGCAAAAAACGCTGCTTACAGAGCCACCCTGCAGTCAGTTGCAACGCGAGCTGCTAAGGAGCGATACAGAAAGTTGAGGAGGGAGGAGAAACGTATTTTCAGGCGCAAGAAAAGAGATGAAGAAAGACGCGAGTTCAATGATATCGAAATGTTGCGGGACAGGAACGAGGTCCGAAAATTCTTTGAAAGAATAAGACGCCTGACTCTTGGTTTGAAGGCCGGGGCCTCTTCGTGCAAGGATGAATATGGAAATCTGGTGACAGATATCCAGGGCATAATGAGATTATGGAGGGAGCACTTTTCGCAGTTGCTTAATGGCGAAGACGGCAATAATCCCGCCACTGCGGAACCCACTCCGGAAACCCCAATCACTGACGGCGTTGAAGTACCGCCGCCTGACTATGAGGAGGTCTTAACAGCCATTGCTCGGCTGAAAAACAATAAGGCTGCAGGTGCAGATGGCCTGCCTGCTGAGTTGTTTAAGACCGGAGGCGAAGAGCTCAAAAAACGCATGCATGAGCTTCTATGCAGAATATGGTCAGATGAAAGCATGCCAAGTGATTGGAATCTCAGCGTACTCTGCCCAATGCATAAGAAGGGTGATTCCACGATCTGCGCCAACTACCGTGGGATCAGCCTTCTTAATATTGCATATAAGGTTCTATCGAGCGTACTGTGCGAAAGACTGAAGCCCATCGTCAACAAACTGATTGGACCTTATCAGTGTGGTTTCAGACCTGGTAAATCCACCATCGACCAGATATTCACACTACGCCAAATCCCGGAAAAGACCCGAGAAAAACAGATCGACACCCATCATCTATTTGTCGATTATAAAGCCGCTGCCGCCTTCGACAGCACGATTAGGGATCACTTGTACGCCGCAATGTCTGATTTTGGTATCCCTGCAAAGCTCATTCGTCTTTGCAAAATGACACGGACCAACACCACCAGCGCAGTGAAAATTGGGACAGACCTCTCCGCACCATTTGATACCAAAAGAGGTTTCAGACAATGTGACTCCCTATCGTGCGACTTCTTTAACCTTATGCTGGAGAAAATAATTCGAGCTGCGAACATCGACATCGACATCTCTGGCACTATCTTCTACAAGAGTGTCATGCTGCTAGCATACGCTGATGATATTGACATCATTTTTTTTTTTTTTTTTTTTATTAATTTCCAATAGTATGTGTACATCTGTCTACATATGATAATTCATATACAACACTTAATACATTTCCTCACAGCAATTATTTGGATTTTAGTCAATACATTGATCAGTATCAATACATCGTTTATCTAGTAATTTTTGGATTTTCATTCTACTTTGTTAGATTAAATCTACTGGTCTTGTTTTTTTCAGTCTTCGCGGTTGTTCGATTTCTCTATTTGGTAATTGCGATACTTCACTGTTGATATGTTGTCTTACTGTTTCGTGGTGTTTTTTACTGTAGTTTGAAATTTCAGTGGTGATTGTAGGTATTTTTAAATCATGATGAATGTTATTGTTTGTGATGTACCAGTCCGCGTTTGCTATGCATCTTAGTATTGATGATTGTTGACGTTGTATTTTTAAAATATTGCTTTTCTTTGCTGTTCCCCATAGTTGCAGCCCATATGTCCATATAGGTTTTATTATTGATTTGTATATTAGTATTTTGTTGTGTAGATTTAAACTAGACTTTCTGTTCAGTAGCCAGTATAACTCCCGAAATTTCATTTTCATTTGCTCGCGTTTTTTTTCTATATGATAGTTCCAAGTAAGTTTACTATCTATGTATACTCCCAAATATTTGGCGACGGTGTCAATCCTAACATTTGTTCCATTAATTTTAATGGGTTGAGGATTAATAATTTTTCTTGTTGTATATATAACTTGAACAGATTTTTGTTCATTTACTTTTATGTGCCATTTGCTGAACCAGTTCGTGATTTCATCAATATTTTCTTGTAGTGTTGCTGTTGCAGTTGTAATATTTTGGTGTGATGCCAAGATTACTGTGTCATCTGCAAATGTAGCTATAAGTGAATTTCTGCTGGTAGGCTGTGGTATATCTGCTGTATAAAGGGTATATAAAATTGGTCCTAGTACACTTCCTTGCGGGATTCCAGCTGTAATTTTTCGTAGTGTGGATATTTCATTTTTGTGTCTCACATAGAAGTGACGGTCTGAGAGATAGCTTTTTATCAATTGGTACAAGCATTCTGGTAATATTCTTTTGAGTTTGTAGAGAAGTCCTTTAATCCAAACTTTATCAAACGCTTTTTCTACATCGAGATAGATCCCAGTGCAAAATTGTTTTCTCTCTAAATCCGTGAGAATTTTATGCGTTACTCTATGCACCTGCTGGATTGTGGAGTGTTTGCAGCGAAAGCCAAACTGATGATCTGGTATTGCGTGAGTTCTTTGTAAAATTGGTTGTAGTCTGTCATATATGAGTTTTTCCATTATTTTTGATAGTGTTGGTAAAATGCTGATTGGCCTATATGATGATGCTTGTGTGGCATCTTTACCTGGTTTCTGTATTGGAATTATCTCTGCCACTTTCCATAGTTTGGGGTAGTATTTTAGTCTGAGCATTGCATTCATTGTGTTTCGAAGGTATTGTAGCGCTTTTAACGGAAGTTCTTTGTGCATTTTGCCTGTTATATTGTCGTAACCTGGTGCTTTCTTGTGGCTTATTCTTTTTTTAATGCAAGTTTCAATTTCATGTACTCTTATATATTGAGTGTTGTATTCAATTGTTTGATGCGTTTCTTCAATTTCATTTAGTTGGCTTGTTATTGAGTCGTTTGAGAATATTTTTTCGTAGTAGTTAGCAATTGTTGCTGCTTTTTCCTCATTAGATCTAGCCCAAGTGCCATTTCCTTTTTTTAAAGGCGGCTGGTGAAAAATTTTGTGAGTAAGATTTTTTACCGCTTTCCACAATGAATAATTTGTTTCTTCTGTTGGTGTTAGATTACTAAGATATTTTTTAATTTTTTTATTTTCGTTTTCTATTAATGCTTTTTTCAGGTTTTTAACAGCTTTGTTGTATTTTGTTTTATCACTTGGTAGCCTTGTAATTTGCCATATTTTTCGTAATTTCCTTTTGCTTTTAATTAGATTTTGAACGGATTGTGGCAAGTTTAATTTATCCGTTGCTAATGTTGGGGCCGGTGTTGATGTTATAGCAGCCTTAGTTAAGGTTTCGTTTAAGAATAGCAAGGCACTTTCGATTTCATCTTCATTTTTCAATGGAATATTCAATTCAAGGTTTGCTACTATATTTTCTTTGTACGTATCCCAGCATGTATTTCGATTATGTAGATTGTTTTCATTTACAGTTTTGGTGACCATCGTGTTATATTCAACAAGTATTGGAGAATGGTCAGATGAAAGTTCAAACAACGATTTTATTTTTAGTGCATCTTTTTTTAAATTTTTGATAATGCAAAAATCAATTAAATCCGGTATTTTATTTGAATCGCTAGGCCAATAGGTTGGTTCACCTGTACTTAGGAATTTAGCGTTGCTGTTTTGGATTGCTTTATACAAACGTTTACCTTTTTTATTAGTTAACCTGGATCCCCAGAGAGTATTTTTTGCATTTAGGTCCCCACCTATGAGATATCTATTTCCCACTGATCGAAAATAACTGACATATTGGTCAGTTGTGGCGTAGTGGTAGTGTGTTGGGCTGCTACGCAGAATGTCCGGGGTTCGAATCTCGGCACAGGCAAAATCAAAAAAAAAAGTAGAAAAAATAATTTTTCTACACGGCACCACCTCTTGGCAGGCAATGGCAAACCTACAAGAGTATAAATTGCTATGAAAAGCTTTTCACTTCGCCGTTCGGATTCGGCCTTAAACTGTAGGTCCCTTCCATTCATGTACAAATATAACACGCACAACATGAGTGGATGCGAAAAAGCTCGGCCTAGGCCCTCCATGGGCTGTTGTGCCATTAAAAGTAAAAGTAAAGTATTGGTCAGTTGATATTGAATGTTTTGGGGGGCAATATATTGCTGACACTGTTATGGGTCCATTTTCATCTTTTATTTGAATGTTTGTTGCTTGTATATGTTCAGTTTTATATGCATTTAATTCGATACAATTGATTTTTTGCCGTATAATAATTGCTGTTCCACCATGGCCTGTGCCATCTGGATGATTAGTATTATAAATTGTGTACCCAGGTATTCTAAGGAAGTGCTTTTCCGTGTAATGAGTCTCAGAAATTAGTGCAATATCTATGTTATTTTTCATTAGGAAAATTTTAAGTTCTAGTGAGTGGTTAAACAGACCGTTTGCATTCCATACTACCACTTTTAGGCCGCTATACATTTCGGCAACTAAGCTTGGTTACAAGCATTGTTACAGCTTCCATCATCTTGGCAACTTGTTGAATCAATGACATCATCATTTCCTTAAGTTCATTAAGATTATGTTGTTGATTTTGTGTTGTACAGGCAACATCAATGTTAGCTGCTGGAATTGTGTGGTTCAATAGATTTGGCCTTGCTGCATCAACGTAGCTTCTATCTGCTGGGAATGGGTGGCTCGGGAGATTTCGTTTTGCTGCATCAGCGTAGCTTATACCTTCTTGTATTTCTGCCGGTTTTGGTAGTTCATTGTTTATATGTGTTTTTTCACGTAGAGGTGGAAAGCGTTTTATTTTTAAAGTTTTGTATACTTGACATCCCTTATAATTAGCTGTGTGTTCACCACCACATAAAGCGCATTTGGCATTTTGAGCCCCTTTACTTAACTGGCAATCGATTGTTTTATGTTTTCCAGCACATTTGACGCATACTGGATCTCTTTTGCAATAATTTTTTGTGTGGCCATACCTCTGGCAGTTACTGCATTGTGATATGATTCTCCTTGGGTACGGAGCTTCAAAATTTATCTTTGTATGTAGAAGAGTATCTATTTTGTATATTTCTTTATTATTTTTATTTGGTAAGAATTCCACATAAAACATTGGTAATGGTTTTTTAGTATTTTTTTGCTGCATATTATGAATATGGGCTACTTCATGACCTTTCTCTTTTAATTCAAGTTTTATATCTTCAGTATCAACCGAATAGTGCATGTTTCTTAACACGACTCTGAAGTTACGTTCTTCTTTCGGCTTGAATGTGTAAAATTTCGTATTTTTTTCAGTAAGCATTTTTACTGACGCTCTATAGCTATCCGAGTCTGCTACTTGCACTCTGACTTCATTATTGACAAGAGATTGAAGTACAAATTTTTCCCCAATTGTATCTTTAAGCGCATCTGTTAGGACCTTTATTTGTTCTACTCCTTCAATAAAGATAGGTGGTGGTTTATTTGGTTTAGGTGCTTTTTGGCTCATTTGCTGATTTTCAGGGTTTACTTCATCATTACCATCATCGGTCGAAAGAATTTCAAATCTATTTATTCTACTTGCTACTAGGGGTTTACTAAGCCAATAATTTAAAGTTGTTTGACTAGTATTTGTGTTTTTTTTAGAGGTTTTACCTGAACTTTGCGTTAAATTATTGTTTTTTTTACTTACTCCGGTATTTTTAACTTGTTTGTTACTTTGAGGCGTGATGCAACTTTCAGCAGTTTTTATAGATTGGCTATTCTTAGACTTTGGAGTGTCTGTTGGTTTTAATATTTTAGCTGGTGTTGTTGTTGTGGATATAGCAACAGATACAGATGGTTTATTATTTATAATACTTGTTGTCATCGCTGATGATGAACTATTTGATGCTTTAGTTGTTGTTGTAACAGCCGTAGAAGTTGCACTAGATACGATAATTTTAACAGTGTTAGTTGTTTCAGTATTTCTATTAGAGGTACAAGCTGTAGTTGTGATAGTATTAATTGGTGGAGTGGTGAGATTAATAGTATTTTTAGTATTTATTGGTATTTCAATTTGTTGGGACTCATGTTGATTTGGTACAGTTGTAGATGTATGAGCGGATGTTTCATAACATGTTGCTAGACTTTGATGTTGTGATGCATTATGGTTTGCTGCTGCGTGCATATTGTTTGTATTTGTGCTCTTTTTTTGTTTTTGCATATTTTGTGTTGATTTGAGGAGAGCAGTATCCGTTATTAATTGTTGGTGTTTCGTATGTGGCGTTACTGGCGTTGTGCATTGTTCTGCCCATGAGAGCTCGCTCGCTGCAGGGGTATTGTTGGTAGGATTCTCGATATCGCCAAGTTTTAAGACTGATGTTCGGGTTTGAGTCTGTGTTTGTGACGCTATGAGAGCACCTCGATTGCTCTCGATTATCGGTTGAGTTTGAATGTTAGGCTTATTTGCTTGACTTGTGTGGGTTCCTTCCTTTTGAATTTGTTCTTTGGTAGTTAGTATGTCATGTTGATTGACGCTGTTTCCGTTATCTGTCGATGGATTATTGTTTTTTTCTAAAGTTATCGTTTTTGATCGGGTTTTAATTGGATTTATTTGTGTTTTCTTTTCCATTGCTTATGTTTAATATGCATTGCAATTTACTCTTCTATTACCCAATACGGTGAATCGACAATAGAAACAATTAAAAACAAATATGAGCAGGCATATAAGTCAATCTTGTTTTTCGAGTTAGATTTTTCTTAGACAGTATCCGTTTTCGCGTGTTTTCGCTATGATATCACGAACTGAACTAATTGACATCATTGGCAAAAACAATCGAGCAGTCAGTACAGCATTCTCCAACCTGGAAAGGGAGTCTCGTCGTGTGGGTCAAGTGGTGAACGAGGACAAAACGAAATACCTTGTGTCAACAAACAAAGAGTCACGGCGTCGTGGACTAAGTAAATGTCACTGTTGACAACTATACTTTTGAAGTCGTCAAGGATTTCGTATATCTAGGATCCAGCATAAACAACAATAATGTCAGCCTTGAGATCAAGCGGAGACTAACTCTTGCCAACAGGTGTTACTACGGGCTCAGTAGGCAATTGAGAAGTAGAGCCCTCTCTCGACCGACGAAAATAACGCTCTATAAGTCCCTCATCCTTCTCGTCCTAATGTACGGCGCAGAGACGTGGACATTGACCATCAATGATGAGAGGCTGTTAGGAGCGTTCGAGAGGAAGATACTCCGTAAGATCTACGGTCCAGTATGCGTGGACGACGTGTATCGAATAAGATGGAACGATGAGTTGTATGAGCTGTACGCCGACACTGACATAGTCAAGCGTATAAAATTCCAGCGGCTTCGCTGGCTGGGTCATGTTGAGCGAATGGAATAAAACGCTCTGGCTAGAAGGGTGTTTTATTCGAACCACGGTGGAGGAACACGCAGAAGGGGACGTCCTAATCTACGTTGGAAAGACCAGGTGCAAGGCAACCTGACTACACTCGGCCTTATCAACTGGCGCCAGCGCACGCATAGCAGAGGCGACTGGCAAAGCTTTGTGGAGGCGGCCAAGACCGATCATCGGTTGTAGCGCCAGTTAAGTAAGTAAGCAATGTATGTATGTATGTTAGTATACACGTATGAAATGCCAAATGTGTCGAGGGGTTGTTTCTTTAAACCTTAGAACCACTCTCATGAATCCGATACACCAGAGATTGAGATTTAGATTGATTTTACTATGTTGTTTCATTAGTTCAAATTTGACTACTGCTGATAACTGATTATTAAAATTATTACAACAAAAACACAAAATTGGGAAATTAAGTACATGAAAATATCAGATATGAAAAATTATGATGATAATCAATTATCTCGTGCATTAGTTGTAAAAACTATATAAAAAAGAGCAATAACAAAAAGTAACCGCTACTTGTTGTACATACATACCATATGTATGCATGCACATATGAACATATACACATGGATATACTTACGGTACCTACCAAATACATACATACATGTATATGTTTTAATATTTTGAGTTAACGAACCATAGCCGATACTGTGTCGGCCGCACGTGTAGGTACTAAGTGAATCCGACTGCATGTCTCCCAGTCTGGCTGTCTGCCTATTTTATTTTGCAAACTGTTACCTTCAACTGAAATTAACTAAAACGTAATTGAAAAAATAACAGTTGTTGGCTATTTTTTTTTTCTGCATTTCAATAATTTGGAAAGTACATTCATGAGTTATGAAAATATAATTGATAAAGTTATGAGTAATTTTCAGTACCCAATTACGATCTATAAACAAGTTTTTATAAACTATGCCCATGACCTCAATTGGTGGTATTTATTTATAAGTGCTCCTTTAAAGTACAAACGGCTAAGGAAATAAGGAGTGAGATCGAAAAAATCGGATAACATTAAATTGCCCTAGCATTGAAATCCCTTATGCAAATAAAAAGATGTAAACAGTTTTGAAAAGAAAATTTAATTTCTGATAAAATGATCAATAAAACTAATTTGTTTGTTGTTTTTTACAGAATTCGGACAGCTTTTCCGGTATGCTGCCATTAGCGCCTTTACTGTCTTTTCTGAGACTCTCTTGGCGGCAGCATTCCACTTATTTCTAAAACCCTCCATGGATTCAGCTTCTTTGTTTGTTGCCTTTAATGCTCTTTTCATTAGAGCCTAATATCTCTCGATACGCCGAAGTTCTGGGCAATTTGGTGGGTTGGTGATTTTTGATACCAATTTGATATTTTGGACTTCGAATCATTTAAGGGTTACTTTACTGTAGTGGCAGGAGGCTAGATCAGGGCAAAAGAAAGTAGATACATTGTGCTTTCTAATGAAGGGCAGCAATCTCTTCTGGAGGCACTTACTTTACTTTTAATGGCACAACAGCCCATGGAGGGCCTAGGCCGAGCTTTTCGCATCCACTCATGTTGTGCGTGTTATATTTGTACATGAATGGAAGGGACCTACAAGTTTAATGCCGAATCCGAACGGCGAAGGGAATAGCTTTTCATAGTAATTTTTATTCTTGTAGGTTTGCTATTGCCTGCCAAGAGGTGGTGCCGTGTAGAAAAATTATTTTTTCTACTTTTTGCTTTTACTATTTTGCCTATGCCGAGATTTGAACCTCGGACACTCTGCGCAGCAGTCCAACGCATTACCACTACGCCACAGCGACCACTCCTTTACATAAATTTCGGCGTTAACAGTGCCACTTGTTACGAAACTTTTACTCCTTAGCCCACAACTACAAGTCGCTTGCCATACCAGAAACTTCTTCGGGAACTTGGACTTTTGTTTTGTCCTAAATCTTTCCTCAACTCCTCCTCGTTCCTTTGCGGTGTAAAACTCTTGACCAGGCAATTGAGAAAATTTGGACAACACGTATGTGTTCATCGTCCATAACATAGCAATCTAATTTTTTGAAAAAATCTGTCTTCAACTTTTTAGCTCGGCTCTGGGCTACCAAGTTCTTAGCAGCGTTCCTGTCGGGTACTGACTGCACTTTGTATGTTTTAAGGCCCGCATCTTTTTTAATTTTTATTAACTAAAAACTTTTACGAGCTGCAACTCGCTTTTTCCGCCAATTTTCGATTAGACAACGCTGGATTCTTCTTTAAGAGAGCAACGACTTTCTTCGCCTTTTGTGGAGACACGAAACCGCATTTCCTTCCAGAACCATATTTTCTAGCAGCTGTGAAGTCTGTATTAAATTTTTTAAGAATCATCGAGACAGTGTTTTGTGCAACTTTCGCCTTATTTGCATTGGTTTTCTGGCTCCACTGCGGATTTTCTCGAAATAATTCAACAACTAAATCGCGTCTTTCCAAAATGTTTGTGTATCGCACCATAAATCCTTATAATGATACAGGCAGCACTGCCAAACGCTATAATGGTGGACGAAAAAAAAGAGCAACATCACCTGAAATGGTTCGGAAAGTGAAGGCTCGACTTGAACGAAATCCACATCGTAGTGGTCACCAAATGGCCAAAGGATTGAAAATATCCCAGCGAAGCATACGACACATATTCCAAACATTTCGGTCGTACACAACCATTTCGGTCGTACACCATGGACGTTCCAAAAAGACTCGGCACCATCTCATAAAGCTCGTGTGAACCAAGAATAGTTAAAAAAAAAACCATGTTCCACACTTCATTTCGTCCACACAATGGCTTTCGAATTCGCCAGATGCAAAACCGGTCAGCTATTCCCTCTGTGCGATTTTGGAGAGCAAGGTGAAGACTAAAAAATATGCCAGTATGGATGTGTTTTCACAATGGTTGAAAACAAATGCAGTGATCAACCACTTAATGTAATAATTCTGTTCGGTGAAAAACTGTGCCTTGAAATTCTCATCTACATACTTTAAAATATTTTTCACTTCGGTATATGGATTTTGAAGTGCCACAAAGATACTTGATGAATATGAATTAAATTAAAAAGAATTAAAAAACAATTTCCAAAATAAAACCTTTTTTTTTCTTAACAGACAAAATTGGGACAAAAGTATTGTGTGAATGTTTATTTTTCAGGTAAATGCAAATTGTTATCCGTAATAATATAGATGCCTCGCTGCCGGAACCGTTCGTACTAATTAATCGTTTTGCAAATCGTCCACCACCAGATCAGAAAGCACTGTAGTAACTAAAATGAAAAAGCAATTTTTACAAAATGGTTCGATAACAAAGGTTGTAAAGTGGGCTTCGAATTTTGTGGGAACCAGTGTGGAGGACAAATCCCAACGATGGGGTAAAGACTCTCAAGGTTACATTCAAATTACTCGTACAGAAGTACTACGCTTGTACAACAAGAATATGGGTGGGGGGTGGATCTGTTAGATCAAATGATTCAGTACTATCGAATCAATTTTCGCACTGTGAAGTGAACCTTGAGTGTAATAATACCCCTCATGGACTCAGCTGAACAGTTCCAGCCTTAGGTGTAAAGGTGGTTGGAACTCCTGGACGATTAAATAAAATTAATTTTTTAATTAACCGACCTGGCTTATATAATGGACAATGTTCAGAAATTTGTGGAGCTAATCTTAGATTTATATCTATACTGCAAAGGAAAAATCTTAGATTCATTGAATTTTCATGCTGAAGCTGATAATTGCCTCCTTAAAGTGCAAAATGCAAGTGTTAACCTGCATATTGGAACCCCACGTCGGCGCGGAAGGCCAACACGGGCGGAAAGATCAGGCCAACCCACAACCTAGCTATTAAGCCTATCATCCAACATTTGCCAGAAAGACACTGCAAGTGCTTAGGGCTATAATAGAGATTTAAAATACGATGGAAACTGTTTTGCTGCATAGGTATCATGAAAAATAAAATGATAACTTATGTTATTTATTAACTTATATAATACAGAAAGAAAGCCAAATATATGGTATAAGAAAAGAGTCAAAGTGCTTGGTCAATTTCAAAACAAACGAAGAGGTGTTGGTGGACATAATCTGACGAACAGGTGAGTCACTTTACCTAAGATATTCTGGCATATTCGCTTTAAGTGGTATCATAAAGGAGAAAGTTTTCAGATTTATATCTCAAGCGGTTGATTTTCGTGTCTGAGAGAGCTATGGAAGTTTAATTAATTTTTATTTAATATAGTAATTAATCCTAGGCCTGGGGCATAGGACACAAGGTAAAGTTCGTGACAGCTTCAAGTCGACACACAGTCTCCTCGTGGCGTCGCCTGGATAGCGATCTGACACCCGTCAGTGAACTAACTAATGAGTGCGGCGGGCTTGGAACCCACCACGTTAAAATATTCCCCAATGAATCCTCAAATCAACAAAAAAAAAAAACTCACGGCGTCTTGGATAAAATGTTATTGTTGACAATTATACTTTTGAAGTCATCAATGATTTCGTTTATTTAGGATCCAGAGTTAATACCAACAATAATGTCAGCCTTGAGATCAAGCACCGCAGAGGCGACTGGTGAAACTTTATAGAGGCGGCCAAGACCGATCATCGGTTGTAGTGCCAGTTAAGTAAGTAAGTAAGTAAGTTAGGCTTTAATTCTCTGAATTGCTTATCCGTTATATTGAATTTGGGTGGGCAGTAGTACATTGCTGCAACCGGCAATCCTTGAATGGAAATCGATGTTGTGTACATATTTTTTTTACAATATTCTTACTTTAATTACTTTTAATGGCACAACAGCCCATGGAGGGCCTAGGCCGAGCTTTTCGCATCCACTCATGTTGTGCGTCTTATATTTGTACATGAATAGAAGAGACCTACAGTTTAATGCCGAATCCGAACGGCGAAGTGAAAAGCTTTTCATAGGCAATTTTTACTCTTGTAGGTTTGCCATTGCCTGCCAAGAGGTGGTGCCGGGTGCCGAGTAGAAAAATTATTTGTTCTAATTTTTGATTTTGCCTGTGCCGAGATTCGAACCCCGGACACTCTGTGTAGCAGTCCAACGCACTACCACTACGCCACAGCGACCACATTGGTTTACAAACCGGTCCGAAAACATCTATCTACCAACTAGTTGAAACCAATCCAGCAGACGCCAATACCAGAGAGATGACAACCATTCTATCCTGATCCCGGATGAGATGAGGAGCTAATGCCAAATAGTTAAACTTCTAAGAGATTTTAAAGATTTTGTAATTGCTTCTTAAGAACTCCAAAATACGGTTTTCATTTTCTAATAAAACGAAATTTTTGGGAGAGAGAGGCTTGTTAAATGTTTGCACACTTACATTTCATGGACGCGGTCAGTATCATGCTCCAAGGTACGCATCAATTTTTTAGAAAGCTTAACTAGTTTAATCTGAGTAATTTATTTACACGAAGTTATGGTATAATAAATTTTACTTATTCTGTTTAATAAATACTTGTGTGTGAATTGGTTGGAAGAAACGAACATACTGTAAATGAAAAATTTAGAAAGAAATTCGTAATCAATTAAAACTTCACGTTTTAATTACCAGAATATTTCAGCTTTGATAAAAATCTCGAATTTTTTCCAGTTTTAATTGATATGAACGAGTTTAAACTCGAAGTTTACTCATTAAGTTCAGTTTTAATTGTTGCTGTTGTTGTTTCTTCTATCCAATTTCGTGGATAAATAGTACGCTTAAATGTGAAGCTACCCTGTAGGGAAATTAACTGGTTCTAAAGATAGTCGATAAACTGGTTTACTGAACACCACAACTACTCACACATTTGGTGTATATCCTCATCGTGAACTGGTTTATTTAACATTGTGTTATCCTGGTCCCTGTGGCGTAGTGGTAATGCGTTGGACTGCTACGCAGAGTGTCCGGGGTTAGAATCTCGGCACAGGCAAAATCAAAAAGTAGAACAAATAATTTTTCTACACGGCACCACCTCTTGCCAGGAACTGGCAAACCTGCAAGAGTAAAAATTGCTATGAAAAGTTTTTCACTTCGCCGTTCGGATTCGGCATTAAACTGTAGGTCCCTTCCATTCATGTACAAATATAACACGCACAACATGAGTGGATGAAAAAAGCTCGGCCCTCCATGGGCTGTTGTGCCATTATAAGTAAAGTAAGCTATCCTAGGCACTAGTCAATTGTCCAAAGCTTCTTATCTTTTCAACTAGTTGGAATAGGTAGTAAACCTATAAAACTTCAATCACTTGAAACATTTATATGTTTTTGGAATAGTTGGTCGAGACCAGTCGAAATGTTTTAGTTTTGCAACCAGTTGTCAACATATGGAAAAATTAAAGGCATTATTCCGTAAGTGACTAGCAAATGTCCGTTTGAAATTTCAAACAAAAATTTTAGATTTTAATCAAATATCGTTAGAAATTTCTAGAGCTGAAAGAATGAGCGAGTATGGTATAGACTGAAAAAAAACAAGAGTGGCACAAGCAAATAGCGACTGTGTTACGATAAAATCTCGTACAAAAACTGCGGCTGAGAAATGGAGGCCCAACAAAATTTAGATTTTGTTATCTTGAAAAAAAAGCCCCAAAAACCAGCACCGAGACATCGCGACAGTGTAGACTTCGCAAGCAATTTGAGGCACAACAAAAGTAAAATTCCATTGAAAACCAATTCACAAATATTAATGCGGAGAGAACGCATGAATGGCAAATGAGATCATTATAGGCAATAGATGTATTGAGTCCCGACGAAGGTCCTCAGATTATACAGCACCAGGCAGTCATTGAGGTGGCCGAATTCCCAGCTTCTCAACGAAAAAAAATATGCATGAAAATTTTTCCTCCGTTGAAAGAAGCAACTGGCTGATGCCATATAAAACCTAGACGAGATTTGCCAAGTTTCTAGTCAACCTCATAACATTCGTGAGTTCTCAGGTCGGCAAGTGGCAAATTTTCCACCTGTTGAGATCATACAACTTGAATATTTTCATGATGATGATGATGATTATTAGTATTATATAATGATGATGATGGCAAGATTATGGTATGATTATAATGATATAGCTAATAAATTCGCATGCTTTGAGTATGAATATTTTGATGAATATGATGTTTTTGCAAGAAGGCGTTGCATGCATTTGAAATGCGAACGATCAAAATGAAATTAATCCAGATGTAGCATACCTGGAATCAGATACTCATCAAACTGTACTATACAAGGCCTATCGTTTGCATAAATCAGCACATCGATAAAAATTCCTTCGGGCACGCCTGCAATGTCTGCGATCGACTCTGGTTTTTACAAGTTTACTAAACCTAACCTGAAAACCCAAAATGCAAACGTTATGAAGAAGTAAACTTCTGTAGGGCATCTCACTGACGCCCACAATTTTTTTTTTTTATTGACTCATTTCCAAACAATAAAATAGTCAAATATTCTGTACTCTTTTCCTACATATTTTGCCAACTGTGAGCTTTTATACATAAGTATACACGCTAAAACAAACCAGTTTTAAGTCTGTTCTCTCTACTTGGACAACCATAATTCGACTATTCAGATGGGAAAGTAGTGGCCACGAAGTGGGAAGGATAAAAGCTTTTTTAAAATAGTTTAAAGTTAAATCGTGCCAAAAGCCACAATAGGTGGATTCTTTAAGTCTAGCATATGCCCTTGCACGGTGTAAGAGTAGTTAGCAGAATTGCAGAACTTTGACATCTACATAATATATAAGTACATATGTATGTACATATATATAAGTATAACGAAGAAACAACAACATTTGAACCGTGCAAGGGCAGATGCTATGCTTAGAGAATCCCCCTCTCCAGTTTGCTGAGAGGCGAATAAATGTTTGCTTGTCACTGAATTAAATAATATTTACTGCGTAAAGTGAATTTTTTATTAAGTTTATAAATTTCAATACTAATTGAGTCTCTGCCTATGTCGTGACTTCCTCTCCGTCGGGCCGCAACCTCCTTAGATTCTCTTCTCCTCATCGTAGTTATCTTTAGCTGCTTATGCTCTTTTTTGTAAATGATATTCCGAAGATAAACTCCATGAAAATTGTTAAAATTCTTGCGTCAACAATAAATTTAATAAATTTTTAATAGCGTGAATGTATGCGTGTGAGTGTGCGTGTGTGTGTGTGAGTGTGCGTGTGTGTGTGTGTGTGTGGTGTGCGTCTATTTGAATGCACGGTGGTACAAAATAATAGGAATTTTCAGGTTACTAACGATTTTTGTAAGCTTGGCAATTTCTCAATAATCAAGCGAATATTACTCTGATAGTTTGTGAGATAGCGAAATCTCTATAAATCTCAGAAAATAATTTTACAAATTTTATATGACTAATGCTAGCAATCTAGTGTTCAACGTGATGCTATGACGCCGTGACGCCCGAGTTCAATTCTTGATACATGCAAAAATTTAAAAGTAAGAAAAATACATATTTCTTGGCAGGCAATGACAACCAAACAGTAAAGCTTTGCATTTCACCGTTCGGATTCGGTATAAAACTGTAGGTCCCTCACATTTATGTACAAATATAACACGCACAACATGAGTGGATGCGAAAAGCTGAGCCTAGCCCCTCCATGGGCTATTGTGCCATTAGAGAAGAGGAGAAGAACTTATGCAGTCTACATAACAAAACCTACCGAATACAAAATCTGAGACTGAATTTCTGATCGTCTGAGACTAAAATTATCTTTATTCAATGAATTTCGTCATAGTTTTCTATGTTTTGCTGTACTGTGCAGTGAGCGCTCAGCGTTGTTGTACCATACGAGTATAGCATTAAAAAGTGAATGAATGAATGAATGAGAGGAGTGTATTGGAATGTTATGGCATGGCAAACTTGTTGATGGCGCACCAGATCGCTAATAACAACAACAATAGCAAATAACAATAACAGCAATCACCATCAGCAGCACCAACCTCAGCTAGGGAAGCAATGGCACTGGCACTGGCACTGGCACTGGTAGTGGCAGCAGCGACGGCGGCAGCGCTGACTGAACCTCATTTCAGCGGAAAACCCACTTAACCCGGCTGTGGCGCACTCAACTGTGTCGTTGTATTGTTGTTTGGATTGGTCTCGATAGTATTGGAAACAACAGTGGCTTCAGTGACGACTTTGGCGTTGCTGTCGTTGTCGTTTTGCATTTGTATGCCATTCACATTTCTACTGTTTTCTGTGACTCATTTTTAGGTTTGCGTTTATTTTTCATTCACATATCTTTTTTTTTTTTTTTCTTCTTTTTGCATATAGAAAATGTTTGTACCATATTTCTTCTGCGTGGGGATTTTGTTTTCGCATTTGTCACTCGATTCGCAGTCAAGAGTGGCGAAATGACTAGCGCGGAAACGGCTATGGCAATATTGCATTGCTGTGAATGGAGAAAAATAGCAGCAGCAGGAACACACACACACGCGCAAACAAACACACACGCGCGCACACACACACACGCACTTAGAGCGGAGTGTTAATGTTGTCGGTTGTGGTCGTGGTGTTGTTGACTGTGTGGCACGCGCAGCCAGCCAGCCAGTGATGTCAAGCATTGTCGCTGGTTCTGTAGTTGCTGCTGTCTTTGCCGATATGGCAGCTGCTGCATATGTGGCTTGCTGTTGCAGCAAGAGGGCAATATCAACAGCAACATGCAACTAGTACGTGAGCGAATATGTACATATATACATATGTACATTGGAATAGATATTGGATACTTGTGTCTATGTGTCTGCATGCATATGCCCATATTTCGTACTCGCATTAGCATATGCCAGCAGCACTTTCTGCTGCATATCCGTTTTGCTTTTGAACAACCGGATGTTGTGGGAACTTTTTGCATTATAATATCTGTTTGCCATTCGGTTCAGTTTTATTAACTGCCATAAAAGCTTATTAAATAATGTAATAAAATGTTATATGTACACGCAAGGAAATTTATGAATATAACGCGAATTATGTATTGACTTTGGTGATGGTGCTACTGCTGCTGCTGTTTCTGCTGAATCAATCAAATTATGTGGTATATGTATATCGTGCACAACTTTAACATTTTCGTGAGTCCTAGAACCTTCTTCATTTCTTAGAACCTTATGCACATTTGCTGAAGATCATTTTCATGGAATTCACATCTACTCTTTATCACAATTTTTTTGATTACTTCAGGTTTGGAAATTAAAAAATTTAAATAAAATTAGCACAACCCTAGACCCAGTTGCATGAGAACTATGATCGAACTATCAAAAGTGGAAACATACAAATCTCGCCTAGTTTCCCTATTATTTCGGACCAATTGTCACTTAGATTTGCAGTTCGTTATGTCAACATAATGGAAATTAATAAAATTCTTTGTTAATTAAAAGAAATTGCAAATAAATATTTCTACAAGTTGAAATTCCTCACTACTAAAGAAAAACTAATGAAATTCTAACTATTACACTGTGCGACAGAATTTTTGACACTTAAACTACACCATATACTGTAAGTAAAACCATATATGTACAGTGTCGGACAATAAATAAGAACACCTTGTTCTGAAACCAAAAACCTTAAAAAAATATTTCTCTAGGCTTATGATAAATTTAAAAGGTATTTACTTTTATTCATTTATTCCATACTACTGTTGGCAAAAGTTAGTAAGACATTGATCATAATTTCAAATTTTTTTATTCATTCTTCCAAATCTATTTCGTCCCCTTCAAAGTAATCCCCAATACACTTGTGCCAACGTTTTTTCCAATTCTCGAAACAGTTGTTAAAGTCAATTTCCAATAGCCTTCAATGCGCTTAGCGATTCATGTTTAATGTCTTCAATTGACTCAAAACGTTAACGGTGTCCACGAAGCGGTTTTTTGAGTTTAGAAAATAGCCAAAAGTCACACGGTGCTAAGTCAGGCGAATAGGGTGGTAGGGTGGTTGCGGAACGATATCAGTCGAATTTTTGGCAAAATGGTCTCGTAAAACCAATGCAGTGATTTTGGAGCCAATCGTGCATTCACTCTTCTTAGGCCCAAATGATGTTTTAAAATGGTTTTCACTGATCCTTCCGATATTCCAACGATGCCAGTAAGGTCTCTGTTGATTGACTGTTAATCGTCGATTCTCGAGCACCAATTCCTTGATTTTATTGACGTGTTGATCATCAGTTGATGTTGATGGCCGTCCTGGACGTGGTTCGTCGTCAATGCGTTCTCGACCATCTTTGAACAATTTGGTACCATTGTACCAATCA
This sequence comes from Palloptera scutellata, assembly GCA_958295655.1. Classification (NCBI taxonomy): domain Eukaryota; kingdom Metazoa; phylum Arthropoda; class Insecta; order Diptera; family Pallopteridae; genus Palloptera; species Palloptera scutellata. Next base: position 63,975,686 of record OY282449.1, on the reverse strand, counting down.
AAAACACTTGCTCGCGACATACAATTATCACCGAAGGCCTTTTGCAACATTCTGAATGTTTCGGCACCAGAAATTTGATTCCGCACACAAAATTTAATGGAACTTCTTTGTTGAATAATTTCACTCATTGTGAAAATCGCCGAATGCACTTTTTGTACTTCAGAAAGACAAGCGTATACTAAACACTAATGATTATTTTGATGTGACATTTGGCACAGATGTCACCGACAGTCATACAAACCTTAAAAAAATAATATTTTGATGAATGGGTTTCCGCGCGAAATTTAAATTAAAAAGTATTACTACTTTTTGCTCACAGTTGGGCAAATACCAACCATTTTGGATTGTCAGTTTGTTTGTTTGTTTTTGACAGATAAAAAGGTTAGTCGTGTTTTGGTGTGCTCTTCGATTTTTTACTATTCGAAAAAATGGATCAGAAAATGAATACAGTTTCAGTTTTGTGTATAAAATTAAATTAAACATTTGAAATGTTGACTGTGGCCTTTGGCGAGTCTACTATGAGCAGAACACAAGTTCAATTGTGGTATAACCGGTTTAAGGAAGGCCGAGAAGATGTCAATGACGATGCTCGCCCTGGTTGCCCGAGCACATCAACAACCGATGAAAACATTGACGCAGTAAAGAAAATGAGTTTGGATAATCGTCGAATCGTCGAATCACTATCAGAGAGGTTGCTGATGATGTTGGCATATCGTTCGGCTCATGCCAAGCAATTTTTACAGATGTTTTAGGCATGAAACGTGCGGCAGCGAAGATTGTTCCAAAATTGCTAAGTTTTGAGCAAAAACAACGTCGCTTGTGCGTAAGTTTTTGGCCAAAACAAAACCGTTATCATGCCTCAACCACCGTATTCACCGGACTTGGCCCCCGGACCCCGCTGACTTTTTCCTCTTCCCAAAACTGAAGACACCGATGAAAGGAAAGCGTTTTGCTACGATTGAGGAGATAAAAGAAAAATCGAAACAGGAGCTGTTGGCGGCGATACCAAAAAGCGCGTTTCAGAAGTGTTTCGAGGATTGGAAAAAACGCTGGCACAAGTGTATTATATCTGAGGGGGATTACTTTGAAGGGGACAAGATAGTTGTTGATGAATAAATAAATACTTTTTGAAAAAATAATAACGGTTGGAAATAACGGTTATTTTTTGATCATACTTCGTATGTATGTACACAAGAAATGGCCAACGCTATGATGATAAATGATGATTAACATTTTTGGCATAAGTAACTGGGAATAATTGTTGCATGTTGTATGATTTGTGTGGTACGCTGTGATGCGTGCATCATCGTCATTACAATTGACACTGACCCATTGCAATTAAATGAATGACTGTATGACTGAGTGAATGAATGAATGAATGAATGAATGAATGAATGAGACATCATAAAGCAATAATGTATACTTGTATACTTGACAATATCGAGAAGGAAACTGTTTGTTTCACATTCTTCTCTATGTATGCACGAGTATGTACGTGCATGTGATTGCGTCAATTATCTTAAATTCATTCATGAGAGCGAACCACAACAACACTGGAGTACGAGTAAGTGGGTTAGCACCAGCGGATGTTTTTTCCCTGCATTAAACAATTAATTTATCCAAGTACATTTTATGTGCATATTCATTCATCAATGTGGTTCCTCTTCTTTCACCCCTCGACCGCACTCTCTCTCTCTCTCTCTCTCTCTCTCTCTCTCTCTCTCTCTCTCTCTGTTTCTATCTATTGTTTTGCAGATGAACAGAAAACCGAAAGCATCGTGTAGGTGTGTCATCCGGTGTATATATATACATATTTACACACTTGTACATATGTACATACATCGCACATACAGATCAGCAATGAGTGATAACTAAGATTCATGCCCAGTTGACGTGCAACGCCCGCATTATCATAGACAACAACAGCAGCAGCAACAGCAACAGCAACAGCAACATCCTCAACATCATCATTAGTACTTATCACGAGATATGCGACTTTTGGCGTCAGCGATTCGACAACGTTAACGTCAACGTCAAGCTCCGATTGTGAGAACATAATAAATTATTCGCGTGACCAAAATTATTTACGCTCTTGATATTCAACTCAACTAAGTATTTAAGTAGTATGAGCTCAATTGTTGTTGCCGCAGCAATTTGCTATTTCTGTTGTGGCTGTCACAAATGTGAAAAATTGTTGTTATTGCTGTTGCTGTTACTGTTGCTGTTGCTGTCGCTGTTGCTGTCGCTGTTGCTGTCATTTGACAATATCAGTTCGTATCAGTTGTTATATTTAACATTTTATTTTTGGTTTCTTAGTTTCCTTCTTATATTTTTGCTTTTGTTTTCTATTGTTGCTGCTTCTTCACTGAACGTTCATTGTTATCAGCAATGAATATATTGTTCTTGCGGTTTTTTTTTATTATTTCGCTTTTATTTTCATGTGGTTACAACATTTCAAAAATATCATTTATTCAGTATCTTCATATGTACTATACATAGTGTATGTAGGTACTCGTTCGTTTCCAGTTCCATGAATTATTGCTAAGGAATTTTATCGCAACTGAAGAAGAATTTTGTTTGTTGTGCACGAGCATGTTGAACAACTCTATTCGAATTTTCCTTTTATCGATAAAGTTGATACATGGAATTGTTTGAAGGCGAAGAAGAAGAAGCAGCAAAATTTGTGGTGACAATGTTTTGGGAATTTAATGAATGAATGAATGGTGGAGTTATCATTTGCAATTGCTCAATCCTATTGTAATTCTTTGTTCGTATATGTATGTACGAACTTTACTATGTATAAATTTAAATCTTTTTCATCTTTAATCGTACAAAAGCCCATAGAGGGCCTAGGCCGAGCTTTTCGCATCCACTCATGTTTAGTTAAATCTGCTGAATTAATTTTTGATGAATGAAATGCTTACAAAATGCTTTGTATAAGGTTTGCAACTATTTTTGGAAATTATATTTCTCAATCGTCCCGTGCTGGAGATTGTGTTGATTCGATACTTAGCACCGATACTTTCACTCATTACAAGTATCGAATGTGTACTTTTTTTGTTTGATAAATTTAACATTCAGGGTGTACACCTATGAATGCAAAGTATTGTATTGATTTTAAGGAATATTGATAGGTGTGAGGAAGAAGGGGGAACAGGACACCGATAAACCGATAGACAGCCATTGTGGCAAGTGTTACCACATGCCTTTATTTATTTTTATTTATTTGTTTTTTGTTTTTAATAAAGGCTGTTGTGCATGTTTTTTTTGTACATGAATGGAAGGGACCTACAGTTTTATGCCGAATCCGAACGGCGAAGTGAGATAAATTGAAATGTTCAATCTAAGTACATCATATTTATTATGTTGAGCTACAAATATTAGGAAATTAATAATGTGCAGTAAATTTAACTCGAAAGTTGGACAACAGATTATAACGTGGTGAAAATATGTTCTAGTATTTGTGCTATTTATAAAGGGTGATTTTTTAAGAGTTTGGTTTTGGAAAATTCATAAAAACACAGAGATTTTAGATAAGTGAATGACATTTTTATTTGGGTCGATAAATCAATTTCTGCCATTTATTTTTAAAGATAATTTAACTTAACTTATTTAACATAACTTAAATGTTGCACGCGGCTACGCTTCAAGTGGTCCATTCTTACTTACTTTTAATGGCACAACAGCCCATGGAGGAACTAGGCCGAGCTTCTCGCATCCACTCATGTTGTGCGTGTTATATTTGTACATGAATGGAAGGGACCAACAGTTTAATGCCGAAAACGAACGGCGCAGTGAAAAGCTTTTCATAGGCAATTTTTACTCTTGTAGGTTTGCCATTGCCTGCCAAGAGGTGGTGCCGTGTGGAAAAATTATTTTTTCGGCCTGTGCCGAGATTCGAACCCCGGACACTTTGCGTAGCAGTCCAACGCACTACCACTACGCCACAGCGACCATTCTGAAGGTCCAATTTTGCCACACTTATTCACACATATCGACCGGAATCTCGGAATCTCACCAATGACGCGTTCAATGTTGGCTTCCAAAGCAGCAATCGTGTTTGGTTTATGACTTGAGACAAGAAACTTAACATAGTCCCACAAAAAATAATCTAACTGGGTCAAATCACACGATCTTGGTGGCCAATTGACTACAACAAAACGTGAGAATAACTGCTCACCAAATTCGCCTCTCAATTGATGCATGGTTTCGCGTGCAGTGTGCCATGTGGCACCGTCCTGTTGGAACCACATGTCGGCCGAGTCCAATTATTGTATTTCGGCAAAAAAAAAGTCTGTTATCATCGAACGGTACCGGTACCTTTCTCCATTGACCGTAACGTTGCGGCCTTCAACGTCTTTGAAGAAGTACGGCCCAATGATGCGGCCTGCGCATAAACCGCACCAAACAGTGCATTTTACGGGATGCATTGGTAGCTGCTGAATTGGCTCTGGCTGGTCTTCACTCTAAATACGGCAATTCTGCTTATTCACGTATCCATTGAGCCAAAAATGAGCCACGTCTCTGAAGACAATTTTGCAATAAAAAAACGGGTCCTCATCCAGGTTTTTTAAGGCCCATTTACCGAAAATTCGACGTTGTGGTAGTTCGCCTGGCTTTAATTCTTGCTGTATTTTGTATGGCATTAACTGTATTTTGTATGGCATTAATCCAGATTTTTTCTTAAAATCTTCCAGGTGGTCGAATAACACTAACCCAATTGCTGCGACCGGCGCCGGATGGACATATCGCGATCTTCTTCATCACTGATTTGGTGGATTGATGTACAATAAAGTGAAACTGGTGATAAATAAATTTGATCACAATGAGCTGAATAGCCTTCTCTGTGGGTCGAATTTGACGACCATAAAATGGGCGTAGCTTGCGAAACACATTTTTCACAGAACACGAATTTTGATAAGAAATTTGCAAAAGTTGTTCAGGCGTAAGTCTATTCATGATGAAATGGCAAACCAAACTGAGCATTTTTGACTTTAATACATTTCAAGAATCACACGTGAATTGTCAGAAATATAAACGTCAACAACCAAGTAGCAAAAAGATCAGCCTATGGCCCTATAAATAGAAAGAACTGCTCCTATAAAATGTTTTCCAAGTATATCGACCTTTTTTTCTGATATCACGTGCAATAAAATTACTTGAATCGAATGAAAACGATCTAAGTACATAGTATTGACTCGAATTTACTTGTATCGAATCATCACTAGCTGAAGATATCAGCAACACTTTAAAAGCTGCAACAAAATCTCAATTTGATTTACATAAAAGTTTTTAACTTATTGATTCTTTTTCCTCTATCTGGAAAAATACCAGGAATTCATGGACTGAGTGGTATTGGAGGTGTAAGGTCTTTAGTGTTGTAGCCAGGAGAAATATTAAAAAAAATTTTTACTATCAGATATCAATCAGTAGTGATGGATCTACGATTTGATTTTAGAGACAGATTTTGTTAAATCAATTAAAATCACTGATTTTCCTAAGTCGAATTTAGAAAATGTTAATGTTAAGTAAAAAAAAATGTAAAAACCATATGTACATAAAACCCCCTTATTCCAGAATTTATTTTAACAGTTACGATTTTTTGGAGTCACGAATTCGTAACTGTTACGATGGAATAGTTCACACAAGATCGAAATTGAAGTAAAAAGTCAGACCAGAAACAACTTCAAAAGTTATATCAAAATTTAACCCATAAAACAGTACAAAATTTAGACCAATACCAGATCAAAAACAAGTCGAAATTCAGTCCATAATTCATACAAAAAAATAAACCTGATAAAAATCAGAAAAACATAAAATTTAGACAAAAATCAGATAAAATTCACAGTTCAACAAATTTCATACTCATAAATTTAGACAAAGAGTAGTCCAAAAATCTGAAAATAATATACACCAAAAGCACATCAAAATTCAGGCTAAAATTTTGTTAAATTTCAAACTAAAATTCAGTCAAAATTAAAAACAAAATAAGAACCAAATGCGTACCAAAAATCTAACCGATATTTCGACTACAAATTAAATCAAAATTCAGGTGAGAACTCAGACCAAAATTCCGCCTATAACCAAACTAGGCTTCAGATCAAAATACAAGTTAAAAGCATAACCAAAATTCGAAGAACAAATTTCACACTCATAATACTTAGACCAGAAGTATTACATAGCCCAAAACTCAACTAAAATATAACAGACTTAAAGTAGATTAAAACCAAAACTAAAATTAGACCAAACTTTAGGCTAACATGCCTTGCAAAACCAAAATTCAGACTAATAATAAGATTAAATTTTAGATTAAAAGTAAGAACAAAAATCTAGACGTAATTTAAATTTACCAGACTAAAACTTAGATCAAAATTCACAACTAAAATTCGTTAAAAATCTAAGACTAAAAGCAAAGCTAAAACAAAACCGAAAAGAAAACCTAGAAACAGGTAAAACATCGACCTAATTTCACCAGCAACTTCTGCAAAACAAACCTTGAAAAGACGTCTATAAACTGACCCAAAGTTTAAATGTAACATAACTAGAATAAAAGTGAATAGAAAATACTATTGCTTATGGAGGCTACTGAGGACTAAGCTTATTGCTGCCATTCAAGTTGTTTAAGATTTATTTGTTGTTGTTGTTTTATGTCGAATGCAAACAGCGAATTGAAGAGCTTATCTCAGACCATTTAGGAGTTATGACTTCTGCCGTTAAGTATTTGTTTTTTATTGGTTTTTTTTTTTCAAAGGTGCCGAGCATCAAACCCAGTGACTCTGGGTAGTAGTCCACAGCACATTCGCAGCAATTCATTCGTATCTCGTTCTGGAATATAACCCCGTTTTCTCACAGCCTTGACTCCAAGCGTGTAAGGTATGCGCTCTCGACTTCAGCCTGCGAATCATTTTATTGCGTATCAAATTAATTTTATTCACGAATTTTTTAAATTGTGTATATCCGCCATTTCAAGGCTGAGGGTAAACGCACTACGCCTTTTAATCCTACACCAAAAGCAATCGCACAAATTTGATAAATGTGTTGACAATTTGTTGTACGGCAAAACGGCCGTCATTAATCTAAAAAACGAAAAGAAAAAACAAGAAAATGCTTAAAAATATTAAAATTGTATTCCCGAAACAGTGCACGAACGCATAAAATCGAGGCGAATCGAATTGAATGTTGTCCCGCAATATTAGCGCCGTCATCTTAGCCCGCCAGGGATATTGTCCGTCCGCTCGTCATTATCGTCAACATTTTCAGCACACACACAAACAAACAAACAAAAACTGCAAATACTTAGTATACATCCACTTGGTATAATTGTTGTAAATTTGAAATTTACGTGACCGTACAAAATGAGCCCATTCGAGCCTGAGCGGAATATGAAATTCATTTAATTCTTATTCGTGGTTGGGGGCGAGAGAGAGCGATGAGGGCGGGGTATTTGTAGTATGATTACTAGAATCCTGCCTGTCAACACTGCCATAAAGTCAAAAGAGCCGAGATCTAAAACAAATGCAGAAAATCTAAACATTTTCAATGAAATGTTGCTAATTTTTTTTTTTAAATGTAATAGCTAATGCAAATTTTTATAGGTCCGCCCGGTGTCTGTTTCCTGTTATTGATGTGCATTGAGAAATTCGGGAAGTTTTCGGGGTAATAGCCGGACTATTTACTTGCAAATTGTTGACAAAGTTCATTGGGATTGTTGACGTGTCTTTAAAAGTCGGTTTGAATTGTATTTATTATCATGAGTGTAAAATATTATATATAAATACTCATTGAAAGTCCTAACATATTATAATTAGTTATTTTAGTGATAAATATACTAACACGTAGAGTGAAGTCGCGGTGCCAGAGTCAAACGTACTTCAAGGTTGTGTAAAAAACCGTAGATTGGCTTGCGTGGTAATGCCTTTGTTTTAATTTCCAGGTGTGACCGATGTAAAGGGTGTTTTTTAGAATTGTGGTTTTCAATCTGGCAATACTTTTTTCGGAGTTGGCCTTTTTGACAGCTGTCACTTGATTTATGCTCAGTTTGAGCAACGTTTGCAAATCGTGCAAATTTATTACCAAAACGAGATGGCCACCGATCCCGATTTTCACAAGTAAATTTTGTTCAGCGAAAAGCTTACTTTTGGTGGAATGGGTACGTTAATAAGCAAAATTGTCGCATTCCACAAGCCATTGTTGAGACGCCGTTACATCCTCAAAAAGTCATTGTTTGGTGTGCTCTATGGGCAGAGGGAGTCATTGGTCCATATTTCTTCAAAGATGAAGCTGGTCATAATGATACAGTTAATTGGGAACGCTATTGAGCCATTATTAATGACTTTTTCGTGCCTGAATTGTTAATTGGAGGATGTTGATGTGGACGACCTTTGGTTCCAACAAGACGGCGCTACTTGCCATTTAGCCAACGAAACAATCAATTTATTGAAGGAAACTTTTGGTGAGCGCATTATCTCGTGTCGTGGGCCTATGGCGTGGCCCCCAAGATCGTGCGATTTAACACCGCTGACTATTTTTTGTGGGGTTATATGAAGTCGCTTGTCTACGCAGATAAGCCCGAGACGATTGACGCCTTGGGAGAGAATATTCGGCGCGTTATTACTGACATACGGCCCCAATTGCTGCAAAAAGTGGTCGAAAATTGTGCGTCTCGACTGGAATTTATTCGAACCAGCCGCGGTGCCCGAACTTGCCCGAAATCGTTTTTAAAACATAATGGCAAATTCTTATCTTTATAATAAAGTTAAATTCTTCGCGAAAACATTAAATTATATGCGTTTTATTTCTTCTTAAAAACCACACTTCTAAAAAAACACCCTGTATAAAGGCCATGTGACGATACTAGCGATTCTGTTGCATCGATGGAAGAAGCTGTAGGAAATAGATGATTGAGAAGAAATTCGTTCACGACCTATTGACGAAATACCTACTGGTAGACCTGGGGGGCATACTTGTATCGATGAGCGGATGTTTAACGTGTCAGAGGTTCGAAATAGCGTAGGAACTTTCGATATTCATCACTTTTTGGCTGGGCATCTGACCCTGCTTTACCGAAATACATACTTCAACGCTCATTCTATGTCAATACTGATCGCTAAGCCTGGTAATTACAACTTCTCCGAGGACTGACTTCACTTAAATTTTACTACTACTTCAAATATAACCTTAAGATATCTCAGGATGTCAAAAAAAAAAGAAAAACTAAAACAAAAACACTGATGGCATTCATGTGAGAACTTGAAAGCATAACAGCATCTGCGAGTCACAATGCTACAATTGACATCGTAGTCGCGTTGGCAAATATTTGCTAAAAACTAACAAATAAAAAATAAATTACGAAATTCTTACAAACATTCAAACATTCATACACATGAACATACATACATAAATATGCCTGCATGTGTATGTATATTCTATGTGCGACGATAAGAAAACAATTCGAGATATCTCGAGCAGTCTCCACTACCCGAATAGCGTCACATTCTCATAAAAGAGTACGTACAGTGGCGTTCAGAATTAAGAGAACATTAAATAGAAAGAACAGAAAAGTATAATTTTATTTAGCTAATTGATGGAAGAATTCAATAAAGGAAAACCTCAAAATCTATTAAGAGTAAAAAAATCGGAGATAAAATTGATCTTTACTTTACTTTTAATGGCACAACAGCTCATGGAGGACCTAGGCCGAGCTTTTCGCATCCACTCATGTTGTGCGTGTTATAATTGTAAATGAATGGAAGGGACCTACAGTTTAATGCCGAATCCGAACGGCGAAGTGAAAAGCTTTTCATAGCAATTTTTACTCTTACAGGTTTGCCAGTACCTGCCAAGAGGTGGTGCCAGGTGGTGTAGAATAATTATTTTTTCTACTTTTTTTGATTTTGCCTGTGCCGAGATTCGAACCCCGGACACTCTGCGTAGCAGTCCAACGCATTACCACTACACCACAGCGACCACCAGATCTATGCAACAGAAATTGGCCTAGGATATTCACGCAATTAATAATAAGAGAACATTCAACATGAACCACATTCATGAGAAAATAAAAGATTATGGTATGAGTTTTCAAATTTGTAAATATTCTATCCTAGTCCATGCTTGTTTCAAATTTACGTCACACTTTTTGGGTTACATACAGTTACAGTTCTTTTAATGCTGGTCGCCACTGTATGTCACTATGTATAACTTTTATGTAAAGGGTGTTTTTTTTTTAGAAGTGTGGTTTTCAATCTGGCAATACTTTTTTCGGAGTTGGTCTTTTTGATAGCTGTCACTTGATTTCTGTTCGGTTTGGTTTGCCATTTCGTAATGAATAGACTTATTCCTGAACAATGTTTGCAAATTATTGAAATTTATTATCAAAATTCATGCGCTGTGAAAAAAGTGTTTCGCAAGCTACGTCCATTTAGCGACAGGGCTCATTTTTGGCTAAATGGATACATGAATAAGCAGAATTGCCGTATTTGGAGTGAAGACCAGCCATAGGCAATTCAGCAGATACCAATGCATCCCGAAAAATGCAGTGTTTGGTGTGGTTTATGGGCAGGCCGCATTATTGGGACGTACTTCTTCAAAGACAATGAAGGCCACAACGTTATGGTCAATGGAAAAAGGTACCGTTCGATTATAACACTTTTTTTTGCCGAAAATTCTAGAATTGTACTTGGCCGACATATGGTTCCAACAGGACGATGTCATATGCCAAACTGCACGCGAAACCGTGCATCAATTGAGATGCGAATTTGGTGAGCAGTTATTGTCACGTTTTGGTGTAGTCAATTAGCCACCAAGATCATGTGATTTAACCCCGTTAGACTATTTTTTGTGGAGCTATGTTAAGTCTCTTGTCTATAGGGACCAGCCAAACACAATTACTGTTTTGGAAGCTAACATTGAATGAGTCATTTGTGAGATTCCGGTCGAAATGTGTGAAAAATGTGTCAAAATTGGTCCTTCAGAATGGTCCACTTGAAACGTAGCCGCGGGCAACATTTAAGTGAAATTATATTTAAAAAGTAAATGGTAGAAATTGATTTATCGATCCAAATAAAAATTTCATTCAGTTTTGTAAAATTTCTGTGTTTTTTTTTCGTTTTCAAAATCCAAGCTCTTAAAAAAATAACCCTGTATATGTAGAACAAAATAGACTAGAATGCCACATCAACTACTCGATCGTTGCGGTGTTGAATATAAATTCCAAGATGTGACATTCAAGTTATTCCTGCTGTTGTTGTTTTTGCTTGGGTCTTTCAAACACAAGCATACACCAGTTCACTTATAAAATGTGTCTACTTACCAGTGATGCCAGGTTATGGGGAATTGTCCCAAATTGCAGTGAATTTTAACTCGTGTGTCTGTCGATATGGGGAATTTTTACTATTTTTGAGAAATTTTCTATGCCTAATACATTATGGAGCAAATTTTGAATTTTGTCTACTGAAATGAGGAAAAAGGTATAAGTAGTTGCCCCAATTGTCTCCTACAAAAGCTGAGTTTCTGTTCTCACTGATCCGCAAAAAATTCAGCAGTGTAGTTATTGGATATTGTTTTCTTCACGTATCATGCTTAAAACTTGGTCTGGTTGTAAACGAACTATGCAGAAACTCTATTGACTCTGACAAGGAGGAAACTTTGAAAGATATTCTTTGACATAGTCTAGAATTAAATAGGACTAGATTGAAGACCATAGGGGTTGCATTTATTCTCCCATAAATGATTAGATAGGGGTTCCTTAAAACTGAAAAGAGTGCTGGGGATATACCCCATTTCTCTTTTGCTCTAGTGAGATGTGGTAACTCTATGAATCTTGATAGTTATGTAAAGCATTCGTCACTACTTCCAATCTAACTTAATAAAGTCGCCCAATAAAAAAGGACCGATAAAATGTGCACTAATACTTACTTAATGCTTTAGTGTCAATAAGTTGTGTGATTTCCCGGACAATTTACCTAGACTTTGTTGAAATACGAGTAATTTAAATTTTCTCAAAACCAGAAAAATGTATTTGTAAGAAGGTAAAAAAAATAAAATTTCAACTGCAATTAATATTAAGACGCGAAAAGTAAAGAAAATAGGGGGATTGAGGTCCTAATGTGGGGAATTTGATTAACTTTATCTGGCAACATTAGCACTTACCATACGTATGTACGTATGCAATTTTGCATGTAGATATGTGTGCACATCAGATATGAAATAGTACACTGGAACCTTTAATTTTTTGAGGTTCAATGAAAAAATTAGTAAGCCGTAAAGTTATAGGGGTGAGGTGAGTGTAAGTGGCCGTTGTCACTACTAGAAGGTAAAAATTTACGAAAAACCCCCATTAATTTTCAATGGCAAACATTTTTCCCCGGCATACTCATCCCCCCATCTCCAACCATTAAGGGGATCCCCATACAGGGTGATCCTAAACGGGAAAAATTTGATATTGGCCTCCCTGCAAGAGGTTGCAAATGTAAGACCTGCATTCATTATTTCCGCTCTCCAATATTTCTTGGGAGTAAACTTACTCCTCATCACCAACCCCATACAAAATTAGCTTTTTTAGTCTCCATTAATTTCCACTCTATAATATTTTTTTTTCCAATAAAATTATCCTCCACATTACACATACGAGTACTTACTTGCATACAAAAATAAAGTAACAACCAAACGAAAACTAATTTCATTTAATTTTGTATGGGGGCGCCTTAAAAGTTGGAGATGGGAGTAAGTACTAACGGTGACTACGGAGACTATTTCATAAAAAAGTTAGTTTTGCATGGGGTGCCCCCTTAGCGGTTGGATATGGAGGTTAAGAATGTTTGGGTAAAATGTAGGCCATTGAAAATTAATGGAGGTTGGTTTTATATTGTAACCCTCTAGGGGCGACTCTTGGCCAGTGGTGGAGAAATATATCGATTTGCCTTGCGGTTTTTTAACTTTGACCCTGATGCAACAGCACTTTCCTTTACCACACCCCTCCAACTTTTTCGCTCATCGAAATTCAACAAATTAAGGGTTTCATCATCTCCAAAACCGATTTTTAAGAACCTCCATACAACAGTACATAATATATAGATAGCTAATATACATTTGTGTCTCAATTTTGAAATTCCAGTGAACGGCATTATTCTGATTGTTTACCAAGAAATCATTCGAATCTCACATCGTACGACAAATAACATTTTTACATTTTGCAAATAACAGCAACAATAACAACAGATTTTTGCATTAAAAATTTGTATGTGTATTCCACTGCAAATAACAATAACAACAGCAACAACAATAAATTAACGATATAACCGCAAATAACCGATGATTGCCACCCGCACGTCACCACTTTCCACCATCGTCCACAATGTTACAGCGTAGTCATTTGTTGGTGCCAGTTCGAAATGGGAGCATAAGCTAAAATGAACAGGTTCAGTGCAAGGCATTTACTGGGTACCAACACCATCGTATGCCCATTTTCACACACACACGCACTAAATGTCCAAACTGAGCATGTGTGCGTGTGTGTGTGTGTGTATGTGTATGTGTATGTGTGTGCGTGTGTGTGTGTATGTGCATTAAACGTGGGCGTACACGATGTCACTATGTTTATTGTTATTGTATAGTGCTTGCTTAAGTACGATTGAGGCGATGACAATAGGCGATAGCCAAGTTTTGCCACCCATAAACTTTAACCATGTCACTGCACTTTTACATGTGAATTTTATATATTTGGTTGTTGTTGTTGTGTGGTTGAGAAACGCCTCATATCAGTTTAAAGGGTTAAACGGAATAATTGAGATGTCGAGCTAAAATATATTCCAGGTGTAGTGCACATGTTACATTTAAATATGGAATTCGATATTGCTCATATGGCCACCGCGATCGATTATTTGGATCCAATTTTCCAATACTCTTCTATGGCCGATATGACCGGAACGTTGGCAATTCCGCGTTTGATACTGTTCCTGAGCTTCTCCAACATTGTTGGCTTGTTAGCATAAACCAATGACTTAACGTAAGCCCATAAAAAGAAATCCAACGGCGTTAAATCGAATGAGTGAGGTTGTCCACCTCGACCGGACCATTTCTCCATATTTCACGATTACCGAGCTTTCCCTTCAATAGATCAAATGTTTGACCAGTTCTGTGGCACCGTTTTGTTGGAACCACTGATATCACTGATGTCAAGTCCATACAATTCTTGCCAAAAATAGTCTTCCAACATGGCACGATAGCGAACTCCATTGACCGTCACATGGCGATCATTTTCATCGACGAAAAAAAAACGGTCCACTCACACCTCATGCATGAAATCTACACCACACGGTAATTTTTGTGTGGTTGCAATGCAGTCTCCTGAAGCAGGTGTGAGTTTGTTGCTGTCCAATAACGCATATTTTGCTTATTGACAAATCCATACAGCCATGGGTTTCATTGCTCAAAATGATTTTTCGAAGAATCTCAAGATTTTTTTCAAAATTTTTCCGACCCCAATCGAAGAAGTCGCTTCAAATGATCACGAGGCTTCAGTTCTTCAGTTCTTATGTTAATGGGATCTTATAAGGTTGTATGCCAAAATCTTTAGACAAACGAACGACGTGGAATCGACCAAATGGAGCCAAATGGCTCATTTTGAACTGAAGCACTTACGGCTGCGATATTTTCGGTACTTCGACCGGGACGTTGTTTTCTCACTAAGACTGGAACATTCAGCAGAGAATATGAAAATTGGAGTAAGCGCCCCAAACGTTGCGGCCAACGACTCAGAATTTCGGTAGTGATTTTCTATTTTTTGTAAGCGTTGCTAGTTCATGAACTTCACCATGATATAAATATAACCCTTGAATAACGTTTTAACAGTACCTGATTACAAAACAAAAAATCAGTTAAGGGTGCGCTTGTATTTAAATACCCAAATTATTATGTCTCTATTAAAAAAACTCTTATATGTATAATATAAGAGTAATAAAGAAAATATTCGATCTCTGCCGAACCCAGAGTATTTGGTACCTTTTTTTGTATTTTGTATGGGGGCTATACGATATAATACCCCGATCTGGATGACCGGCCGATATTTAGTGAGGATGATAAGTAAATGGAAGTGTATATCAAATAAATTTGATTAGGACATCATATGATTACATAATTTGCAGCAAAAAGAATACTCCATACCAAGTTTCATATCGATAGCTCAAAAACTGAAGCAGTAGTTCAGAGATATTTGATTTTAATCAGATTCTTTATGTAGATATTAGTTTTAAGCGAATAATAAAAATAAAAATACGATGATAAGAATTGGAGCAAAAGTGAGCACCATTTTTGCTTAGATAAGGATCTAAAGAAGCTACTTGAATGCATTGCATATATAATTTAAAATGTAGTGGAATCTCGGGGAATCTGTAATCGTTATAACCTACAAACTCAAAAATCTTTGAACGCTGAACTGAAACTTTATAGTAGTACAATAAGCTACAACTAATGGATTTTAGGAGATATTTTTAAAAGTTTACTTCTTCAGAATTGCTTTTATATTTATGAGGGGGTAAAAGATGATCATCGCAGCGAAGATTGTCACGGAAATAATGGGCAGCACCCTCTATCAATCAAGTATGAAAAAAATTAATATGCAAACGGATGTATGTATATACACATAAGTTATGGACAGAACATATGCATCCAAATGTATCCACGAGTATGAATCAAACTCGATTGATAGAGGGCGCTGATTCGCGTATGAATCATACTTGATTGATAGAGTGCGCTGCCCCCATTAGTTTCTAGTAAAATTTGACAATTCAAACAACAATTTAGAAATTTAGAAATTTTAGAAATTTAAAAATGTTAGAAATTTCTAGAGCTAAAAGAATGAGTGAGTACAGACTGCAAAAAAACAAACGCGAGGCACAAAAAAAAAATTAAATAAATACTCCAGCAAAAACCTGCGGCTGAGAGACACCGAGAATGTACTCGTAGACTTCATCGAAAAATGGCGGCCCAAACGAAACTCAGATACTGCTATCGTGAAAAAAAAAACACATAAACTCGCACCCCGAGAGATCGCTAGAGGGCAGTCTTCGCAAGCAAAAATAACTCGCAAAGACTAATGCGGAAAGACAGAATGAATGGCAAATGAGTTCAATATGGAGCCAATAATTCCATCAACACTCATCTCATTGAGTCTCGACGACGGTCCTCATAATATAACTGCACCAGGCAGTTGTTGAAGTAGCCGAATTCCCAGCTTCTCAACAAAAGAGAAGGGCAGAAGATTTACTTGAACATTTGCATGCAAATCTTTCCTTCGTGGAAAGAAACAACTGGCATTAGCACAACAAAACATAGATTAGATTTGCCCAGTTTTTAGTCAACCTCATAGCATTCGCAAGTTCTCAGACTAGCAAGTTTCCACCTGTTGCGATCATACAACCTGAATATTTTGATGATAATTATGATTATTATAATGTTGGTAAGATTATATTTATAATGATGTAGCAAAAAAAATTCGCCTGTTTTGAGTGTGAATATTTTGATGGAGATGATGATTTCGCAGAGGACGTTGCATGCATTCGTAATGTAAATGGTCAAAGTGAAGTTAATTCAGATGTAGCACACCTCGGATCAGAGAATCATCAAACTGAACTATAAAAAGCTTATCGTTTACATAAATGAGCACATAAACAATTTCAATTCAATTTCGTTAAAAATTTCTTGTCTGCGATAGACAAGATCACTAAATTTAACCCGAAAACCGAAAACGTTAACTTTCTGAAGAAGTAAACTTCTGTAGGATGTCCCCCCACAGTTTTTGTTTTTATTTTAGTCGATTTCCAAAATGGAATTTTGCCCAAGGAACTGGCTTCGTTGTCCCATTGTACGTTAATTCGCACTCTCTCTCTCTCTCCCTCTCTGCTCTTTCCTGTATCCTGCAATCGGCAATGTGATTTCACTTGAGTTACATACATACATATCGATCATTTAATCACTTTAGGTTATTATGAATATTGTTTTTAACGATTTGTTGATTGTGACGCTCTTTGCCCACCATGGGAATTCCCAGAGACTGTTTCTTTTTATTATATGTAAATATAATTTGGTAATTTTTTAGTGTTAACAAATTAAATTAGCACTGTGTCATACGCACACACACACACATGCAGCAACGATTGAATGAATATTTCATGTTTGCCTCGATTTAACTCAACTTGAAATTTTAATTTCAGCAATTACTTAATCTGCAGAGAACAATCGTTTATGTTGTTCACATGTATCGGCGTCCGTCAGCGTCAGCGTCATCGTCGTTGCCGTTGTTGTTGTTGTTGCTGTTGTTGTTGTTGTTGTTGTTGTTGCTGTTGTTTAAATTTCCTCATATTGTTGATGATGTTGTTCACATCAGATTTCTATTTTTAAAACAATGATTTTTTTAGTTTTTATGATGAAAAATTATTTCACCAACAAAGTCATAAATATTGTATGGACATTAAAAACAAAAAGTAAAAACAAAAAGCAAAAACAATAAAGTTAAAACGAAAAAGACAATAACAAAATGAATAAGTAATAAATGAAGCAATTCAAGATTCCAATGAATAATGTTTTCATCGATCGCGATGAAATTACGAAGAAACTGCATTTGTATAAATATTGTATAATTTTTTAATTTTTCCTGTTGTTGTTGAAGATTATTGCGAAAATTGCATTTACACATCACTTTATACTCTCAGCGCAATGTTCTTGATTTCTAAGTGAAATTGTATATGACTACAGTTGTGGCGAGCTAATTAGCACACCCTACGTTCAACACATCGGTGAAAATATTTCGAAAATTTTGAAGAAAACTATTGTAAAATCTAATACTTCATTAGATATTATTTTGTTATTATATGGCAATCATGGTGGTCGCTGTGGCGTAGTGGTAAAGAGTTGGACTGCTACTCAGAAAGTCTCGGCACAGGAAAATAAAAAAATAATTTTTCTACACGGCACCACCTCTTGGCAGGCAATGGCAAACCTACAAGAGTAGAAATTGCTATGAAAAGCTTTTCACTTCGCCGTTCGGATTCGGCATTAAACTGTAGGTCCCTTCCATTCATGTACAAATATAACACGCACAACATGAGTGGATGCGAAAAGCTCGGCCTAGGCCCTGCATGGGCTGTTGTGCCATTAAAAGTAAGTAAGTAAGTATGACAATCATGGGATTGTCGTTTCACTGCAAAAATTCCATCTGAAAAGAGAAAAAGAAAATTATTTGTTTCACTGTGCATAATTAATAAAGTAATTCAAAGCATTTTAAATTTAAAGTTTATATTTATTGTAAAACTCTACGGTTAACCACATTTGTAAAGCGGTAAGGGCTTTGCGTTTCCTGACGAGGGGCGGATCTTGAGGGAAGTTGAAAATAGTCGTGTAGGAAAAAAGAAAAGCAGCAGTAAACGATCTAACAAGATTTATTTATTATAAAAATATAATTACGGCGTACCTTTTCCACCTCGATTTTCCTCAGTGCTTTGAGTAGCGGCGTCGGGTAACGGGTCTTCTAAATGTTGCGTCGGTTACTGCGGTGGACGTCTTTACTACTCGGCTTCTCGATTAGTAGTACCTATTCTTTAAACATTTCGGTAATATGTCTAAAGATTGACGAAATACGCCCGCTATTCCCTCCAAACTTAACGAAAGGAAAATCGAGATGGTAAGGGTTGCCAGGATTACAAAAAATGAACTTAAACCTAATGAACATAAAAATTATGGCTCCCGGTCTAAACATATAATTTGACAAAAATAAAATAAATGTAACAAAATTTTAAGAATTACGAAATATTTATTTTGTTTATTTGAAAAATTTATATATTGTTTTTAAAGTGACTCTTTTTATAACTCTTTAGAAAATTTGAAAGAAATATCTGAAATTATTTTTGTTGTAATCATTAATAAATTATACATACTTCCTTCAAAATAATGTTAAAATAATATAATTAAAATAAAATAAAAGCGATACATAACTAAAAATATGATCATTGCGCTACATGCGGTCATAGTGGACATTGACAAAAACTGAAGTACATTGTGGTAAAGGCATAAAACTTACCACAATGGCTGTCGATCTCTTTATCGGTGTCCTGTGTGATCACATTCACACTCTCATTCTCCCTCTTTCTTTCTCCCACCTATCAATCTTCCTTCAGATCAAGACAATGCTCTGCATAGGGGTAAACCCTGAAGCTTCTACAATTTACCTTTAGCACAAAGGCTTGTGAGTACTTACAGTCAGAATTCTTTCTTTATACTTCTCCCTCTAGAAGAAGGAAGCTTTGAGTTCTTGTATTATGAAAAAGATATCATAAACTTCGGACTATTGTGCAGTCTTTTCTTGTTTTTTATATATCAGGACAATAAAAAGAAAATTCAAAAATTTGATAAGGCTGTGCTAATTAGTTCTCCAGATCTGTGTATCGAAATTTTGTTTAAATTCAAGTCTTTTTATATTAAAAGAGAAATTATATATTTTATTTAGTAAGCAGTGAAATATTTCCATATAATTATAGCTATAAATGAAACAATATTTCTTAGTACATACTTATTATCAATATACCATCGAAATCTTCTAGCAGCAGTAGATCGCTACATAGGAAACCAGATTAAAAGCCTGAGTAAAAACTAAACCAGTAACAAGACCAACTAGTCGGAATGCTAAGGTTGGGCGCGACCCACCCTATGTTCCCTATGTTCCCTACACAACAAGGCCATAATTATGTTTTTTTTTTATTTGAAAGAAAGGTTTCACAAATGAATGAACAAATTCAAATTTTTATAAAAATTTCCTTAGAATAAATTTCAAAGTTTGTGTGTCATTTTTCCATTAAATGAGTGGTTAGGCCAGAATTCCACCATGCTTCGTAAAACCCAGAATTATCATAGAAAAATTAGCAGTGTAATTAAGCAATGTTAAAAATCGGGGTAGATTTTAGCTGGAGCGACGAAGTAGATTTTAAAAATTTGCGAAAAAAAACAGACTAAAATCCAATATAAAATTCAGACCAAACCTCAGAAAAAAAAACAAGTCAAAAATCAGATACAATGTCAAATTAAAATTATGCACAAGTTTAGATTAATTGGATTTACAATTTTGAGTGGAATATGTAAAACAGAGAGGTCAAAATGAGATCAAAGCTGACTTAGAATTGGCCACAGATTAAATGACTTTGAATTTGGATATAGAGTTGGACTATATATCCAACCACGGTAGAATGGAAGTCTTGTTCAGTACATACATACATACGAATTCCAAACCTAACCTAACCTAGGTTCAGTGAAAATTCTCAGAAAAATTTCAAAATTGGGAATCAAAATTGGTCCAATATGATGCTCTATGCACCGCTTTTAAATAATGCACTTGTATCCATCTTAAGCTACCCATAACCTTATTACATCTTTTGGCAAAAACTCCAGCAGATCCTTAGGTTCTTCAAATAGTCTGCCTGCCCCCCAAGAATCAGATTCGACGGATCTGAAGCTTAAGATTGTTTCCTCTTCATTTTTGCAGCTTCTACAATAATTAGGGGCTGTAACTCCTACATATATTCAAAGCCAATGTGCCTTTAGCACAAAAGCTTGTGAGTACCTCCAGTCAGAATTATATCTTTGTTCTTCTCCCTCTAGAAGAAGGAAACTCTGAGTCCTTTTAACACCGAAAAGAAACCATAAATTTCGGACTATCGTTCAGTGGTTCCTTGTTTGCCAGAATCTGTTGACTTTATCACTTTCTCTCTGGTCTAAACTTGAGTTTACGATTATTTGTATCCGGGATAACAACAGAACATAACTTGACGATAGCTGCTTATTTCTTTAAGTGCATTTGCATAAACAGCGTAATACTTTTGGGAATTGGATTTTGTGATGTCCATGTTACCCAGTAAGTGTTTTGACTGGTGCTTTGCTGTCCACAAAGACAGGTAATCTATGAAGGAATAAGGTTCCTTGCGATACTGCCTTGTGCAGCATTTTCAATAGAGAAGATCTCTGCTTGGAACATCATACATAATCAGGGAGTTTGCAGAACTCCACGTTTTTAGTCAAGCGCAAAATATCCCTTATCCAGTACTCTCCTCCATCTGCTGAACTTAAGAACGGTGCCAGTAACAACACCGTACAAGTTGAAATGACGTGGTTTCAAATGGAAATAAAATCCAATGCTCAAACTAAATCGAGAAAAATCGGAGATATTGATGACGTATGACATTTATTGTATATAAGTAATTGTTTGCCTTGTTAAATTTTTATATATTAGTAAGAGAAGCATTGGGTGGTCGCTGTGGCGTAGTGGTAGTGCGTTGGAGTGCTGTGCAGAGTGTCCGGGGTTCGAATCTCGGCACAGGCAAAATCAAAAAGTAGAAAAAATAATTTTTCTACACGGCACCACCTCTTGGCAGGCAATGGCAAACCTACAAGAGTAAAAATTGCTATGAAAAGCTTTTCACTTCGCCGTTCGGATTCGGCATTAAACTGTAGGTCCCTGCCATTCATGTACAAATATAACACGCACAACATGAGTGGATGCGAAAAGCGAAAAGCGAAAAGCTCGGCCTAAGCCCTCCATAGATAGGCTGTTGTGCCATTAAAATTAAAGTAAAGTAAGTAACTGAAGCATTGCATTTAATTTTCCAGAGAGCTTCTGATGAAATTTTGCCATCTCTAGCATATCAATATCGATCAGAAGGTTTCCATATCCAAAATAACCTCATTGTTTATCTTATTTTTTGTTGTTGCTGTTAATACTTTTTCTATGGCATCGAATGAGAACATCTTCAATAAAGATCATTAACCTGTTATTGTTGGTGATGTTGTTGCTGTTATTAAGTTATGATTTTTATTTATGTCGAATATTTCTTATTTTTTTTTTTTTTGATTCATAAATGGTTTATATATTTGTTCTTTTTTGGTTGCTATTGATTTTGATGTTGTTGCTGTCAATTTGTGTGTGCGAGCGTTTGTTTTTGTTTTTGTTGTTGCTGCTATTTATAATACATAATATCGGTGCGCTTACAATGTCTGCCTGCTTGAAAATTTATTTTGCTTTATTTTTCTTGGGGTATGCGGTTGCTTTTATGGGTAATTCCAGAGAGCTTCGACTAAAGTTCGTTTTCGAACAAGTGCCAAAGAGTAATTTTCAAGAACTCAGAATTTAAGTTGTATCTGTAACAATTATATAAAGGGTGTTTTTTTTAGAAGTGTGGTTTTCAATCTGACAATACTTTTTTCGGAGTTGGTCTTTTTGACAGCTGTCACTTAATTTATGCTCAGTTTGGTTTGCCATTGCATAATGAATAGACTTACTCCTGAACAACGTTTGCAAATCGTGCAAATTTGTTATAAAACAAGATGACCACCGATCCCGATTTTCACAAGTAAATTTTGTCCAGCGATGAAGCTCACTTTTGGTTGAATGGGTAATGGGTTAATAAGCAAAATTGTCGAATTTGGAGTGATCATAATCCACAAACCATTATTGAGACGCCGTTACATCCTCAAAAAGTCACTTTTTGGTGTGCTCTATGGGCAGAGGGAGTCATTGGTCCATATTTCTTCAAAGATGAAGCCGGTCATAATGTTACAGTCAATGGGGAATGGCTATAGAGCCATGATTAATAACTTTTTCGTGCCTGAATTGGAGGATGTTGATGTGGACGACCTTTGGTTCCAACAAGATGGCGCTACATGTCATACAGCCAACGAAACAATCCATTTATTGAAGGAAACTTTTGGTAAGCGCATTATCTCGCGTCGTGGGCCAGTGGCGTGGCCTCCAAGATCGTGTGATTTAACACCGCTGGACTATTTTTTGTGGGGTTATGTGAAGTCGCTTGTCTACGCAGATAAGTCCGAGACGATTGACGCCTTGGAAGCGTATATTCGGTGGGTTATTACTGACATACGGCCCCAATTGCTGCAAAAAGTGGTCGAAAATAGGGCTTCTCGGCTGGAATTTATTCGAACCAGCCACTTGCTAGAAATGGTTTTAAAAACATAATGGCAAATCCGTATCTTTATAATAAAGCAAAATTCTTGGCCACGACATTAAATTATATGCGTTTTATTTCTTCTTGAAAAATAACACTTCTAAAAGAAAACACCCGTTACTTAACTCGTACTTGACCGACGTGGCGTAGTTGGTAGTGCTCTGGCCTACGGCGCAGAGTGACCGGTATTCAAATCTCGGCACATGCAAAAATTAAACAAAACTATAAAAATAAATATGAATCCATAGTGAACCCAGTTTGACGTACTCCGTGTTTAATTCATATTCATAAGCCCTAAAAATGCTTAAGTTTAAAGAAAGACCAAAAAGGTACATTCAGAGATTATCACATATCTTTGACGGATTTTGTGTTCGCGAAAAATTTTCTTTCTAGGTTTTAATTCCTTTGAATATTTTTCATTTTTGGCGCTTGTCCGAAAACTTAGAGGGACCACTGTCCGCGAAACATGAGTGATATTAAAAAAAAACCGTTTTCCAAAATGTTAAAACTTTCTCTGACAACATGCAAAAAAACAACAGCATGATTGGAAGAGTGTCAGATACCATTTTCCTGTTTTGTAGTCGAAGTTTGCTGGAATTCTTCTTTTGTCTTTTAATAGCACAACATGGAGGACCTAGGCCGACTTTTTCGCATTCACTCATGCTGTGCATGTTAGCATCATGATTCCACGCTGGAATTACCCTTATTAATAATTCTCCGTATTCCGAATTCATTTCCATATACATAGCAAAAATGATATTTGTGTATGAATTTTTAATGGTATTTGTTTTTACTATTAGCAAATTGCACGTTATTTGTACATATTTACAGTATATACACACACACACGAATACATACAAACATACATATGGTAGTATAGTATGTACCTACATATGTACATACAAATAATCTGTTGTAGATTTTTGTTTTGCAATTTCTATAAATAATTTGTTGCATGCAAAAATAGAAATAGAGATTTCTATTTCGTTTTTCGTTCATTATTTGTCTTACTCACTTACTCGCTTACTCTACCAGAGTGTTACTTGTTGTTTCTTTCTTTCTTTCTTTCTTTCGCATTCTACATTTCTCTAATAGATTTTGCACATATTGTGCTATTTTTGCTAAGTAATTGTTGTTTTTTATGTTTATCATTGAAATACGAGTATCAATACTAAATACGTGCAAATTATGAACTGGACAGACAACTACATTAGATAGTTATGTAGATAGACGGACTGATGTGTATGTAATATGATCGTGTTATCTCGTAGTAGGTATGGCAATTTGTGAAAAACAAGAACGTGTTATATGGTACATAAGATGAGATAATTGGGGAATAATCATAATAATAGTTTATGTAGTTCTTTAGTTGAGTTCTAATGAATTATTACTTGTACTTGTTATGGAAATAGCGCAATATTGAGATTTTTCCAACCCAAGACCATAGTAATATGCACTGGTGGAAGCGAAAATCTCGCCCTAAGCCCTTCACGGGCTGTTGTGACATTAAAAGAAGAAGAAGAACCATGGTGATAATTTTCATTGGAATTCTAACCGTGAATCAAAATCTTTCTGCACTTTCAACTTGCAATTTATCAAAGTAGTTGTTGTAGTGGATAAAATATTCAACAGAGATCAGATTGAAGATGTAAGGAGTTTTCAAAAACCCTAAAAAAAAAATTTTTTTATTTCTTTAAAAAATGTTATCATAAGAAGTTTTGATCTACAGCGATCTCAACCACTTTTGGAGGATAAACATTTTTCTTGTATCGGATGTTTTTTTTTTAGAGGCAAAGAACTTTAAATTGTTATAAAATAACGATATTAAAAATTGCCCATCCCACCACATACCGTTGTACAAGTATGATTTTATAAGAAAATACACGTTTATTTATGAAAAAAGGTTATAAGTATATACAATCTTTAAAGTAATGGCCATTGCTAGCTACACATTTTTCATATCTCTCTGCCTCGATAAAAAAAAACTGCGCTTTTCAAGTCAAACCAGTCATGGAGCCATTTATCCACATTTTCGTACGAATCGAAGAGCTGCTCCGCAAGTGCGGGTCCCATTGATGAAAATAAGTCAAGTCTGGTGAGTAAGCCGAATGGGGGAGGGCTTCCCAGCTGTACGAATCTACCAATTCCCTAGTCTATTTTGTTCGGTTTGATGGTGCATTGTCATCAAGAAAAATCCCTTTGTGTTGCCTAGCTTGATAGTCTGGACGATTTTGGCGCACGGCACGGTTCCAATTGTTGTTGATAGCATTGACTGTTTCATCTGGTTTCAGAAGGTTAAATCAGATAACACCTCGCTGATACCAGAAAACACAGAGCATTGTCTTCTTTCCGAAGCGATTTGGCCGGTGTACGGTGTACCGGGCTTAACATATGATCGTTTACATTTGGGATTCTCGAATTAGATTCATTTTCATCGCCAGTAACAATTCAATGAAGATATGGTATGACTTTCTTTTGTACCTGGCGAGCAACATTTCACAGGTGGTTTTTCGCTTTTTTTTCGGGCTGTCTTTCAGTCAATTCATGCGGCACTCATCTTCCCACCTTCCCACCTTCAAAATCAATTACATGGCTTTTAAGCGTTGAGAAATGCATTGTTGAGTCACATTTTATTGTTCTGCAAGTTGTTCTTACGTTTGACCATCATCATCATCATAAGCTTTACTACATTTCGACATCTTCAAACTTTTTCGGTGATCTTCCACGTTCTTCGTTTATCACATCAAAATCGCCACTTTTAAACTTATTGAACCACTCGTTGCACTGTGTTTTGCCTAGAGTGTGCTGGTCGTAGGCTTCCACAAGCATTCGATGAGATTCCAAAGCAGATTTCTTCAATTGGAAACAGAAAATCAATGATGTCCAAATATCGGAGTTTGTAGGCACAATTTTTGTCATTACCAGTTTCATATTTACTATGTACTAGCATCCCTGATTCTAAACGATCTATTTAAAAGTGTTTGTTGTTGTTGTTTGAGTGATTGTTTCATCTGAAAAACATAATTAGTGCAGAGCAGCACCGTTTTACTACCCCATTCCTTATTTGTTGTTATATAGTAATTGCTTATTTTTTTTGGTAAAAGGTGAGATAATAAGTAATTATTGTAAGTCTCTGCCTCTGAACCCCAAAGAGTTATGTCCACTTTGTGAGGTTCAAATACATATATATATATGAGTAGGCTTTTTATCTCGATTTCTGAGATTTCATTAACATTTTGGAGGAAGTTTTGCCAAGTCTTGCTCTTGCCAAACCTGGGCAGGCACATAAATAGTGCAAGGAACTTTACTTTTCTCTTTCTTCCTGGTAGCTACGTCAGGAAGTATTAAATGGAAGATTAAGTCTTGTTGCTTGTTCTCCCACCTTCAGTGGCCTGTAAGAACAACGGTAATGCGTGAGACGACATGGAACGTTGGGACGACAACACCCTATCAGTTTTTTTTTGTCTTCTTGAGATAATTATATTCTGGCCACGATTTCCTAGACGTTAGGTAGTGAGAATCAAGAGTGGCCTTAACACTGCTTAAAGGAATTGCGACAGATTCCCCTCTAGCAATGTCAAGGGCCGAATCCAACCTAGCTAGCTCGTCTGACCTCTCATTACCCTCGATGTTCCTATGACCAGGAACCCATATTAGAGTAATTTCTAGCCGTTGATCAAGTAGTAGTAGTAGTAGTAGGATCTCGATCCTCCTTGCACCTGCGGGGTATCTTGCTGACGCCGTACGTTCTTGTGGTCCAGCTTCAAACTTCTTTGAGTTTGACTGCGCCACATGAGGCGATTGATTTAATTTCTATTGGTAATAACTAAGTGAGTAAGTTAAGAGTCTTAGCTGGACTAGTGCTATGTGCTCCTGTAACGAGAATGAAAGCTGATCTTTGTATTTAACACAGTTAAGTTTGGTAATACTTCTTAGTCGCCAGGCCAGAGCTGCGTATGTCAGAATTGGTCTTACAATGAAGGTGTATGACCACAATGACATTTTTTGTTGAAATTCCCATTTCTTACCCAGGATTCTCTTGCACGTATAGAGTGCTAAGCTCGCTTTCTTTACTCTGTGCTCTATATTGAGTTTGCAGCTGAGTTTGGGGTCCCAAATATCACCTACGTCTTTAGCTTTTTGAGATAGCGTAATTCTTACGTAATTTTTCCATTCATGTACAAATATAACACGCACAACATGAGTGGATGCGAAAAGCGAAAAGCTCGGCCTAGGCCCTCCATGGGCTGTTGTGCCATTAAAAGTAAAAAGTAAAGTAAGTAATTCTTACGCCATTTAATTTAATATTGAAGGTAGGTACTTTTGTCTTGAGGTAGCGGTTAGCGGTTTCATTGGTTAACGTTGAAATTTCTACTTTGCCCAGAGTATCAGCATAATTTGTGACAATAGAAGGAGGAATGCCTAAGGCCCCTTCAAATTTCTACAGAGCTCAGTACCTAACATCGTGTGAAAATGCAGTGCTTGGGCAATCTGAGAAGCA
This sequence comes from Palloptera scutellata, assembly GCA_958295655.1. Classification (NCBI taxonomy): domain Eukaryota; kingdom Metazoa; phylum Arthropoda; class Insecta; order Diptera; family Pallopteridae; genus Palloptera; species Palloptera scutellata. Next base: position 63,948,188 of record OY282449.1, on the reverse strand, counting down.
TGGATATTTTCATTAAGATTTTATGATGACTTTTAAATGGTATCATAAAAGGATAGAATTTCTGTAAGGATTTGGTTATTCTACCAGTATTAAAAATTTGAGCACAAAGTTAATAGGTAATCTAAGACCGGATTTCTTATCTTATCATGGTTTCACGTGGAATAACTACGCCAAATTCTGCTAAGCCAATGTTGTAGATAATTCTAAGGTAAGTAAGTAAGCAGGCAAAGCATCCTTATGTTATACCTTACCAAAGTCAGTGACAAGTTTCATGTTGTGTAGGCTTAGCGACGACCATCGAGAATGTGTAATAGAAAAGCTGATTTCAAATTTATATAAGCAGCAATGTATGTAAATATTTTGTTTCAGTACTAAGGAATCTTCAAGGCCAAATGGAAAATCATAACCCAGTACATTTATGAGTATTCCAAGAAAAACGAAAAATATAAAACGGCTCATCTTTTACGTCAGTTGTACAGTTGGATATACCTCTTATAAACTCCAGCAGCAATGGGAAAAGTATGAATTAAGAGATTTGCAATAAACAAAAACAGAAGTTCTACAACAGCTATTTTCATATTCTCTACATACTTAAGTACATACTTTAGACTAAACATTGAACTAAATAAGTAATATCAAATTAAAGACTCATCTTCAATGTACCCGCAAACAACCCCCAGCCTTCTTCGCTGCTGCTGCCACAAAAATTCAAAGTATCGCAACGCTCATTTGTCATTTTGTCAGTTTCGCAACAAGAAACGAATGAAACAGTGAAGAAGCTGTAGGGAGTGAAAGCGAAAGTAAAGTGAATTTCTAAATTGATGGTATCAATTTCGAGGAAAAAAAAAATGTTATATTTTGTTTAAGATTTGCAGGAATTGCTTATTTTTTTGTTCGCTTTGTTTTTTTCTATTAAAACTTTGCTAAAAATTTAACCTCAATTTCCTTATTTTTTTCGGTTGTTTTTGCTGTTGTTGTTGTTGTTGTTGTTATTGTTTTTGTTTTGTTTCATTTTTTTGATAAATTTATGGTTTATTGTTGCGATTATTTTTCAACATCATTTCACACAGCGGCAACGACTCTCGATGCGATTCTTCCCTTACATACACAAACACACAGCCTTGCCCCCATCACACACGCTTTGAATGAGACGACAACAAGACATTCCTGTTTTTATTAATGGCTCTTGACATTTCCACCAATGATCATTCCTCTCAAATATAAAAATGGAAAAAACAACAAAAATACCATGAAATGGTAGGGAGCTTTCAATTCTTTTGCTGCTGCTGCTGCTGCTTCACTTTGTAGTAATATTTTAAGAGGTGGGGTGGAAGTTTGGAGTGACACGCCATACGATAAAAAGTGAATAACTTAAGTCGCAATCGAAGGAAGGGAAAAAATTAAAATTTCATCCATCGCCAGTAAGTAAGTTTAGGCAATAGCCGACTAGGTTGATTTAGAATGTTTTTGAGTTTTTAATTTAAATTATTAAAAATATTTAAAAATCTGTGATCGCTGTGGCGTAGTGGTAGTGCGTTGGACTGCTACGCAGAGTGTCCGGGGTTCGAATCTCGGCACAGTAAGAAAATTAATTTTTCTATTTGGCACCACCTCTTGCCAAGCAATGGCAAACCTACAAGAGTCAAAAAATTGCCTATGAAAAGCTTTTCACTTCGCTGTTCGGATTCGGCATGAAACTGTAGGTCCCTTCCATTCATGTACAAATATAACACGCACAACATGAGTGAATGCGAAAAGCTCGGCCTAGACCCTCCATGGGCTGTTGTGCCATTAAAAGTAAGTAAGTAAAGTAAGTTAAAAATCTATCAGCGAGTATATAAAATCATTAAAAATTTTTATATACCCTTTGAAGATTACTGCATTTTACATTTCGGATCGGTTATATCACTCATCAGTAGTTTTAGCTTTTTACTTGTGACCTAATAAGGCTTTAGTATCAATAATTTGTTCAAGCGTGCTTTCGAAATTTCATTAATTAATTAATAACTTAGCCCAAAACGAGATAATTACTTTAATCTTTGTTATATGCTTTAATCTTAACATGATTTCCTAAGGAATATTACCATACATATATTGAGACTTTCTGTTACAAGTGAGTATAGGACATTGTTGGGGTAGTCCCTTGTAGGCGAATATAACGCTTTTTCAGCAACCCACATTCGACCACATTCCAAGAGAGAAGCTCTCCACACTCTTTGCCTATCTCTGGTATAGGAGAATGCGCACCGATGTTTCAGTACCTTGTAGACAGAAGCGACAAGTACTGTCCTCAGGGCCGAGGACAGAAAATATGCGCAAAAGATGAGACTCAACTTACTTACAGACTCCTTACTTTTGAAATGTACGAGTACACATATGGTATTAAGTACAATGGGCTACATAGCCTGAGTGCTTGAGGAACTGCACTCGTAGGTCAGGTTCTCGGCCTTCTTCACATCTATCCACACATATGGTAAAGGTTAGTGTTCAAGCATGATATATTGGGTTAAATTTTGAACTTCTTTACGAATTTCCGAACAGCAATTTTAAAAATTTCATCAAAATTACATCGATATACCTTGGCCAAAAGTAATCACTGGATATTATTTCCAGAAGTTTGGGCTTTCAAATTGCGTTTGAATAATTTAATAATATTAGGTCACATCTTGCTAAATAGGTAGATATGCAGACATCCTTATTTGGAAGCTATGTAGTTTGGAAAATCAACAGATAATAGTAAATTTAATTATTCTGTAATAGAAAGAAAATAACTTGATGTAGAAACTATGTGCCATCTTTTATGTCGGCATGTGAATATTGAATAATTTAAAATAAATAACCGATTTCCATTTATGAGGTATTTTTACTTAATTTGGTCCTTTACAATTTATGTGGACCAGTTTTGGAATACCACATTAATCAAGTGGCCGTCGATATTGACTGTGCCCTTTTTGCTGCGTTTTCCATCAATTTTTCGAGCATCTCGGGCGGTATAGCGATGATTTCGGCACAAATGTTTACCTTGATCTGAGGCTTGCTGGCGTATGCTTTGCTTTTCAAATAATCCAACTAAAAGAAGTCCTGAGGGGTGAAATCTGGAGATCTGGGCGGCCAGTCAATGTCGCCTTTTTTTTACATTTCACTCAAGTCAATCGATTGATAAATGCTAAAATTATTCAATGTTTACATACCGACATAAAAGATGGCGCACCCTGTAACACCTAACCGGTTACCAGAGACAACAGCTATGCAAACTTGTGTAAAAAAAAACATTTGGGAAAACAAGTAAATACATATTAACGGAAGTTCCAAATTTTGCTTCCGGAAGCACGGGTTTCCTCTAAAAGTTCTTGCACGGGGAAATTCCTCTCATCACCTGTCCATGCCCCTAAGTTCTTAAGGGGTCCCATAAGCTTGCAATGCCGTGAGAGTAAACATGTGACTAATCCTACTTGTTTTTTTACTTAACCTTGGTAAGTTATTTAATTGTTGGTTTTGCAGTGAAGCTCCAATCAAAAGATTCAACTGCCTAAGCTTAATTAAAATAGTTTTGAAGTATTAATTGAAACGCAGTCAGGAATTTATTGACTTCGGATTTGTAAGCAGCGCTGAAAAATCAATGGAAAGTTATTGTGAAAATTCGCGGTTACGACCGGTGTTGAACTTTACTTTACTTTTAATGGTACAACAGCCCATGGAGGGTCTAGGCCGAGCTTTTCACATCCACTCATGTTGTGCGTGTTATATTTGTACATGAATGGAAGGGACCTACAGTTTAATGCCGAATCTGAACGGCGAAGTGAAAAGCTTTTCATAGGCAATTTTTCCTCTTGTACGTTTGCCATTGCCTGCCAAGAGGTGGTGCTGTGTAGAAATTATTATTTTTTCTACTTTTTGATTTTGGTTGGGCCGAGATTCGAACCCTGGACACTCTGCGTAGCAGTCCAACGCATTGGCACAACGCCACACCGACCACCAGTGTTGAACAGTTGTATTTTTCCCCCCCTTTGGAAATGTTGGCTAAGAAATAAAAGAAACTATTACCACAATTATACCTGAAATGTAGAATATAACTGCTATAAATGCTTATTTTGATAGTCGGCTTTAATCGACATATAATGTTCTCCTACGGTCCTAACGACAATAGTAAATTGAATGTGTTGTTATTGTTTTGTTTTTCTATCATGGGAAAATTGTTTCAGAAAACGGCGCGACCGACGACCACCCACCGACGATCGCCCGCATTCAAATTCGAGCAAACACAAATGAACGACAAACAATTTGTATCGCATGCGATAAGTAATAAATCACGGAAATTGTGCCACAAGGGCAGAAACCATTTTGAGAACGGTACTTTCGCTTCCGCTGTCAGTAATTACATATTGTAGAACAAAAATAGCAACAACAACCAAAACGACAAGAAAATAAGTAATACCAAAATATTGTGCTGATTCACAATGATGCAGCGACGTCCACTCAAAACGACGGTGCAGACGAAGGAGGCGGAAAGGAAGAAGAAACGAAGAAGAGTCACCCGAAACCAAATACTTGCCTGATTTAAAAGGAAATAACAACAGTAATAATTACATAAATTTCGTAAATCAAAATGTAAATAGTAAGTAAAATAAGTTTTAAATTTTTCTTGTTGTTGTTGTTTGCTGCTCGTTTCAAGCATTGCCAAAACGTTGGGTGAAGTTCATTGATTGTGCAGATTTGGTCGGTTTTGTTTTCGATATTTTTAAAATATTGTTTATTTGTTTTTGAGCATTTTTGCCAGTTAATTTTTTTTTCTTTCATTTCACCACACAACTCAAGGTAAAAATATGAATAATCGAAACGAAGGAGGAGAAGAAGAAGAATTTCGAAATAAAATAATAGAATAATAATAATAAAAAAATATATACATACTATGCCATACATACATACATACATATGTACGCATGAGTGTACATACAAAAAAAAAAAAAAAATTGTTGTTGCAACAATTGCCAAAGGCCGCAATGATAAATTATTATTATTGTTTGTTTATTTTGTTTTCTTTATTTTCATTTTCTTGTTGTTTGTAAAATTATTTTAATTTATGCAATTAATTTTTTGATGAATTGCAATTTATTAAATTTATTTGAATTTTTTGTTGTTAATTTTTCTCGTTATTTATGTGTTTTTAAGTGATATTTATGTATTTGTGTGCGTACGTGTGTCATTGCAACAGTGAAAATGTTGTTGATGTTATCGTCGTGGTTGCTGCTGTTTTTGTATTTGCTGTTATTATAAAGAATTTAAAATCGACCTTTAAATTTTAATTGCAGATTAAAATAACAACAAATTTATATAATTTTTTTTTTTTTTTTTTTGTAGAATTTCATTTAACTGGAATTGCCTGAGAATAAATACAATACAATACATGAAACTACTTGGCGAATAAAACGCCAATGCAATTTTCATAATTGCATTTAATTTTAGTTGTATTGGCACATACATATGTATATGTATAAAAAAGTTTGGGCGCCACCGATATTTAAAAATTAAAAACAAAAATATATAACTGCATGGTGGTCGCTGTGGCGTAGTGGTAATGCGTTGGACTGCTACGCAGAGTGTCCGGGGTTCGAATCTCGGCATAGGCAAAATCAAAAAGTGGAAAAAATAATTTTTCTATACGGCACGGCACCACCTCTTGGCAGGCAATGCCAAACCTACAAGAGTAAAAATTGCTATGAAAAGCTTTTCACTTTGCCGTTCAGATTCGGCATTAAACTGTAGGTCCCTTCCATTCATGTACAAATATAACACGCACAACATGAGTGGATGCGAAAAGCGAAAAGCTCGGCCTAGGCCCTCCATGGGCTGTTGTGCCATTAAAACTAAGTAAGTAAAGGTGTAACAGTAACTGGGAGTTATGGTACATAGTTAGCATATGGTTTGCGCAACAAATACTTTGTGTATCAGCTTACTTACTTTTAATGCCACAACAGCCCATGCAGGGCCTAGGACGAGCTTTATGCATCAGCTTACCTGAGTATTAATACCGAGTTCTGTTGTGTTCGTTCATGCGAATATCTGCTTTTTATTCGCCAGTTAAATAGTTTAATGTGTGCGAATAAAGCGATCATGTTGTTAAATCTCTTTTCCGTTGTATTACCATTTATAAAAAGTTTGATTGAAATATTATTAGCGGTTGCAAAATTGTTTAATATGTTTCTTAACGTCCTTAGTTAGGGACTGGATAGTACGTTTGGTGACTACTTACTTACTGCATAGGCTTGATTCCATCGATTTCTGAATTCTACATCATTTTTGCAAAGTTTCTTTGTTTTTCTTGGGGTTTGCTTCATTATAGCCCAATATCTTTGTTTAATTCAGAAGTGAATTAATGGGATATTAAAACACAAGAAATTTGTATTTAAATTTAACAACATTAATTTAATAAAATGAAAAAATGGAATATTTAGAATTACAATAAATATACATATTGAACAGCCCAACCGACCGGTGTGAAAGTGTTCTAGAGAAGAACTAAGAGAAAGCAATAGCAAGAAAAGAAATAGAACGAAATGAAAGGATAGAGAAAATGAATAGGAAAGAAAAGGATCATTGGGGTGGCCTAAACAATCTTTCAATAGGCCGAAATTCCGGGCAGTTGGGAGGATTTGCCGATCACTATGACATTATTTTCCTTATACTTGTGGCTAGGTCTGGCCAAAACAAAATGGTTCCTTTGTGCTGTCCCATAAATGGTTGAAGGCGTTTTCGCAGGCATTCTTCTATATAATTTCTGGAGTCAATTGTTTCTGTCGTAATGAACGCCTGGCTCCGTAGACCGCAGGTGCTTGCCAAACCGTGAAGCTTATTGGAAATTTGGTATATTTTACTTCAGACAATTTCATGCATCCCTATTCTTTGTTGTGAAATAGGCATTCCCAGGCAACTGATTGAAGTCCGTCTTACAGTAGGTCTCATCATCGAGAATCACGCAATCTAATTTGTTTAGGTAATTGTAATACAGGTTTCGCGCACGCGTCTTCGTTATTTTTCTTTTTTGTTTGCTACCGACCGGTCAGGCATATTCTGCTGTTTGTAGGTGCTTAATCCTTAACTTCGCTTATATCGCATTACAGTTGATTGCGATGTAACATCTCGAGTCGATCTCGTGAGATTAGCCCGATATGTACTATCAACCTTTTTCAGCACTTCTGGCTTTTTGAATCCTTTTTTCTGCCTCTTTGGTTCTGCAGATGGAGTTTCTCGCGTTGTAGTTGTTTATGACGTTATAAACCGTCGCTAAACTCGCTGTGCTTTCCCTTGCAATGCTTAGTCTAGACTTCGTCTTATCAGTGAAATAAATATCCAGTATTAACTTTCGGCGCTGTTCTTGTTGGCTTGACATGTTGACTTAAGTAGATCCAAGATGAAAATGACTAATATAGGAAAAAACTACACTATTTAAAGATACTTTCACTTGAAGGTAACGAGGTCCTAACTCTTGACAATTGCGTAAAAATTCAAAGTTATCTCGCGGCTTTTGTTAATGTTTTCCATACACATTTCGCTAAGGACCTAAGAGATTTATGTGTGTCTGCGTGTCCAGCCAGCATCATCTAATCTAACCTATACATAATTAGAAGCGAATGGCGAATAAAACGCAGCTAACATTCCTGTGATATTACTTTTTGATAATTTCCCATTTCGTGGTATCATTTCATATCACCTTTATGCAACAATTTGGTCTGAAGTCTGATTGGTTAACACTTTCAGACTTGACGGGTCTTATATGAATGCCCCACGACCTATTTAGAAAAAAAACCGAAATATCTTATAAATACTTATAGAATAAAATTTAGCTAATTTTAAGTTAAAATGAAATGATAAGTTGAATTTTTTAAATTTCTGTCGGATTGTACCCTGTACATTTTGTACCCAAGACATTTTTCCTGAACGAAATTATGCAAGGACGTGAAAATTTCTGAAATACTATACACATTGCAAATAGAGCAACCACTTAAACGTTTTGGTTGGTGTTTTAAGGCCACTTCCTCGTCGAACATTAAATAGATGGTAATACCCAACCCGTGGAGTTTAGGTGGGCTAGCATATTCTTTGGACTAACTGCTCAACAAGCCGACAATTTATCGAGGGAATCCCCTCCCAAGAACCGATATCTTGTCCTTGCCATTCACATTCACGAAGGAAATGAGTAAGGGTTTCTTTACCTTTTAGGTTTCTATAACTTCTACAATGAGTATTAAAAGGAGTGCGTAGTTTTTCTGCATATGTACTTACTTAACTATATAACAATGGCCGGAATAAGCTACTGTTAGCATAGGAAAGTCACGGTTTTTTTCTGGTACTAAGAAGGCTCGATCTCTTTTCGTCCACGGGCTACCGCTAATCCCTTATTGCCTTTTGATAGCTCTTGGACTGGTGGTTGTGGGTTCTGAAGCACGGCTGCAGTTTAAGGTCACAATGGCCCCTTGGCTGGTCTCATAGTAAGTTTGATGGCATTTAATTGGCATTGTAGGTTTGATTGGGACTGACTTCCAATTAGCACT